>VXBC01005823.1:1009859-1079393 GCA_013399945.1 Ploceus nigricollis
CAGAGGCATCTCTCATTAGTCCCATCTCAACAGGGCCACACATCTGCACACAGTACTCGAGGTGTGGCTGCCCCAGTGCCCAGCACAGAGACACAACCACTGTCCTGGTCCTGCTGGCCATACTAGTGCTGACACAGAATTCCAGGAGACCACTGGCCTTCTTGCCCACCTGGGCACTTGCCAGCTCACATTTGGCCACTGTCAGCCAGCACCCTCAGGGCCTTTCCCACTGGGCAACTTTCCAGGCAACTTTCCAGCCACTCTGCCCCAGCCTGGGGCACTGCAGGGCTTTTTTTGTGGCCAAAGTTTATAACCCAGAACTTTGCCTTGTTGATCCTGACACCATTGGCCTTGGCCCATCAATCCAAAATATCTGGTTCCAACCCTGTGCCTCGAGTAGACATGCCAACCACTAGATCAGGCTGCCCAGGGCCTCATCCAAACAGGCCTAGTCTAAAAAGAGCTCATGTTATGTGAGAGGTAGTGAAGAGATACACACCAGCCACTCTGAAAATATCAGCCCAAGGAGACAAACATCTTCTGGAAGCACCAGTTGCAGCTGGTTCAGAAATACGGATGAAGTGTTATGAACTCAAGATTGATCATTACTGCAGGAAGAAAATAGTGGGAATTGCTTCCAATCTCTGCATTTTTGGATAAGGGTCACTGACTTAATCCAGAGGAGAAAAAAGAGAAAGAAATCCAGAACTGGCCATGCCTTTGCACTCCTGCTGAAGAGCTGGATCGGAAATACCAAAACTACAGCATCATCTCTAACGGAGAGGGAAACATAAGGCTGCCCTGAATACTCTAACAACTCTGAAAAATAACAAGGTCAAAATTGCTGCTGAGCGAAGTGAATAATTATTTTGCAGGTAGGAGGCTCAGAGGCATTTTCTTGTCACTTTCTGAGTCAATTCTACATCTCCTGTGTCAGAAAAACACATTCTACACAAACATATTGACATTTCTACTCACATTTCTTAGATGAGGATGATTTCCTGACCCAAACTACACTCTATTTCCTTCTATTCTCACTATCAGCATTAAACTAAGAGCAGAGGAGCCATAAACAGATACATTTTAACACTTACTCACACCCATTTCAAACTGAAGCCATGTCAGAAAAGTGAAACATTTAAATATATATAAACTTTTGTTATATACAAACGAGATAAATATTAGTCCAACAGCCCTGAAATTTCCAGCACTGAAGGCCCAAGGAAGAATTAACAAATATGTTTCTAAATCCATTCTGTGCATCCCATCCCAACTTACCTTGTCTCCTTTGGTCCCACTAGCACCAGGAGGGCCAGGACTGCCAGGAGGGCCCTATAAAGAGGCAACATTGAGAGAAAATTATTTGTTTCTAAAGTGCAGGAGAAACATAAGGCTTTTCAGGTATTGGCAGCACAAACAGTGATGTCCTATTGCACTGGGAAGGAACTAATAGAACACGTGAAGCTGCTTTGACTCTGCTGCACAGAGAGGAAAGAGAATAACAATGGAGATGCCACAGCAACCATAATAACACCAATGCCATTTCAGCTGATTCAGAAGAATTGCAGTTCAATGAGTATATCAGTGTCAAACACAAAATTCAGGCATGAAGATTTACCCCCTTCTAAGTGTCTAGACATGAAAAAGGAAGAAATGCTTCAGAAAACCCAACTTCGGTAACAGGGTTTCACTTGGAGAAATTGTTCCTTTGAAGTACTAAACAAAAAGGATCCATTTTGACATCCCTCTGCAATTTCCTACTTCATCTACATTTGCTGCAAGTATAAACCAGTTCTTTATCCATCTGTAACACTGGAAAACATTTCCTTCTTGCAAGGATAGTGATAAACACTAACTAGACACACACTTTTTGGTACAAGGTAAACTGTGGCTGAGGAACAGAGCAGGATGCAGATGCTGCACCCTGGAGGTATCAGGCTCAAGAGTGGCAGTGATTAGCTGCATGGCTTTTGGCAAATTACTTCTGTCCTCTGCTTCTTATTCTGTCCTTTGCTGTTTAGGCCAGAAGGTCCTTGGAAGAAAAGGATGCTTCTCATTAGGTATCATTCCCTGGGTAATGAAAACAGTCTTGTGGAATCTACTGATAGCGGTTTAGACAAAGCAGTGTGTGTCTGATCAGCAGAAATGCACTGATCTTCTAGGCCATTTTCTGTTTTCTTTTTGTTTTAAAAATGTAAATAGTTCCAAGCCTTTTTTTATTGAAAACAAACCCAATATATTAGATCCAGTTCTCTTCCTTTCCTGTTGTGGCCTTAAAAAACTGAATTTTTCTGAGTGCTTTCTTATGTATTTAATGAAAATTAAGACAAACATTTAGACTATCATGTTTAAATGACTGGCATTTCCTGTGAGTGTAGGTTGCATTCTAGTTTAATTCTAAAAGCAAAAAAACAAAAAAAGAAAACTGTGCCAAAGATCGTCAGAATAGGGACATGATTGGGTACTGTCATGATTCAGCAACCACCCAGGATAAGTCTCAGTTTTAGGGTCAACTTCCACTTTTTCCAAATAAACACTTCCAGTTTTTGAGTATTTGCCACATACCTGTTTCCCCTCCACACCTGGCTTTCCAGGGAATCCATCCAGGCCTCTGTCTCCCTGGAAAAAGAAGAGAAAGAACCACTATAATTTAAATCTGTGCTGTTTAGGACACTGACCTGAAGGTGATGTCCATATTATCTGCTCCAAGAGTAATGAATAAGGAGAGAAATTCCAGCCAGACCCATTGAGAAAATAGCTGAAGTTCCTCCATCTGTACCATGAGAAGTTGCTGCAACCAGAAGCAGGTGTGTGCTAGATTTCCATGTGGGCATCCTTCCTCTGCCTGCTGAGGTGGGTTCATGTAAACTGGACAATGTGCTCCAGGAGACTGTCAGCCCAGAACAGCTCTTACAAAAATAATAAAGCAATCCAGCAATAGGTCAGTTTTAGCCAGTGAAGAAAAATCTTTCACTTTTCACCTTTTCTTTCTGTAACCTGAGGGAACAATTAATTTGTTCCTATATGTCTCCAGAGCTGGACAGTCCACATACAATGGATTTCACCACTTTATTCTTATTACTTGAAGATATGGGTTTTTCCTCTGTACCTACACCTGGTTTTTTTTTCTGCTGTTCCAGACTAGTAAGTCTTTCCCTGACCCCCCACAGAGGGAAGTGTTTCCTTCATCTTTGCAATGACCTGTTATGTATTTGAAGGTTTACAAAACTCTCCTTCCAAATTTCTCTAGACCAAACAACTATAATACTTACAACTTTTCTTCATGGGCATGTTTGTCAGTTCTTTGATCATTTTTATTGCTCCCTTTTATGCAGTGTCCAATTTTTGCACATCTTCATTGTAGCTAGGTGCATGAATCTCAATAGAGCTGAGATTAACTCTGAGCAGGAATATATATTCATGTTTCCTAGACTATTTTTCTGTTTAAATCCCAAGATAATGTTTACACCAAACCCCCTTCCACAAGACAACTCCTTGATCAGTTGTTTTCAGTCCATAACTGCAATTTGTTGTCCTATGAGTATGAAACATCCTGCAGCTGCCCCTTCTCAATGTCATCTTCTGCTTTGGGGGCTTGTGTTTACAGGATAATTTTGAATTCTGACCCTGATCTCTACTGTTTTTCCATATTCAAGCTCAACACATTTTCTGTTTTATAATCGAGGTTCTTGATAGAGATAACTGAATCAATTACATACTTCTGCTGAACTTCACTTTTCTCCTACTGATTGTGGCCTTTGACCATTCAATCTCTTTAGTTTAAAAACTCCTAGGAACAGGGGCTTGTACTCTCTAAAGTCCTTAAACCTCTGAAAAATGAAACACAGATTTTGTTTGGATCCTTCACACACAGCTGAATATAAACTATCGAACACACACACAGTGTCAATGTGCATGTAAAAACAAATTCTACAAGTACAGGCAGTGACAGAAAACTAATAGTTTTGTGCTATTTTTTTGGTGCTTTTATATATCTTAAACTCTGTTAGATCACTGTTATTACCTGCAAACCCACTCTTATGGCATTGGATTTAATTAGCTTCTTTTGTAAACTACATTGATTTGCCAAGTGAGAAATGGATTTGCTAATCGCTATTTTTTTAACTCCTTAGAAAGTCAATCAATCTTCTAACATAAATGTTACTTCAAATTATTCAAGAAATGAAATTAGAGAGACCCATATCCTCCAGAAAGCAGCTGAAAACCAGTGTCAGACACCCAGATCAACTTGCTTTGGAGGTATAGTTTCCACATTAATGCTTTCCTTTGCACTGCCTGAACTACAAATATCCTGAATTTAAGACTTTCAGCAAGCAACAGCTTGGTATATTGCTGACAAAATGTGCAGTGCGTTCCCAGGAGAATTTTTAACATCAATACAGCAGCAATGAGTACTTCACACACGCTGGTTTAGCTGCCAAAACAGAAAAGTGTCGATGTTCTTACTGCTACCAATGGGGGCTGGGAAAGGCAAATGTATTATTTATACAAGCAAATACAAAAAAAGCTATTTGAAAACACTCAAACGATTGTGTTTTCTGCTGTTTCTTCAGAAAAATCTGTCATTATAAATATTTTTTATTATTTTTCCATTCTTTAAATAAGGCTATTCAGTGACAGGTACTTTCCTCCCAACAGAGAGAGCAAACACATTAAAGTTTCATTCTCAAATTTTCACTTTAAGATTCCATTTCTTTCTCCTGTGTTCTACTGTTTTTTCTTCTTTTAACCAGTAGAACAAAATGGTGAAGATTCACAAGCAACTAGGGGAAATGACAATTCTGCCAAAACTTCAGCACTGCTCTCTGACCTCTACCATGTAGAAAATTTAATGATTTGTTGGAAAAATGATTACCCAGGAGTCTGTAGGGCCCTGGAAAGGCTGAAGGAGAACAAAACCCACTGCAGAGGAATCTGGCAGCAGCAGACCAGTCCTGCTGCCTTCTTACACAATCCCTTCTCAATAAAACAGACAAGGTTTTACAGGATGGACACAGGATTATGCAGCAAAAGCAATGCCCTTTGTCACACTGAACTGCTGGACATGCCTAAATTAGAATGCCAAGTATCACATACAGATATGGCTCCTGTTAGCAGGGCAGTGCATCATAATTATCTCTGGAGTCTGTCCTGGGGTCTGCAATGGGCTTATTGGATGCAAAAGGGCATGGGATATCCCTCATATGGTGCAGTGCTTTTCCTAAAGTGCAGGTGTAACCTGTACTACTGGATTTGGGAACCTCACTATAAAACCTCAGCATTTACATGCGAGGTCCCAGGATATGTGAATAATGCAGCAAGATGGGTAAGATACAAAGGCTTTTTGGGTAGTAAGGGGGAAGACTTGATAAAACAATACTCAGTGCATGAACTAGTGCTCCCATCTGATATTATAACCCCTTTTCTCTTCAGGCACAAAGAAACACAGGTTGCGTAGGTGTCAGTATTGAGGTTACAGACTGAAGAGCAGACAAGAAAATATTTGGCCCACTGAATTTACGCCCACTGTTTTCACAGTAGTACTGACTGGTAAAAGTTAAAGCAGTGGCAGTGGGTGCACTGAGACCATCATTAAAACCTGGAAAAAAATCGAAGCACAATTGTTGTAGCAGAGATTTGGCTGCTTCAGGGAAAAAAAAAAAAAACAAAACAAAAAAAAGGATGGGGGAGCACCTCTAATTGTGCAGATCCTTCTAATGAAACAAAACCTAATTCATTTCTTCCCCACTTTAATCTTCCTCTACTTAGTCAGTTGCCTGCCCACACACAGCTCCAGCTTCCTCTCCCATCACAGTGATGTCAGAAAGATGGATTTTCTTCCAGGAGCCAAATATCCCAGCAGATTAAACAATGTTGCCTCTGGAAAAGCAGCAGAGTTACTGGCTAGACACAGGACACCTATCCAGTTCTGCAAAGGGCTGAAGGAAAAGCATGACGAGGATAAAGTACAATCCAGCTATTTGCTCTAGCTGCAATAACGAGGATAGGTAATACAAAATATGATCATGGCTACTTTATTATAAACAGCAGAAAAGATGTTTGTAAAGAGAAACGCAATATGTCACACTAAGGGTCTACTGATAATTTTTCCCAGTAGGCAAAAGTTTGGTGTTAATTGCTGGGTTTCCTCTCCAGAAGAAGATGGAGACTGAGAAATGGGAACAGAGCTATGCCAGCAAGATGATGACTCCGTCCTTTACACAAACACAGGCAGAGCTGCCAGACCCGCCCTGAGACAAACCTGTGTCAGGACTGGCTCAAGTGATAAGCAAGACAGAACATTTCTGGGGGGCCCTGAGCACTGCCAAGCAGGTCTGCAGCAGAAGTGGGTGCACATCTGAGGTCCCTCTGAACACACTGAGCAAACTTAAATAACTAAGGCTTTGTGCCTGCCCAGCACTCCTTTTAAATGCCCATTCCAGGTATAATAAACATTTGGTCTTTTGCTGGAGCCACAAACATGGTTCAAATCCCAGAGTGACCTGTACTCTGTGAAACAGCTCTTCACAGTCAGAAGAGAACAAGGAACTGGGAAGCAGCTCCCTTTGGTTGAAGCCTTTGACATAGTACAAATTACCTGGTACTTACTACTAGTGAGTTTATGGGGATGGGAGAAGAAAGAAACATAGGAAGTTGGATGATGTGAAAAACTGGAATGAGATGGGAAAATGCTGGATGCAGACATGGTCAGTAGCAGTCAGTGACCATTCTCAACTCTCAGGTTGTGCACACAATGAGGACACCCCTTCAGATCTCCACACTGGCAACCTCCACTCCTCTCCTCCTCACTCTCCTCCATCCCTGGCTACACACACACAGGAAGTCCCTAACAGTAGACAGCACAGGTCCCAAAAGCCCTCCCGCACACCCATGGGAGGTGGAGAACACTTGGAAGTGCAGCGCAGTGAGGAAACTCCGTCCCTCTCCAGAGCTGCTGGCCCGGTAGCCCACCTCACCTAATGGACAAAGGAAAAGCCTGTCTTTTCCTAGCATGCAGCAGGAATACCTTGTCTCCTCGTGTTCCCTTTTCTCCTCTTTCTCCTTGTAGACCCTAAAAATAAAAATAAATAAAGATTATAAAGCTAAATCCAAGTAGAGGCATAGTTACCTCCCCTAATTCGTCACCAAATCGGTGTGCACATCTGCACAATCAATTCAAGTGAACCTCAAGGACATTTTCTGTGTTGCCAGTCCTCAAAGTTGGCTGCAGGCATGATCTAAGCAGACTCACAGAGCAGGGACTGCTTGTGAGCCCAAGAACATCTGTAATATTATATTGCCTGCAGACACACGACCCTCCTGCCAACAGCAGAGTGGAGGGACAGGGAACACACCACAGCTGCAGATGGTCTGGAAAACAACCAATGCTCTGCATTTTTCAAGTTTCTTGCAAACAATGAGAACTTTGGTAAAGGACAACACTGATGAGAAAACCTATCACATAAACAAGCAAGAATTCCCATTCTTGCTGGGTTAGGATGTGGTAGCCAGACAGACAGCAGGTAGCTTTGAGAACTGGCAAAGGTTAGGTGCACTCTGTCCTGGGGGCCCAGCACATTTTTGTGTTGTGAATGCAATGCCAGTGTTCCTCAGGACTGCACAATTCATCTCCTCCCAACTACACCAGAAAGATTGCTGGAGCTCGGTTTGATGTGGCACTAGCACAGAAAATCGACACAATGGGCACAAAAGGATTTCACCTTTCCTTGGCTCAGCAAACACCTTGTATTTTTATCTTTATTGTAGAAACTGAGCAATCAGCTAATAGCTATAGAGAGACAAATATGCTCAGACAGTAGTGACCTCTCTAAAACTGCCAAAGATTATAGTGCTTCTTGCTGTAATAATTTAAACTTCAGTTTATACTACTAAGTGGAGTCTTATCTCCAAGCTAATGAGAGCTCCATGTCTGGGTATATTTGGCCCTCAGGTTGATTTACATAATCATCTAAATGGGCAGGGCTATTTTGTACTAGAGCAGGTTGCTCAGAGTCCAGTCCAAGCTGGCCTTGAATGTTTCCAAGAATGGGGCATCTACCATCTCACCAGACAACCTGTTCCAGAGTCTCACCATCCTCATAGTAAAAACTTGCTGCCTTATATCCAATCTAAATCTCACCCCTTTTACTTTAAAACCATTACCCCTTGTCCTATCACAACAGGTCTTATTAAAAAGTTTGGCATCTTTTAAATATTGAAAGGCCACATTACGGTCTCCTCAGAGCCTTCTCCAGACTGAGCAACCTCAACTCTCAGCCTTATCTCACAGGAGAGGTGCTACAGCCTTCCTACCACTTCCATGGCCCTGTTCTGGACCTGTTCTCAGAGGTCCATGGCTCTTTCCTGTACTGGGACCCCAGTGATGGATGCAGCACTGCAGGTGGGGTCTCACCAGAGCAGAGCAGCACCTGCTGCCCGTGGTGCTTTTGGGCTCTGAGTGCACACTGTCAGCTCATGTCCAGCTTTTCATCCACCAGCACCCCAAGTACTTCTTGGCAGGGCAGTTCACAATCCTTTCATCCCCCAGCCTGTGGGAGATGACCCTCATCTGGGTCAGAAAATCTCAGAAAATCCAGTCATCTGGGCCAACACCAGCTTAAAGGCTGCTTACCAAGCTGGGACCACAAGACAGAGGTGCTAAGTGGATAGAATCTAATTTATTTTGGTCTTGCTGTCTGTTCATTCAATGCAGATTTGTCCCCTGAGCCCCAGGGCTATTCCCTGAGAGCTTTGAAAATATGTCTGGAAACTTGCTGAGAGGGTATTTTCTTGGTGTTCTGATGAAGTTTTCAAGCACCATATAAATGTTGCATCATCACAGACCAAAGCAATTGCATTACAGTGGGAGCATCACAAAATCACCAGCTGTTATCTCAGTAATCAAGTCATTTCTGCTGACACCTCTCTACTGGCTACAAGTCTGTTCTCATTTAAAGAAGACACAAGAAACTCAGTGAAGTCAAAACAATTTCACCACTTGGACACAATGCAGATAAGTGGTCAGACAGATTATAGACTGCTTAATAAAAAAAAAAATATCTGGGCAGAACACACTGAAAAAGTAAAGAAAGTTTCTAGAGCATTAGAAATTGAACAAGAGTCGTGACTTACCGGTGCACCTACGTAGCCTTTAATGCCTGGAGGACCCTGTTTTCCCTCGGATCCCTGGCAAGGAACTGAGATTCAGTAAACCACCAAAAACTCTTTCACATGAAAGACCAAGAATAAAATTAGTTAGTTAGAAATGCAAGTTGCTCTTCCAGGCTCACATTGAGGCTTCTTGACTCTCTCAGTGCTAATACAGGAGTAATGTCTTACTTTCCAACTACTTACCCAAACTGACACTCCAATATTTTCCTCTGTCCCCTTAGACATTAGCAAGTTTTATCCTTCTGCTTTCAGACTTAACCTACAAAGGCAAACTGTCCCATACAGGTTTCTCTACAGGTTATTTCAGATGGTTCGGCAGTGTCAGCTGTTGCACACAACACCTATTGGGGCTCCTGAACACTGTTAATGGAACAAAGCAAAGGTATACATTGGTGCAAAGTGACCACAGTCTTCAAAGTGTTACATGTTTTGAAGAGTAAATGCAAAGAAACAGATCAGAACTAAATTTTCCAATGTTTATTTTTATTGATAAGAAAAAATGCAAGAGGATCAGGTACATTTCATCAGTCTTTCAGCTGGTTGTGCACTGACTTGCCCTGGAGAATGTACACCATAATGGAGAGTACTCACAGTCTGCCTTTATGTGTCTTACAATGCCTGAAAATTATCTAGATCCCCAGCTGAACAGGCTCAGCCCTCAGAACTGCCCCATGGAGACAGTCTGGGCCTGGAAAGTTGACCTAGTCCACTGGTTTGGCATCTTATATCACCTATTTGACTGATTATTTTCTTACTTACATCACTTCCCCTTCCCACCACTCTCATCTGTCTAACTCCTGTCTAACACTAATTGGGTGGCTGTAATGGATAAGGCTTCAAAACAGATAGAGATATTATTACTAAATAATTTTAAAATTATTACTACATTTTGTATTAATAGAAGTTTCATATTAAAAAGATAATAAAATTAAAATGCAAGATGTGTTTGCAATTAATTAGTAGCAGAAGTGAGGCTTTTTTTTTTCCCCAGTGCAAGTTAACAAGAGTAGGGTTCAAGCACAAGCAAAGATGGCTCTGGGATCAGACATGTGAGAACCCCTGCAAGGTCAGGAAGCATTGCAAGTCCTCTAATATCAGGCATGCCCCTAAATCTCTCCTTCAGCCTGCATAAAAATACTGCTACCAAAGTCTAGGCAAAACCCCAAGAGAAACAGAGTCCTGCTCCAAGTCATCCAAATTGCAGAAGTCTAACTCAGTCCTGTTACACAAAACGTGGTTGTAACACTCAGCAGAAGTTATAGAGAAACTGGGTTTGTCTGGATGAGATGTGCTGAACCCACTCAAGGCCTGTGCTGAGATCATGTCTGGTAAACCAGAGAAGCGTGAGACCTTCGACAGCTCAAGCAAGCAAGAAGGAAATTTGTCAAAATGAAACTCTTACCTAATACTCTTTATTTCAAAGGATTGATTTTTTTTCCCCCTCTCCCTCTGCTTTTTCTATTAAGTGCAGATAACTGTCAGTTCAGATGGGAATGCTATAGCTATGTCTGTGCCACAGCAATGACAACCACAAAAAGCCTCTTTATCCTTTTATTAGATACACAGGGGGGCAAAACGAAGGAAAAGGTTGAATATTTGCTGCAGGATATTGCAGGCTAAAGACTCTGATCTCAAAAATCCAAACTTTATTTCTCTGCTATAACATTGTACAATGAACAATCTGAGATACGGCCTTTTTTCTCTGCACCCACTTATTCCATTTAAATTAACCTGTGAGGTCCCACATATTTATGTGGGAGTTTTCCCCACTGACCAGTGAATATTTCTTGCCATCTCAGACTACCATGACATCTGTAACCAGACGCTCCAACACCTCAGCACAAGGCTGGCTTTGATAACTCTTCTTTGTGTCCAGCTTGTAGCCAGCAAGATCACACATCCTTCTTGGGAAGCAAAGAAGTTTATCCTCCAAGTCTGATGAAAAAGAAAAAACCCACTCCAAACCTTACAGTTTTATGCTGAAGACACTGAGCTAGGAACAATCTCCTCCAGAGACATCACTGAGAAGCAAAACTAGTAAAACCAGGGATGACATACCAAAGCCATTTCATTCCTGTAACCTATACATGAACCCTAATGGGCTCAGCAACCATTTCTGTAACTCTTTGGACTGAAATTCCATTACCAGCAGTCTGGAGGACTCTTATCTGTGCTACTGGAAACTTCACACAATTAATGAGGTCTGTAAAAAAGTACAAGGCAACTTCTTAAAAGAAAGTGCAGGCAATTCCCACTGAAGCAAAAGGCTCCTCAGCCAAGGAGATAAACAAGGGGCTGAATTTCCTGGGGCTCAGGTATCATTGCTGAGCACACACTGGGCTTGCCTGGCTCAATGCTAATGAAGATGGATTGAGACAGGAAGGATCACAACCCAACCAACCAGACAAACTGCAACGTTGCTCTCCATGGAGCCTGGGGTAGAGCCCAGAGCTGCTATATTGATGCTGATGACAGAAATAAGTGATCTGGCAAAAAAACTCTAAATAATCATTACACCAGTAATTGGAGATGTGACCTCTCTAATTGCCAACTCCACCCATCCTTATACACCTTGTTCCACATTGATGAGGTGCTCAGGCTTTACACTGAGGAGTAATGTGGATTCCTATTTTAGATTGTAAATCCCTGTCAGCATCTCAGGGTTATTTCTCAAAATAGCTCAGGCCAGAATCCAGCTCAAGGACACTGCTCACAGCCAATGCTCCATTGAGGTAAATGAAAGTCACTGTGAAAACACACAATAATTTTATATTTAGGCACTGTGAGAGGCTGGGTTTGGCCAATCTCATGTCTTCCCTGGGTGCACCTGGCACTGTCCAGTCAGATGTCCTTAGGTCCAGCCCCACCAGCACCTGTCCTGCCCAGCCCATAGATCTGAGCTCCTTCTATTCTGCATTGCCTCATTAATTGGCTGAACTGCATGTTCCTGAAGAACCTGGTGGGAAATACGGAGCAGGATCAAGTCCACCTTGAGGAAGATGTAGGTGCCTCCGTTTAGCTTAGTTTGTAAAAGTTTTGCAAAGCAAGTGTGAGGGAGTTCATACCACAAAGAGCATCATATAGACTGGTGGTTTGTAACTCCACTACACGAGACATGCAGGACAGAGAGAAAATATGTATTTATTTACTTTATAGGAGAGATGCAGATAAAAAGCATTTGTGAGTGATAAATTCAGTTCATTTCATTCAAGATCCAAATCCTACTAAGGGCAAAATATTCAGTGTGCCTCCACTGAGCTCAGCCCAGCCCTGCTTTGCATGTGTCATTTATCCCCTGCTGAAGCCAATATGGTTTCCACAGAGGGCCCTGGGATGGCTGCCAAGTATTTCTGCTAATCTACAAACTCATTGTGAGTTCTGATACTCTCCTGATAGGAGTTTGGGAGAGGGTAAATTTCCCTCTATGCAAAAACACAGGGACATTTTGGACACAGGGCTCTGCATAGCTGAGGAACACAGAGGACCTGTATATGACCTGCCTCATCAAATCCTCTCAGACAGAGCCAAGGGACAATCAAGGCTACACCCAGAAAGGTGCTGAGGTACTTAACTCCTATCTGAGGATAGTGGCATCAGTGAACTCAGTGTGAGATTTAGGTGAGTAGAAATGGCTCTTCCAGAAAGATGAGACATTCAAAGGTCTTGGCTTGTACAGGAACAGAACTGAGTGAAGTTAATTCAGGCAATCAAATTGTCCTTGCAGCACCTTTCACAGGATAAGCTGAACTTGCTGTGCGTGAAACGCCTAAAAACACACTTGTCACCATCTACTATTTGTATTGTAACAAGGCTGAAACCACCTGAGAGGTATTTATCCCCTCAATAACCAGGGAACAAGGCAAGGAGAGCTGAGACTTTGAAAGGAAGTTAGAGAATTGCTGCTTCAAAATTTGCATTTCTGATAATTAGCTAAGTCCCACCAGATCTGCATTCAGAAGCACCTTGTTTGAAGCAAACCCAGTGATATAAGCACTGGCTCAAGTTCTGTATCACTCAGGCACTGCTCACTGGTGCAAAACTGAAGCTCCCACAATAGACAGAAACATTCAGGATAGGATCTCTACACAATCTTTTTTTCGAGTCATAGAGTAGGGGTAATAATTCTCATCAGCATCTTAGTGAAAGTTGGGAAAGCTACAGAAGACATGACACAACACTTATGTGCCTCAAAACATGTTTTCTTCACCTTCTCCAGCTACGCTGTTGATTGAACAAAAGTTATTTCTTCTTCTTACACACTTTGCATAATTGCTGATACCTTAGCAGACCTCTGATGAAAATGAGCTTTTTGAGTTTCTTCATTCACCAGTGAGAATATCAAATGTCATCAACAAAGAGTAATTCAAGCCATGTAAACATAAAAAATCAGTGAAAAAAATATGCCTGCCCATGCCAAGAAGAAATGGAAAGCTTACCTTTGGACCTGCTGGCCCAGGCAGTCCAAATGCTCCTGGCTGTCCTCGTTCACCCTGCAAGTAACAGAAATATCACTGGTAAACACCAATCTTTTATATATAAAGACTAGGATAGCTCAAACTAGTCAGTAAGCAGCTAGAAATATTGACACTCCTGAGTGCCGTTATACAGAGATCTGAAAGTTTACAATGTTTTTTCCTCACAAAAATGAAAGCAGAAAGAAAGAAAATGAAAACTGAAGCAGCTCTTCATCTGCTCTCACAATACAACCAAGTAGTAAAAAATGAGTTCCCTAAGCTGTGAACAGCTTGCACTGATTACAGCATGCAAAGATGGATTCCTTGGAGTCAGCATAATGCATTTGTTCTTGAATTGTCACCTTGCAGTGTATAAACACATCTTACAAGGAATTCTGCAAGTATGACACTGTCCAATCCCATGCCATGTGTGATGTGATGAAGTTGCATCAGTTCTGGAAGCAATATTGAAAATTGTCACAATTTTTCCAAAGTAGGACAGTCGTGGAGCAAAGAAACAGGATGTAAAGAAAAGACCTTTTTTGCATTTGTGTCACTCCTTTTGTGTCTACCTGCCTTCCAGAGAATCCTTTCCCAAGCTCCTTCAATTGCCACCAAGTGACTGCCACAAATGGACAGTGAATGACATGGTGAAGGTTCAATATCAGGTTGAAGATATTTCTGAGGGGTGGTGATCAAGCAGGGGAAAGGATGTAAGGCTCTAAAACACACTTCTATGAGATACTGGAAAACATATTTGTGGTTTTGTGTTTCAACTGTGGTCCTCTTACAGGCAGTATTTGATACACTGCATCCTTCCTTGAACTAACCATGTCCTCCTCCTCTTCTCTTAGTTTTTATGGGTGCACAGGAGGACTTGAGGTCTTTTCTTCTGTGACCAAGGCTCCAATTTCTCCAGCCCATGGCTGCTGTGGAAAGCAGCATGGTCCCTTGCACCTTTGCTGACTCTGCTAGCCAAGGACTCCTTGCCAGCCATCAAACAAGTGGCCAGGCTCTGCAGCTGCAGCTATTTACCAGCAGGTCCCAAACCACAGGCTGCTCCCTCTCCCTCCTTAACGAATGATAACAGAGCTGCCCTGGAGCCTCCAGCAATGGTTAATCCATAGGACAGCTGCCTTGGCTGCAAATATGTGAGGGAGAGTTTTGGGGCTATTAACCTCCTGCCATTTGTTTCTTCTGCTGCTAAAACGGCCACACAAATCCCCCAGACGTGTTCCACTCAAGGCAGATTGATGCCCACTGCCTGCCTTGCATTGAAAAGCAGGATTACATGGGAGGAACAAAAAGGCTTACAGCTTCTCCTTTTGCTCCATCCCTCCCAGGGGGGCCAGGTGAGCCCAGGGAACCCTGTAACAACAACAGAGTTATCATCAGCACAGCATTAACACCCGCTGCAAGTGCAGTGACACGAGCAGCACATCCACAGAAGAATAAGAAATGAGGAGAAACATTCCAACACAAACATTTATTATTTACAGTTCCTGGAGGAGCTGCTGCTGACATTAACACACTAGGGATGATTGATGAGCTGCTAATGAGGAACTAGGCACTCTAGTCCACTTAACTCATTTAAGAATAAATTAATATGAAAACTCTGGAGCTAATTAGACACATAACAACTGAGTCATCTTAATATTATCATATCATCTTCTCTTAGCTTCTCTCTTCACCATTCCATTGTCTCAAAAATTGCATTTTTAATTTTTTTTCCTCCTTGATTTATACAGCATTCATCCCAAAGCTCAGAAGCCTCTAGGCAAAGCTATAATATACATAAGTAGTAAGCCTAAAAGCAAACAGAAAAGAAGCCTTGATACACTCAAGCAGTCCTCAGGAATGACCCTGGCCACTGGGAAGTGAGTCCCAGAGCTGTGAATATGCAAAAGTATAGAAAACAAAGAAACAGAAAGCCAAATACCACTTAAATTCAAAATTTTACCATTTAAAATCTTCCTATGCACCAGGATGAATGGAACTAAGTATGATGAGATTGGTAGCTCCCCAGTTAACAGGAACAACAGCAAATGTGGAGAAAAAGCAAGTTTGCTGCCTGCAGCTGGCAATTTAAAGAACAAATGGAGAGTGGAACAAACAACAAGCAAGTCAACACACAGTGAGGAACTGGCTTAGTGTTTTCACTTCTAGGCACTGCAGCAGTTTTGTCTTAGGTGAATTATAAAAAAAGGCTCAAGTGAGAAACAGACATGGGCACTGCAAGCTGCCACTGTAGGCTGTGATTGTACAGGGCTGGTTTGTTGTGTCTTACATGGAGAGGCATCTTGCCTTGTGATCTGGAACATTTGCTATTTCATAAGAGGCGGAAAAAGTTTAATTTCCTAAAATTCCTCCTGCAAATGAGGATTTGATTAAGGGATTTTCAACAAATGTGTCCAAAGTAAATACTAGTCAACAGAATTAGCTCAGTACTGGATTTAATTTTTGGGTTTTTTTAAGATGATGACACAGTAAGCAGCTAAAGGCCACCACAGTCCAAAAGTTATTTATGTTCAGTGCAAGTAATGGCAGAGTAATCTTTGGCTTTCCATGTCTCATACTGAAGAGACTCTAGTGTTTCTGTGTGTATGAGCACTGAGTTCCTGTTCTATTACATTTATGTATTTTGGAGTTTTACAGTTTGGTCAAAGCTCATGCCTTTGAGCTCTCCACACATTTGTCAAATGTGGCTGGGCATCATCAATAGGTTTAAAAACTTTAGGCTGCACTTTGATGAAATACGGTACAACATCACAGTCTCCTTTTTTGAGCACCTTGCTTACACAAAATGTAATACAAAGGTAAAACAAAAGACTTAGAGTAGGGTCAGTTTTCATTGGACTTCCACAACAGCTTTATAAACTCTTAAACTTTTCAGTGTATAATTAATAAAGACTTGGACTTACTTTTTCTCCTTTGTCCCCTTTCAGTCCAGGAAAGCCAGGAAAGCCTTCTTCACCCTACAACACCAATGGGAAAAATATCTCATATCAAATGCCATATCATTCTGTGGTATATCTGTGTACTTCAGACAGTGCAGTTGTCATCTCTCGAGAACTGAGTCCAGCTTTTCACCCTCACTGCAACAATGCTCAGTCACCTGTAACTTGCCCATATTTGAACAGGTTCACTTTCACTTTTCCATTCCAGTTCATTCCTTCCCTTCCTTTTTGTAATTACCATCCAGAACCAGCAGTTTTCTAAGAAAAAGACTAGAGACCTACCCTTGTTGAAAAAAAAAAAAAAGTATTTGAAGCATAGTAACACTTCCCTGAGAAACCCTCCTGTTGCCATATTTCAAGGCATAAGAACTTGAAGTTTGGCATGGCCAACTTACTACAATGCCAAGTTCCCAATGCCATGGATTTTTTTTTTTTTTAATTTAAATAAATGGCATGGAAATTGACATGGAAAATTTTGGAAAAATTCAAATGTAGGATTTTTTTTTCCCTCTAGCTACTCTCTTTAGGACAAAACACTGGGAGCTTTTTCCCCATCTGCTTTTGTAAAAACTCATTAGCACAGAAAAATCCTTTTGCAAGAGCGTTAAATTGGCTAAGAAGTTAATGCATACATTTCCAAGTTGTCTGCATACACATAAGGACTACCTAAATATGTAGATAAATTCAGGCCAAATTCTACCACATGCAATCTTATTTCTGACTTTTTTTCCATAAGTCTAGTCTAGCAGACTTAGATGGATGTACTCCTAGGGCAAGGTTCCCTATTTTGACAATAGACAGCGTCAAAATCCAGCCTTATTTATTTATAGGTGTATTTGGCACTTAAAGGTAAACAAAAGATAGTATCTGAAAAGTATCTGTCCTATATATGCAAATTAAAGTCTTTATAATCACATTTCTTGCTAACTGAACCTTCACAAAGCACTCCAGAATTTGCAATGCAGCTTGTGGTAAAAATCAGCTCTGCTCTATTGGAGTGGCTCTCTAATGACATAGAAAACCCATCAAACAGCAAACGTGATTTTTGAGGAAATAATTTGCTCTTAGAGGTCAATATAACTTGAAGGAACTGCTGTTCCATGGCAAAGTGTGTCACACAGGTAGGAGAACAATTTGTGTCCTTCCTATGCAAAGCAAAAGAAGTTTGCATAAGGTCCACTTAATTAGCTTCTTCTCTTGCCTTTTTTTTTTCTGCCATGAAATAGCAACTGCTTGACAAAGCTGAACAAATTAATCCTACAAGCAGTCAATAAGTTTGAAGCACAGTGCTCACAGAAATATTCATGCAGGATAGGAGAGTATCCACCAGCTTTTCCAGTTTTTCTCCAAGGAGAAAATTGCACAGAACCTAGACTCTAGAGACAGGTTTAACATCCCCTGGGGAACCACTACTGGAAATGCTACAGAGTGGGAAGAGCTCCTGCTTCTGCCCCTTCTGCTGACTTCCAGTGGAATCATTAAGGGCAGAAAAGACCTCCCAGGCTGAGTCCAACCATTTACCCAGCACGGTCAAGTCCACCACTAAACCACATCTGCATGTCTTTTCAACACTTCCAGGGACAGTGATTCCTTAACTTACCTGGGCACTCTGTTCCATTTGCTTGAGCATTTAAAATTGCAAGCATTGTGTAAATATGAAAAAGAAAGAGCAGAGGCAGAGAGCACAGGGCAGTGGAATAACTGCCAGGCAGACACTGTCTGCAAATGCTCTGGGATGAAGCACACTGGGACAACAGGTAGGCTCTGGCAGCTGGCATTGAGCCCTGGGGCACAAAAGTCCATCACATTCTTTGCACAAAGGCCAAACCTGGTTGTGCCACTGAGAGGGATTAAAATAATCCTGTATTCCCACAGATTGGCTGCATTCCCAGCTTCAACACAACGGGAATCAGGTGGTGACATGTAAACCACAGGTAGCTTATGCCATGCAATCCTATTGTCACCCATCTATTTTATGAATATCTGAAACTCAAAGGCTGTCCTTTTGTGGAGAAGCACCAGGACCACAATAGGAAGGTAACAAGGACTTGGGAAATGAGAAGTGCCAGCAAAAGAAGAGGCTACTGATAAAAAGGTGAACTGACATACAGCTTCTAAGGCATCTTCCCTTAGGCTTAGCCTGTATTTTCTGGAGTAGTTTTACACTTTAGATGGGGTGGCCTTTTGCTTTTTTGGTCAATAGTTTTGTGGAAAAAAAACTTGAATGTGCAGGTAGTGGTACCTGTGAGGTATTTTGCAATAACAAATACAGCATTTGCAGTAACAAATAAGCTTGGCTTAGGAAGTTCTTAAAAAATGAAATACTGCAAGTTCTGAGGATACAGCACTAGAAAAGTCACTCTGAAAACTCCATCCTTCATTCCTCAAAGAATTGATAACAATTCTGCAAGAAAGAAAATTAAGGTTTTCTGAGCCATACTGAAAACAAAAGGTTAACCAGAATTCAGTAAAAAGGATAGAATTTTGAATTTCTTTGTATTTGCTTTTAAATGGAAGCATTCAGAGCCCCACAATGGATACAAAGCAAGGGGTAACCACTGTTTCTATTCTTCCAGGGACTCTGAGAGCAGGGCTCACATGGGCACGTGGGTTGTCCAGACTCAATGGACTGAAGGAAATGCCACATCATGACAAACTTCAAAGCACAGGCAACTCTCAGCTGCTGCAGACAGAATATTGGGGTGATGAAGAATAAAAAAAAAACTCCTCTTGGCTTCAGCAAAAAAAAAAAAAATTTAAAAAAAATAGGTGAACTGGGTAAGGACAGACACACCCAGAGAGGTTCCTTTGTTAGTTTGTGTACATCAGCAGAATTATTCCATTTCTATATTTGAGGAAGGATGTCTTCCTGGTAGACCAGCATCCTGTGGATTTAACAGACCCTGCCAGCTCCAGGTTAGTGATCCCTCCATACTCACCATATGCACATGTACCTTATTTTTTTGTAGGTCATGCAAAAATTCACCTCACTTGGGTTACAGTGAGCCCCACTACCCCACAGTTTATGGAATACCATATGTTTATGGTCAGTGACCAAATTATATCCACATTTGCCATGGTTTAACCCCAGCCAGCAGCCAAGTCCCATGCAGCCACTCCCTCCCCCACCAGTGGGATCAGGGAGAGAATCAGAAGGGTAAAAGCTGGAAAACTCATGGGTGGAGATCAAAACAGTTTAATAGGGAAAGCAAAAGCCAGCCACACAACCAAATCAAAACAAGGGGAAAAATCCCTGCTTCGCATGCTCAGGCAGGTGTTCTGCCATCTCCAGGAGAGCAGGGCCCCATCACAGGTAATGGTTACTTGGGAAGACAAACACCATCACTGCAAATGCCCCCCCCTTTCTCCTTCCTCCCCTCACTTTGTACACTGAGCACGATGTCACATGGTCTGGAATATTCCTCTGGTCAGTTTGGGTCACCTGGCCTGGCTGTGTCTCTTCCCAACACCCCAAATTTCCTCCCCAATGTGGCCGTACAAAAAGCAGAAAAGGCCTTGGCTCTGTGTGGGCCCTGCTCAGCAACAACAAAAACATCTCTGTATTATCAACACAAATCCAAAACACAGCCCCACACCAGCCACCACGAAGAAAATTAACTCCACCCCAGCTAAAAACCAGTACAACATCCCATGTAGATCCTGCTGTGTCTGAGTGGAGATAATGATGAAATGACAGAAAAAATAACCTTAATTGCTGGATGATTTATTTCATCAGAGTGGGAAAAACTAGTGCACAGATTTTGCCATATCCAGCCTCATAAAAATTTTTTTTCTGAAGAGACCTAAAACACAAAAGGAAGGAATCTGCAGGTATAAGGAGAGATGTAAAGATAAAACAATTCAGTATTACCTGATCCTAGAGAGACATCAGAAACACATAAAGGAAGAATTCCTCAGTGATGTTTTTAAGCAATCCACTCAAATTTAAATGGTTTTCTTTCCTCCATTTGCAGCTCCTCAAGCAGCTGCCAAGTTTACAAATATTTCTTCTAACTTGAGAACAGCTGTGGCCTATAATCACATATTTTATTTGCAACTCTGGGTTGCGGCCTATGTTAATGAAAATAGAGCAAACTAAACAAAAAAAAAATCGGGAAAAGTCAGTCCAAAACACATGGTTAGATTCTCATTTGCCTTTCAAATTCAAATAAATCACTGGTGTCTTCCTTCAGCATACAGACCAGACAACAAAAGACAGATCATTCTAAGGTCAATTCCATACATTTTATTTATCTTCCAAACTGGTCTACATCTCACACAAAAGTACCACTTTTCTAATCCTGGTATGAAATTAAAATTTCAAACCGTGTCACAAAATGTCAATGGAAGACCTGCAAAAAATCTGCCAAGCAGAACCCCATGAATCACACACTCAGCACATTGGCAGCTGCACAAACTGGGGGGTCTAAAGCCAAAGTAGGAAACAAAATGGCAAGATTTGAAGGGACACAGAACAATTGGGCAAGATGAAACTGAAACAGAAGTAAAATCGAACTGTGGAGTGGTGGCACTTCACAATTAATACCCCCCCCTCCTTTGTTAATTAACTTCACAGCATCCCTGTGAAATGAGAAGGGGGTTACAGCAAGTGTAATATTGCTGTCACCTCACGAGGGTGATCAGTCGGAGCTACAACAAAGAAGAGGACAGACAAAAGGTCCCAGAGTCTGGGGCAAAGACAGAAACTCATTCCAGATTTCCTGTGACCCAGGTCAGTGCCTTAACCATAAATTTATTATTTCTCCTGGTTCTTTGGCCTGCATCTAACTTGGCAGATGGATGTTCATGAAGAATAAATGAGGAGATGATGGGTAGCTGTCCTACTGCTGATCCATGGTTACACACTGAATTGTTACCAGTGTTTGATGAGTCACATGAAGTGGGGGACAGAAGAGATGTTGAGTGGGGTCTTCAGGTTCAAATGTCTTACAACACTTCCAAGAGACCTCATGGTCTGGAAGAATGCAATAGCTTTCTTTTCAGAGTTTCTCCATTCAAGGGAACAAACCAATGAAATAATAAATATTTTATTGAAATACACTGTAAATTTTGAGGTGGGGTTTTTTGTGGGTTTTTTCTTAGAGAGGCAGGGCAAAGACCAGGGTTTCATTAAAAGCCAGGGATGATCTGCAGATCAACTGAGAGGCAGAGCTGCAGTGGATATATGTCACCTAGCTCCGTTTTCAAAGCAGCTGACCAGACAGGCAGCACAAATGTCTGCCATTCTCCAGTCCCCAGATGCAGGATTCTGTTTGCTTAATAATCCTAAAGCCCTGTTAATATCTTGGCAAAATTGACACCAAACCTGGCTTAATCTTCTGCTTCCACATAAAACAAGACATTCGTCTCAACTTGGACTTTGCTGCAGTAAAGAAGAAGAAAGAAATGAAGAAAATCTCTTCTGGGTCTTCATATTATATTCTGATTTAATAAACAGAATGGTAATGTGGACATGATACGCAGGGGTCAGTAGAAGTCATAAATTCTGCAGGACTACCAAGAAATCCAGCCCAGTGCAAACAATTGTTTAAATGATAACTATTGGCATTTTTTGTATTTCAAACATATGAAAGATTTTATTTAATCCATTACATAGAATTCAATTGTCCCCAAAAGGTACTTTCCCAGGAGATACTCATTTTAAAAAGTTCTCTACACCCTTGAATTTTATCATGAATGTCATGAACCCCCACTGAGACCAGAAGGGTCCTTCTGACCCTCCATTTTATGATAATGGTTCTTCTGTAGAGAGCAGATGCCCCATTTTTTCAGAGATTCCAACAGATATCTTTCTCTCAAGAAACCTGATACTCCACATTTCCATTAAAACAGGTAAAGCAACATCTGGGTTGTAGCTACTTTGACACACGGCCACCTCTAAGCTTGGTACTGCAGGAGACAAGATGCATCACAGCTCATTCATGTGGCACAGCTCTACAGTCATCAAGGTCAGTGTAGAGTTCAGAATAACATAGAAACATCCTAAAGACTTCAAAGTTGTCACTGGTACCTGGAATCCTGTCCATCAGCTTCATAGTATCTGTTTCTGTACCACAACACTGCTTCACTCCCTAAGGAGGTGATTGCTGAGAGACTGGGGTGGTCAGACACCCCTGGCAACTCCTGAACTTCTGCTTCATCTCCAGCCCAGGCTGAGCCAAGTGGAGAATGTAACTAAAGAAAGCACCTCTGCAGCAGAGAGCACAGGGGAGTACAAGAGGGAGCTCTTCTGTTTGAAATACTCCTGTTCAACAATTGCTGAAACGTTCAAATTAAGAAACTGTCAAGAGTTTGCAGAGCTATTTATGATTGAACATAATGAATAGGATGTAAAATATAATTGGAAACAATCAGTACTATAATCCCACTGCACAGAGGAATAACCTGACAAATATACTGGACTACAATGAGTTGGATTTGCAGAAGTAGGACTAATAGATCCCAAAAGTTCATTTTTTCTTGTTTGCATGGTTGGAGCAAGAGGGTCTTCAATTAAAGACAAATTTCCTAGAAACCCTAAAATATGAAAAACATAACTCTGCTCCAGAAACTTCTTTGCCTTGAAGCACAAGTTGATGCTCCTTGCCAGCACCTGACATTACTCAGGACCAGACAAACAGCTTGCCAAGTACCAGAGAGAAGTGTTCATTGAAACAGAAAAATATTCCAGTCATGTATCATGACATTGATAAATTAAAGTCCTTTCATCTATAAAAAGTACATAGAAAATGGTTCTGGTCTTGTGGATGATTTGACACATACTAGTTGATACTTTTTCTTGCAAGAATAATCTATAAAATCCATTTCCTCTGCTTCTGGGAAGTTTGTGATGCTTCAGATCTCCACATACCCCTCAACAATTTCAGTAGCTCCAAGAAGAGCTCATTAGGGCAGAGGAGTAATGTGTAAGAGCACTCCAAACTCTGGTGTTGGCCTGCTCTTAACCATCTTCTGCTACTGATATTCCACATTCATCCCTTAGTCTATCTTCTGGTGCATCCCTGAAATATGTACAAAGCTTTTCCTAAGGATTAACTGCATCATCTAGTCCATGATTCCTCTCCTCCTTGAAGAGCCCCTTCCTTTAAATCTCTCCCTGCTGAGTAAATTTGCCAAATCACTGATCATTCTTCTCATTGCACTTTGCAAGAACAACATCTCTCCACACCTCTCTTTAAATGTCACACCCAAACTGAAGAGAATCTCTGCCTAAAGTCTTATCACCACCTACTTATAACTTGCAGTGATGCACTGCTGTTCACTGCCAAACACACCTGAGGCTGCTCAGTCAAGTCTTTGCCGAAGCTGTAAATCTCTTTGATCCAGCGAGACACAGGAGTTGGAACTAGATCTTTAAAGTCCCTTCCAACCCAAGCTATTTTATGATTTTATGCTATTTCTTTATGAAGTGGTGCTGCTCCCTAGGTCTTTTTCATCTCAGAGGTTATGACAAAGGTCATGATCCTTCTTTCCATTTTACTTGGACACTGAGGTACAGGAAGGAGAAAATCTCTGGTCAAGATCTTTTTTGGAGCCAGTGACAAGGACAGAAAAAAACTCAGTCTCCAGAGACCCAAACCTACTCCCAATATCAAATGTATCAGATATCCTTGAAATAACAACCACTAAGGGTCCACACACTGCTTCAGCAGGAAAGCAAACTTTTGTCATGAAAAAACCTCACATTTTCCTCATTTGGCACTTAGCACTATGTGTACATTTATTACTCAGTGACCCAAAACACCATCTTCCTGCCAATGCCAGAGACAGAAGGCCTTGTGGGCTTTGGGAGACACAAAATCTCAAGGCAGGGATTAAGAAAAAGGGTGAGAGACCCAGAACAGGAATAAAGGTGTCCAGATTTGCACTTGGGCAAGTCAAGAACAGCATAAAATCCAGTGCTGCCCTGTCTCAGCTGCCCTTACCTGTCCCTTCAGGGAACCCATGAACAAGGCACCTACACCTTCTCAGCCATCACAAAAACAAGAACAGCCCAGCAAGAGCTTTGATCAGTGGAAAGGGGAAAACCCATCTGCATAACTAGAGAGATTAACCAGCAGGGAGAAGGGCAGGGAATGCTTAGGATACCTTTGATGGACCAGTGATAGCAACTTGCTTTGTGTAATGCTTCAGCTCTCTGTGATTCCTTAGGCTACGAGCTGCACTTCAGAGGGTGTTCTCCAGACTGCTGGGAAAGCTGTTTTATTTCCCACCTAACAGGCAGATAATCCATACCTATCCACTACAATATCACTCTCAGGAGCATCCTGCATTCCAACAAGATTTATCAATTGCAGAATCAAGACAATCTGTTTCCCCCCACCCCAAGTTTATTTTTGGAAGAAACATGGAGCTGGCAAATCTCTCTCACATGCTTCCTTTCCTCACTACCAGTGGATCTTGGCAGAGAAATCCTCTAAAGAAACAAGTGCTGGAGACTTTGCAAACTTCTGGCTGCCAGTAGATGTCATTGCATACCAGCAATGTACCTGCCAGCCAGGGGGCAATGCTGAAAAGAAATACATGTTTTCTAAGTTTATGTAAGGGTGAAAAAAAAGGGAACCAAGTTACCAGCACTCTTACACGGCTGAGAATTAAGCTGTCACAATCACAATAAGTATGTGAGCTGACTTTGAGTTGTTTATTGCAATCTGCAGCTGTTATTCTGGGTCACAGAAACCCACAGAATTTATCTAAAACCCTCTAATTATGGTTAAGAAAAAGAATCCCATCAAACCATGGTTATTTAGCTTGGCAGAATGTGCTTTAACTATAGTTCAGGGGACACAAATATACTCAGCATGCAGACCAAAATTGGCCACATACACAAGAGGATTCAGAACATACTGAGTAAGGCAGATAGTAACATTACTAGAACTCACTTTTTAATATGAGGATTCTGAGAAGAAGTCACAGATATGAACAACTTCAGTGAACTGCATGACAGCCTTATGAAGTAGATAAGGTATTATTATACAGATGCTTAAGTGCTAGACTGAGAGGTTAAGTGCTCTTAACCAGCACTCAGTAGCTAAGAATAGTTCCTGAGCCAAAGAACAGTTCCAGCACCAAAAAAAAAAAAAAAAACCAAAAAAAACATATATATAAAAAAGCCCTGCAGATTGTGCTTTCACTTTGCATTACCAGGTCACTTTTACCCACATTACCTTTTATTCTGCAATAAAACAAGAAGACCTGAGCACTAAGAACATGAGAACTCAACCTTGAGGAGGCAACGTTTCCATAGCCACTGTCTCCAGGGAACATCAATGACAGGGCACTGGGGTTTTGTTTTATCTTCAAATTTCAACTGAATATTATTTCTAAACTTGGAGATGTTTTCCCATTTTGTTACTGTCAAGAAGTGCTCACTGAAGGAGCCAGCATGGATGCTGATGCACCAAGACTCCTGCTGCCTGCTTCTGCCTTAGCCTCTCTGGGGAAATGCTTCAGCTTCAGCTCTCCAGTCCTGGGTAAACTGGGTGGCATTTGTGAGTCTGGGGACTTGGTGACACTACCTGAACACCACAGCAGCCCAAACAATGTCTGTAACCTCACTGGAGCATCTTCCCTGCCCTGAGCTCATCATTTCAGCAATGAAAAGGACATGCATATCTCTTGAAGTGATAATCAGTTTTATTTGGAAGTTGCAGGAATTAGGACTATTTCTTGGTTCACATAAGCTTAGGCCCCACATCATTTAAGAGCTCAGACAACACATCCTGCTATTAGAAGTTCAAGCTGGTTGCTTCCCCTCCTTTGTACTGAAGCTGTTTTCAAGCTTTCACCTCTAGCCCTTGGGTCAAAAATATCATTGCCAGCCTGAGCCTTACCTGCCAGTGTGAGCTTTACCTGCCAGCAAATCACACACACCATCCTCCTGATTCCAAAATGTATCCCTTAAAAATACACAGATGAAAGCTCTCTTTCTCCATTGAACCAGCCTGCAGCACTTTTTGCAGGCAGAACTGCACTCATTTTCTTGTGTCCCAAGTTGCTGGATGCTGGCCAGCCCTGATCTAAAGGCTCAGTGCTCATGCCAATTTGGTAAGTCCTGCCGACAGCACAGCACAGGGGTAAAAAAGCAACAGGGCTTTCAGGTCAGGCCTTTCTTATATTCAGCTGCCTCGGGGCAGACAGAGCACAGGGCTGTGTGTGGAGACACTGTACCTAAAAGAGTAGATTTCCACAGCTTGTCCAGAAGCCCTAAAAATAACAATAGCTCCAGTTTGGAAGAGAAGGGAAGGGGAAGCAAAGCCTTTGTTAGAAGGATCTAGCGGGCAAGAGATACAGACCTGGAGGGAAGGAGGCTCTTCAGCTTAATTTTAGGGGAACAAAGACTAGCTGCTTTGCTCAAGGTCATTAGAGCCAAGCTCCAAGTCTGAATGTCCTACAGTCTAGCCCAGAGCCTGAACTATCTGCCTGCTTTTCTTTTCTATGCTTGGCCTTGCAGTCACTGCATCTCTAATAAGCCAAGCCACTTCAGAGATTTTATTCTCCTTAGAAATACTATAATAATCCATCTGCATTTTTATCAGAGTCATTACCATGAAAAAAAAAATCTAGGAGAATTTAGACTTTATCTACTAAAGTTGTTTCTCATATTCATTGCTGCCTGTGTGATTATTAGCATGAAGGAAAACAGATAAAGCACAAAAGGAAAGCCTGGATACTCCTGGAAACTCATTAGAGAGGGAAGTCCCAGTGCAAAACCTTCATCCACCACCTCTGCAAAAGATGGGTGCTTGTGGTTAGATTTTTTTCCTCTGATTAACTGGTTTCCTGTGGAAAAATCATAGTAGTGATCACTTGATCCACTTGTTTCATGACACCTTTTTCATGCTTCCTACTCTTCTTCAACAGGTGTGAATAGTGTTGGTCTAAGCCCTGAACAAACTATGGAAATTTCTGTCCCTTTATGGGCAATTAAAGTGTTAGGAATATTCAAGAGTTATACAAAAGTCTAAGAACAGCTACCAGCAGTCAAGACAAAGGTGCAGTGACCTCCTGGCCCATCTGCCTCAGTTATCCTCATGGGAGACTTCTCAAACCTTTATCCTTCTGTCACCAATCACATTTTGCAGAGCTCCACTGACATCCTGAAGCAGAGAATGTCTTTGTACTCACAAGAGGTTTACAGATGTCTCTCTCTAATTAACTCATATGCACTGTTTCAAACACACAAATTTTAACCTCCAGAATAGTCTGCAAAGAGGTGTTTAAATACCTGATGGATGAAAAGCAACTTCATTTTGTTCATTTTAAACTTGCTATCAGGTACCTTGGTTTGCTTCCCCTTCAGTTTTACAACAAAAGAAAGAGTGAAAAATAATTTCCCATTAATATCTCCATACCACTCAAAGTTTGACAGATTTGAGTCTTATTCCCCCTAAAGTCATCATACTTCCAAGCACCTTCCTGCCTGCAGAACCTTTTCACTGCTCTTGGCCTTTGGGATGCTGGAAGGGTGTCTCAGCACCATTGTATAATGGTCAGTACTTTGCAAGACAAAGGCTTAAGTTTTTGAGAGCCTCCCAGTTAATTTTGCACGGAGGCATTAGAAGGGCTGGCTCGTGATGTGGATGGCTGTGCCCCAGGAATGCAGACCTCATGCTCTACAGAACCTCCCTTGTCAGACATGAATTCTCTCACTTTGATCGAGTTACTGAAACCCCCTTTTGCTTGAATCATCCTCAGAAATGCTCTCCAGCTGCTCCTGCTGCCCTCACTCTTCTCCTGCCCCTGCTCCTCTTGAATCAATAGAGATTTGAAGATGTGAGTTATAACCCTTCCAGGATCACATCTGGTTTAGCAGATAGCCACTTGAATAACCTCCAGAATAAAGCTAAAGCATTCCCTTTCATGGTGATGAGGTTACAAAATTGGATATTTACCCACAGATAAAACATCAGTTCAACAACAGAAGCATTTGCAAAAGTGAATGAACACACAGTAAAGGGACACAGATTTATGAGTAGAAATATGACAGGCTACATCTAATGTGAAAAGGCTTAAGAACTTCAAGGGCTGAAAGATGACAGTCAACAATGGAAATTTAAGATCCAATACAGAGCAGCAATAGGTGAATCCCAACTCTCCAGGAAATCCACTTGAGAGTGGTTTACAAGGGCACCTGTAGAAGCATTATGGTATTTTCTTTTTTTTTATATCTGAGCACAATAACTTGGCTGCTTAAGCATGTTTCTGTACATAAAAAGCATCCTCTTGCATTTAGGCCTAGCAGAACATGCCAGGCTGCTGCTTGAACCATCACAGTGAGTTTCCTGGGTTTAAAAGTTACACAAGTCCTCATGTCAACATGAATTAGGCTTTTAGCCACGGCTGCTATTGTCTTGGGGTTTACCACGAATGATGTGCTTCACATGTTATATATGCTAATACAAGCATCCTTTTGGCTTTAACTTGGTGATATAACCAAGGTGATGACCTGGAGAAGCAAGGCCAATACCTCTCCTGTCCTTCAGGAAAAGCACAGGATTTTCCCTCTGACAAGTGCCTCAGACCTCACATAAATGCCATACAAACAGTGCTTGGCAACAGCATGGTCTGACAGGTGTTTGGCACTGGCACAGCTGGACAGCAAGACTATAATAAGGGAGTGATTTTAATCTTGTCATCTCAGTCTTTTCAAAGGTGAGACCACTTTGTTCCACCAACATTTAGGAGGTGAGCCTCGTCCTTTTAAAGGATCCCACAGCACATGCATGGCAACAACCACACGGACTGCAGCTGTTAGTAAAGTCCAGCATCTCTGATCCAGCTTTCCAGCACTGGCTCATCCCCATAAAAATCATGGAAACAAAGCTGTCACAGCCAAAATGAGAAATGAGAATTCCTGCTCATGCAGCCATTGCAGTGCAGCAGGAAAACAAAGGAGACATGTGAATCCTCTCCTTCCAGGTGTTCTCCTCTCTGGGAAGGTTTTAATTTCATAGGTTATTCTACTTTGATGGTAAGTGGCACTGCAGGCACTTGCAGCCCTGCTCCCTGTGGTTCTGGCTATCTATGATTTCATGATTCTGTATCCTGAGGTTCTCTTTTTAATCAAGCCCGCAACATACAGCTGATAAATCTCTGCCCTGTATCAGGAACAGCACTGACACTGAGCCATTGGGTGCACATGGGGCACAAACACCCTGGGTCCCATAAACCCTCCCTGCATAGATGAGAACAAACTGCCTCAGCTGGCAGAGGTACCAAATAAACACAACAAGCTGACCATAAACTCAGCATCCTCCAAGCCTACACATTTCTTTGGGCACTCAATGCTGTTTGGCTACTACAGCTGAAGAAGTTCTGCACATACTGTGACATCTTTCTACTTTTGCCCCTCCAGACCTGCAAACCTATTTGTCTATACATGAAAATAATACAGATGGAATTATATTTTCTGACATTCTTCTGCAGAGTTCAGATGGAATGATATTTTCTGACATTTTTCTGCAGAGTTCAAAACATAAGAAAACAAGAACTTGCTTCAACTACAACACAACTAATACCATAAACATCATGTTTCCTACCACACTGCTGGCTCTCACCACCTGCCAAACACAAGCTGGTTTCCAAAGGCTGAATCCTGAGTCTCAAAGGCTAAATAGTGTCTGTCAGTGGGAGGACTGCAGGAAAATGAATGCAGAGATGTGGTTTTTATGGCCCCCATGTTTCTAGCCTGGCTCAATAAAATTTCCTGCCATGAGCAACTGGCATTTCGATTGTAATTTCACATGATGAATTACCACTATATACAATCAATATATCATAACCAAAGAAAGAGCAAATGAGAAGCTGCAATGGGCATAAATGCCATGTTCTCTCTAGTGCGGCATTCTTCCCTTCCAATCACAATCCAATATTGTTTGAAATTCTCTGAGCAATTGAATAGCCACAGATTCTCTGAAAAATATCTCAACAGATTCTTAATCTCATTTTCAATATAAACCTTGACTTCTTCCTTAATACGTTCATCTCCTATCCTGTCAATCTTTTTCCATTGTTCTTTACAACTTGAAATTTCATTTTGATCATAAGGAAAACACCCTTAACCAGGTGTGATATGGAGTTAAAGACAGAAAGAGCTAATTCTCTTGTGAAGTCTAGGCATCGAGACTCATTTTTTGTGCAGAATGGAAAGTTTGTAGCCAGAATTGCCTTGAAATCACCATCTTTTTAAAATGCAAAGTAGCAGTCCTGCTACTTATTTCCCACTGTTGATCACCAATGAAAGAGTTTTCCAAGATAGATAACACAGAAATTTTCAGTGGTTATTCCATATCCTCAGTTTTAACCTCCAAATCTTATTACTCTGTCCTGCCTAATATTTGAAGTAAAAAAATATTCCAGCTTTTTTCATTCAGTTTATTAATGAAAAGATCCAATTGGAAGAAAGACTATGACAGACTTCTCATAAGCCAGATTTAATCCTCCTGAAAAATTCAATAAACTCAAAATTATGCTTTCCTTCTGTTTTTCATCCTTCCGGCCAATTTCTTTAGTGCATTATCCTCCACGAACTCACTGCTGCTTACACAAAGCAAAGATTATGATTTCAATTTGATCAGATTTGCCATGGTCAATGCACAAAGAAACTCAAAGAACACGAAGGGGAGAAAGCAATGAACACTCAAAAGCTTGTCTGCAGAAGGAGGCATAAATGTTCCCATCCCCACAAAGATCCAACTGTGTCACATCTTTTGTATCCTATGCACTCCAAAAGCAACCTCTGAACTACAGCAGGAAACAGCAAGCAACTCATTTGTAGGACCATTGAAGGATTAAATCTTACCTTTTCTCCTTTTTGTCCTATGCCATAGGCTTTGCCCTAAAAATGAAAAAAAAAAAAGGGGGGAAAATGTAAATTTGAAAACAAATATATCAAACAACACTACAAATACATATTTCATGTCTCCTTGTTATGCATCCAAGATCTATCTCTCTTTATATATAGACATACAAGTCACTTCAAAACTACTATAGGGAAAGCAATTTTCATTGGGCATAATTCCTTGATAATAATTCAGTGACAAATTAAACTAAAAACTTATCCCAAATTCTCCTACTGCAGCCAGAAAAACATCTTATTTTTTATTCATGGAAGAGCATGATGTTACATTTCCAAAAGCAAAGTTGCCAACAACGGTTACTGGAATGAATTTTACGTTGGGTTAAAGATTGTTCTGCCTAAAATCTCAGCCCGGCATTTGCATTAATTGCAGCTGGGGGAGGCAGTGTCTTGGCCATCTGAATGTAAAAAGTCAAGAGAGATTTGCATCTTCTTTTTGTTCAGTTGCCTCATATTGTCCCCCAGCAGACATGCAGCTGTGGTAATCAAGTGCATCCAAGTTACATATTTAATTAGAAGGTCAATATTAAGTCAGTTATCAGCTGTACCCAGGGATTAAATCTCCATTTGCCCCTCTCCAAGACAGGCCAGTGAGTGCCAGGAAGATCAGGTTCCTCCTGGGATTCAGGTCCAGCAGAGGGAACAGCTTTGACCAGGGCACACAATGCTGTGAGCAGGTTCTCACCATGAAGGAGAAAACAACTACCTTCATTTTCATCTCCTTTGGCAAAATCATTGGGTACTTCTACTTACTGACTCCCCTTTTTCTCCTCGGAGTCCAGGAAGCCCTGGGATGCCTCTTTCTCCCTTGAAATAGAAAATGCGTTAATATCACATAGTTAATTCATTCCTTTCTGAGACATAGAAGGAAAGTGATGCAACAAGGGTTTGAAATAATGGTCACTTTTGGTTCCACCAAAGCCAAGATTTCAGCTCCTGCCCTAAGGACTGGGTGTACCTAATTTCATGTCTTGAACATCCAAGTTTTCAGGTTAATTTTCTATTCTATTTTTCATATGAAAATACAGGTAGAAGCCTTTGGAGTGCACTGGCAAGGCAGAGAGTTTTCTCCTGGGAAGTACTTCAAAAGCCCTTATTTTTTAATAAGAGAGATAACATTTGCAAAGGTGCTTTGCAGAAGACCTAGAAGACCTTCTGCTTTGCAGAAGACCTTGCCTAAAATGCGCAAAAAATAATCTGAAAATATTGTTAAGATTTTAGAGGGTTTTTTTTTTGTGTAATCCAAACCCCTTGTTTTGAGTCACACTAAATTTTCAGAATCAGCTAACCTTTCTCTTCCCTCCCACAAGTGTGCAGCACACACAGTCATTCTTCCTGCTTGTTTCAATGGGAGAGAGGGAAACTAACATAGAAAAGAGACAATTGGAAAGATATAATTTACGATGGTTGGAAAAGTTACAACTGGAGAAGGATATACATAGGGAGGAAAAGAGAAAAATAGTCAATCAAAAACCAAGCTAGACTTTTTCTTCACTTTTCTCCTAAAAAGGACAAAGGGATAAAGAATCAAAGAAGATCCAAAATTTCATAAATATTTATCAGATACAGAACTTAAAGTGGTGCCAAACCCAGCAAGTGCAGAAAAAAATACCCGTAAATGATTTTCACACATTGCTCTGCAGTCTCAAAGCCAGAGGAAGGAGATCAGTGGAGGATATATCCACTACTTGGACTAGTTTAAGGCTATGTGCTGTGTTGCCACCAGTTCCTTCAATTCCTCCAGCACTGGGAGCTGCTGGGGAGCAGAGGGCTCTGCCCACACACACTGCCCAGCTCCTTCCTGATTCTCACCCAAAATGTACAAACCAGAAACGTGCTGTGCTGAGCACCCCATCTCTCACAAATGCAATGTGCTCACCTGTTTGTGCACTGTGACTTCAGGACAGACTTAATATCAAGCTGAAAAAGTCTCAGACCTGGAGCAGGACCCTCCAGTACCATCAATAAGTCTGATGACCCCTGCTCTCCCCAAATCTCCTCACATGGACCACAGCAGGATTTAATTTTGTGTCTCTATCGAATTTATCCTGATATATGCCCTCTCAAAAAAATGTGCCTAGCAGCACCAGGAACTGAAAACATTTGCCAAGATCATCCTTTCTTTTCCCCAGGTGAAGAAATGCTTTTGAAAGCACAGGAAATATGAAAGTTTCTTTATTTAACCTTTCTCCTTTGTTTTTTGCTGAAAGAAAGAAAACTCACAGAGCAAGTAGCATATATATAAAAGTTATGTCATGATCAATTAAGAAGGCTGTGGTAAAATTCACAAAAATTTTTATGTGACCATCTCTTTTAAGTCACTGAAAGTACAAAGCCTTTCTAATTTGGAGGAAAATATACATCCTGCTAGAGCTTGTCTAATACACTGGACTTCACAAACTTCACAATGGCAGGTAAAACTTGTAATTTCTTTGTGGACAAAAACACATCTCACAGAGCAAGGATTTTGTCTACACTTGGATCAATAGCACTGCTGAAGAGAGAAGAAGACTGTTGATCATCAGCCCAGTGCCCCAACCAGCCATCCTGGCTGCCCACAAACAACACAGCCTGCAGAGGGACTGTGGAAGGAAAATAAATCAGACTGGGCTGTCATTAGCATCTAAAATTTATCAACAGGACCCAGCCTCAGACATATTAGCCAGTTCTGCCACAGCTATTTCCTGCCTAGCTGTTTCCCAATATGATCCTTTACCATATCTCATTCCAAAACACATCAGCTGTGTCTCCATGCATTACCCTCACTTTGGCAGCATGGGTCATTGAGGCAGAGGTGTTCATCTCCCAGAAATTTTTTCCACTTTTTTGATAACTGCAAGCTCTTATGTTTTTCCCTGCCTTTGAAAGCTGAGAGAAGATCAGAATCACATTATCTTCATCTTTCTTTAATAAATACCAGGTGGTAATGTTGGCAAGCTGCAAGAATTGAATTCCTCACCAAGGGCAGGGTTTTAGCCTGGGTAGATCAGTAATGTTGCAGAGAGAGAGGAGGAGAGCTAAAATTCATTCTTGAACATAGAGCAAGGACTATGACAAGCTGGTCCTTGGCAATAACAATGTAAAAACTGCTGTCAAGAGTGGTATATGTTATTGAATCACAACATCTTTGCAGGTTGGGAGAAAAACCTACTACTCGCCTTATTTAGCAGATAGAGAAGCTAAATAATTTGTCTCAAATCATCACATTTGTAAAAAATTGTTGTCAGATCCCATATTTAAATGGCATCATCCCCATGTCCTTGAGACTGTGACACAGTCCTGCCTTATCTGTGTGCAAGGCTCAAACCACTACAGCCAGGGAAAAGTCACTCACGTCTGCAGGAGTAGGGCAGTCCTTTTGGGGTCTGTTCCAAAAAACCTGCTGATGCTGTGCCTGTAGACACTCTCCTCTGTATTCCACCAGTGTGTCCTGCACCCCAGTGCTGGCCCATGTGACACACTGAGACAGCCTCACCAGCACACAGGCCTTGGCAAAGCAGGGGAAGACAACGGGATCTTGCTGCGGGGCCCTTTTATCATGATCACCATTGTCTTTTCTGCAACCTCCTCACAACACTCATGGCTTTGCTGTTCCTTAAAATAGCCCATCACTATTTAAGCTGTCATGGATTAAAATAGAAAGCTCCTATTTATATATACATGGAGGCATAAGGAACCTTTGTCTGCACAGGCACATTTGAGCAGTAATGAGCCCATGTAATTTCATCCCAGCCTCCAAAAGGCATATTCTTATCTCCAAAACTTTTCTCTTCAGACAGCAGACCAAGCTTTGCCAAAAGACAGCACATCTCTGAAGATGTTTGACCCTCCAAAACCCAGAGATTATTCCTTTCCCCTCCCACAGTCTTTCATAATAACTGAGTGATTTTTGGTGGGATGCAACTCAGTTGTTCACCAAACAGGTATAAATTCAGTGACTCAGTCTGCAGAAGTGATTCAGATGGAAATAGTTTTGCATATAACTTTTCCCCCAAACATCTTTTCGCAGATAGTAAAACTGGGAACCACCAACACCACCAACTTTCACCTCTCCAGCAATACTGTGACTCTCTGTTTTCTTCCTGTACAAGTGCTCTCTCTAAGTCCATTGCCTCATGGTTCTATCTGTAACCAGGCACAGAATGCACACACATGTATATCAAAGAGGCTTGCAGAACAGGCAGGGTAATATAAAGGCTGCACTGTGAAACTTGAAGCAGACATCACAACCACTCTCCTACCTTTTTATCTAGGAAGAAGAGTACTGAGGGATGTGGCCTATATTTAACATCGTGACTCAGCCAGTCTTGCTAAGGATAACAGATTGAGACTGATCCTTTATCCTTAGTCTCAAGAAACTTTCTGAAGTGTGACTGGGAGGCTGCTACCTAAACTATGCACATGTATTACACATGCTGCACAGCATGGCAGCAGCATCTCTGTTTCCAGGTGACCTGCCATGGAAGCTGTGCATGACCTAGTGAATAACAGTAACTTGCAAAAATGCCAGTTTAGAAGCTGCAGGAAAGGATTTTGCAATGCATTTACTCTAAGAATGATGTAAAGTAGCAAAAGAGAAGCCTAAATTCAAGCGTAAAATAAAGATAAAAGATCACAAAAATCTTCTGTGGTCCCAGGCTCATCCAAAACTGTCTCAACTTAATCATGTACTAAATTGACTCTCATTTCTCAAATTCTTCAAATCCTCAATTTACTCTGAAATTGTTTTGCTGTTGCTGTTTTTATTAACCAAATGAACTAGCACATATTACTGACCTTTTGACCTTTGGGACCTTCAAAGCCAAGTGGACCCCTCTCCCCCTAAGACAAAAAAATACATGATTAATCAAACTTATCTTCTCATTTTATATTCAAGCAAGGGACCTGATCCTAAGAGGAGAGGAGAACAACAAAAATGCTTTCAGGTTTAAGCAGAGAAGATAATAAAGCTGACATGCCCTCGGGAGCAATGACAACGAAGCTGGTTTCTCAGAGGTCCCAGTCAGAGCCAGAGAGAGCAAGCACATTGCTTTTAAAAGCCATGAGATTTTTTTCAATGTGGCCACATTTACCTTCATAATCTGTTTTATTGTATTTGAAGAAGGATACACATAACTGAGCTGGATAAGAATAATCACTTTGTTTTCAATGTTGTTACCAGGACTACCAGCGTGACCAGAATCACTGAATTAGGTAAAGAGAAAACACCAGGAGAAACTTCCTTTACCTCTATGACATCCCAAATGAAACACACTCATCTCAACACTCACCTTTTGTCCAGGAGGACAGGAGCAGTTGAAAATCTTGAGATGTCCAACTTGCTCACTGCCAACAGTGGGCCTCACTTCCAGGGGAGGTGCTTCCGTCAGGACCGTGACCTGGCACTGCACCCAAACACCCAAGGTCAGGACAAAGCCTTTGATGCTGGAAAGTTTCCCCTTCCACCCACTTTAGACAAACCCTGTGTGTAACACACAACCAAATGTGTCCTCATGAGGAATGAAATCCCACAAAAGCCATTCATCCAAGCAATAGGGGAAAATGTGGCAAAATGAACAATGAACCTCTTTAACCAAGGCTGAAGGGAGAAGAGTGAAAGGAGGGTGGAAGTTTCTAGTGAGAGTTGGGCACAGGAAAATAGGCTGCAACTGGCACTGTTTTTAGCTGTTTCCAAATAAAACCAGTGGGAAACATGTTGAATATTTCATGCTGCATTTCTGTTGTTCCATCATCACTTCAGGGTTTTGTTTCCCCTGACAGTTTGACAAGGAAAGAGGAACTTGGAAACTTCAAATTCCTCATACTCATCCCTCTGCAGTGGTCCTCCTTCAGCGCTCCTACACTGCCAATTACACAGTGAGGTTTCAATCAGCTTTATTAAACAAAATTATAATCCCACACTGCCACATATTCCCTGATTTGTGTAATAGATTTCAGTGAAGTGTGTTCATGTGAAAATGAATAAATGACAAAAAGCAGCTTACTGGTCCAGAGGGAATGTCGCAGCACGTCTCCAGCTCGGCGTGCCGGGAATCACAGTAAATCACCATCCTCTGAAGATCAAACTGGGAGACAAAGGGAGGCAGCAGTCTCAGACACAGTGAATTATTAAAGACCCTCTGTCCTTTTACTTGGACACAAACAGCGCAGGCAAACACAAACAAAAACCAGATGGTGCTAACTTCAGAGCGGCTCTATGGATCCTGTAGTCAATCTCTACCTCTCCCTATCAATAATAGACCAATACCTCAGCATGCTACAAGAGCTGAGATAATACGACCCTGAAATGCCTATTCAAATTCTGGTGCAGGTTTCCATGCTAATCCCCATGTTCTGGCCAAACTTCTGTCTGAGAAGACATATCCTGGCCACGTCTAACCTTCCTAGAATTTCATCTAGACACAAGGTCTGTTTTCCTCCTGTTGTGCCTTGCATCTTCTGACCATTTATTCCTGCGTGAGAAATGTTATGAACACATTTGATATGCACGTCCCATCCGTTTTGCACAGCCAAGAAAGATTACACAAGTCTGAAATACCAAACTATCACACATAAATTATACCAGGGTAACACTGCTGCCAGACAATCAGCCTGTGTCTCTTGACTTTGGTTCATTTGTACTAAGGGTCATTTAATATCTGAGGAATGGAGAATATATCACAACTCAAAGTCATTTGAACCAATGAGTTTGGTTCATTTGTACTAAGGGTCATTTAATATCTGAGGAATGGAGAATATATCACAACTCTCTTGAGTTAACAAGCTTCCTTTTTTCCCCCATCTCTTTCTATCACCTGTGGAAGCATTCATAATGCCAAGAGCAGATGAAGACTTCTCTGTGTAGTTCAGTACCCAGGTTTGATGATATTTGCGTATGATTTTGTCTCTGCTTCTACCTGCAGCACATTCTGTGACTAGACAGAAAGATGAAATAAATTTCTCATTTTTAATCCCTGTTTTGGAGATACAGTCTCACATAAAAATACAGAAGTCCTGTCCATCATAAGATGCTAATCTGTCCTAGCTATGTAACACTGGTAACATTTCAGCAATGCTGACTCAGAAAAGGGTCAATTACAACATAACCCCACTCACTCAGAGGCTGCAAACCCAAAGCTGAACCTTTGCCCAGCTCTAACCAGGAAGCGCAGTACTTACATCAATGGGGACGCTGTCATACAAGCGTTTGCCAATCACAGTCTTTCCTTGAATGTCAATGTTTTCCCTGTCCTCAATGGGCAGCACCTGCACCAGCTTGCAGTCTATGTACAGCGAGACAGCCTTGGACTGGATGCTGAGGGCGATTTTGTGCCAGCTGCGGTCGAACAGGTCGCTGACCCGCGTGCTTCGGAACACCACCCTGACGGCGTCCTTGGTGAGCCCCACCGCGTTGTACTCCACGGCCTTGTTCTCTCCGTCCAGCCGGATCGACACCTGCAAGCAAACAGGAGGGGTCTGGCTGAGGAGCAAAGCCTTTCCTTCCTCCTGACTGCTTCCCATCATCACCCACGCCCCAAAGCCAGGGATGGCACAGGCTGCGGTGAGAAAGCAAAGAGCAGAGGATGGAATTTTGTGGGAGATATGGAAAGGGAGCCTACACTTGTGGTGGTAAATAAGATGGGGCTCCACAGGCTTTGGGGCAGACCCACGACCAGCTAAAGCCTCCTCCTGTGAGTGCAACCCTTGGCACAGTTTCAGCACAGGCCACCTTGCTGCCATGGCTGGGTGGTAGTGCAGGTCACAAGCACCTCCCCAAAGGCACCTCCCCAAAGCTGAACCTGGTTTGGATCTCTCTACCCTGTGTATTCCTCCACTGCTTCCACTACTTCCTCCACTGCAGGCTCTTTACTCCCATCACATGTTCTCAGTTGTCCCATGGGATGTGGAAAAACACCTCATATGAAACCAGTCTGCTGAGCTGTGGCACTGCCCACATTTTATTTCAGGTGCTTTGAACAGAAAACTACACCCCATCCTCTGTACTGCAAGCTACAGAGCAGATAAAAATAGGTTTTTGAAGACGTGCAACTTTGAGTTAATTTACAAATTGATATCTTCATTTACCAAAGTCAGGCAGTTACCAGCAAGCAGCAGGGAATGGAGCAGGCAGAGCCAGGAATGGTGTGTCCACAAGCTGCAGGGCAGGGAGGAGTTTGGGCCACCTTGGCACCAAGCTGTGAGTGATGTGAGGAGCCCGGGGTAGGCTGACTCCACATCTGACCCAACTTCTCCATGCAGCTGAGCACTGTGCTGGCTGGGAATGCCAGTTTGGATCACTGTTGGCTCAGGAGCATCTGCATCTGTGAGCTGTGCAGGTCTGCAAGGGAGCAGCCAAACCATGACCAATCCACGTGAAATGAGGCTCATGGGGCTCTAAGGCACTTCTGGTACCATAATTTAAGGCACTTTTGAAATTATTACTGGAAATATTGAGTGTTTTTCTCTCTTCACAACTAAGCAGTTCAAGTTTTCAACTTCCTACAAGAAATACTGAGTGATAGACACCTTGTCACTCTGCAGCACCTAGGAATGCATGTGGCACAGTAAATCACATTTCATTTAACAAAGTTGCGGCTGATAATAACTTTCATTTAAACCTTTTACCACTGTCTCAAACCCGGTTATCCAATGTGGTATCCACATTCTTCTCTCTCAGGAAATTTTCATAGAGGAGCAGAGAGAGAAGAAAGATAAACCAGTTTCTATTTCTGTTCCTTGTTTCTCTTATGTGGAATGTATTTGGAGACTGTTTACCTGGGGTGATTGGTTCATTGGATTCTAGTGAGGATTGTTTGGCCCTGATGGCCAATCACGTCTACTTGTGTCTGGACTCTCTCAGGGAGAGAGTCACAAGTGAAGTTAGAGTTAGTAGGTAGATATGGTAAGTTAGAAAAGTAAGATGTAGTTTTAGTATCTCTCTTTAAGTAGTATGTTAATGTATTATAATATAGATATAATAAAGAAATCATTCAGCCTTCTGAACTGGAGTCAGACATCATCATTTCTGCCCACCGGGTTCACCTGCATTTTTTACAAGAATCCAGTTCTTCAGACTGCACCTATTCTTCACTGAGAGTTCCCAAAATCCCTTTAAATGCCAGTCCCAAACCAGGAATACTGAATTACACAGCTATGTGAGCCCATGCTGACAGCCCACTTTAGAGTCCTGGGTAATGCCATCACCACTGTATTTGGTGCTGAGCAGAAAAATGTACAGCCCATCCAAATCACTCCTTCCTCAAGCACCCTCAAAAACCTAAACTCTGCGAAGCTGCTAAGAACATGTTGTGTAGGGACAGACAGCCGTTTACTACATGCTTATAGTATTTTTTTCTGAGAGCCTGAGAGTACTTGAAAAAAAAGTTATTAGATCAAATTGTGCAGCAGCCAGGACTCAGGGTTTTGGAACTATAACAAATGTCACACCCACACCCAGAGCAGGAACCCATAATGCATTTACAAGTCACCTAGAAGGCTGGAACTATAACAAATGTCACACCCACACCCAGAGCAGGAACCCATAATGCATTTACAAGTCACCTAGAAGGCTGTACAAAACCTGACATAAGTCACTGCTCTGTAGTACATCCAGTACAGGTAGTGACAACCTTTTTCAAAAAAGGCAAAATATCTTCCCTAACCAGAATTATCTGAACAAAACAAATGAAAACTCAACAGTAGTTTCAAGAGCAAGGATGGTATTTTTTGTCCCCCTTTGCAACTAACACATTTATCTGCATCCTAATAACAACCAAAGTATATACAAACATTTATTTGGGGTTTGAATTAAAGGTAAAATATTTGCAGCAAAATCCACTGAAAAAGTAACAGGATTTTTACCAGTTCACAAGAAAAAGGAGTGGGAGGTTAAGGCAAGAAAACTGGCTCACGGCAAAAAAAAAAAATAAAAAGGCTGTTCCTGCTGGCTGTAAAAGAACCTCTTACCTGTGGTATGCCGTACTTGTCAATGATCTGCCAGATATACCAGTCTTCCTTCCTGGAAGCCTTCCGGAATTTGAAGGTAGTTACAAAGGCATATTCATCAGGCAGGCCTTGTGGAAATACATCCCTGGTACAGGGAGGGGAAAGAGAGCAATGTATCAGGCTTAGCAGTGAAAAGCAGAACTTCCAAAACTCTCTCCATGTCCCAGCAATTCTTTCTAAAAATATCATTATAGTTCCTAAAAAATCTGCTTTATTTGGAAGCCTGAAGAGAGATGAACATGAGCTTGTGCCCTCCAGGTTCTGTCTTTATGGAGCCCTTTCATCATTCCAATAGTGAAGCTCTCAAATTGGCTAAAATATAATGGAAATCTGCAGTTGAGTATCCATCATGTTAAAAAGGTTGTTTTTCACTTCATGCTTCTGTTCATGAGACCTGTAAATAATTATGTTCTGTTCCAGATGCACTGGAGGCCTGTGACTTCTGGGAATGGCCAGGAACACCCAAAACCCTCTAAATGTACCAAATTATAGCAACAAATATTATAATGTCTGCCCCAAAACAGGCACTACAGCTCATGTCTTTCCAATAAGATGTTCCTTAGTTGGCTGCCCCAGATAACAGAAGTTTCTCAAATTAAACATTGCAAACATATCAGGCAGAGATTTACTCAGTGTGACACCACAACCCCTGCACGTAAGCAAACACATAAAGTAACCAAAAATCCAACACTGTTTTTCTCTACTCCATCATAAAACTTGTCGTAACATAGGGATGCAGGGTGAGACAGAAGGGATAACTAATCAAGTATCACCATTTTTTTTTGTTACTAGCCATTACTGGATGCCTAAGAATGAGAGTGAACAGAAAAAAACATCTCTCTCGTACTTCCAGATCTTTGGAATCCAGGTGTCTAATTCAGAGACAAATGCAATTTCTATATCAATAGCTTTTTATGGATTTATCTCATACAGACTTCTGCATCCTCCCCTTGAACTCAGGTAAACTTATGACATTCACAACATCCCTTTGACAAGGAATCACCCACTGCTGCCCATTGCATAGTGAGCCTCCTCCTCTTTGTTTAGGACCTAACTCAGTTCTTATCGAGGAAAACACAATGAACCTATTCTTTTTCTATCTTTTATGCCATCCATGATTTTTCAAACTTTGCTTGTAATGCCTCTAAGCCATCTCTTTTCCCACCTGAAGAGTCACAGTTAACATTGTTCTTCATGCCCAAGCCAGCCTGCTCCTATGATCATTCCCAAATAAACCCTTCATAAATATCATGTCTTTGCTTCAGGACATCTGAGCAGTCAGGCATAAGCACTCAATACAAAACAAAACGTAATGGCAGCAATTAATGAAGAACAAACTATGAAATGTGGTCCTAATGAATAATTAACATAATCCATCACTATGCAAAAACTGGCATAGTCCAAGGCACATAAAACTAGAAGCCTTTAATTGTATTAAAAGCAAAAAGTCCTCTAAATTTCCAGAATACTGTTGAGCAGTTGCAGCAAAGGTTGAGATCCAGTCTTTCCTAATGCCAAAATATTTGGTCATATTTTAATCTGTGCTTTGAATCTCCTATCTTTTCAGCCAAGTTATAAATTCAGAACACTCTGGTTTCATCCACTAATGTGGCTTTTGCTGTATAAAGTGCCCCTGCAGGATATGCACCATTATAAGTTGGTTTTCCCTCTGGGGAGACAGAGGCTCTCTGAATTCTTCCAAAACAAAAGAAAACTGAACCAGGCTCCCACTAGCTCCTTTAAGAAATCCTTCTTTTAGGAGAGCTTGAGACAAAGCTGTCTCACTTCTTTGTACTAGATTTTTTTTTTAACCAGGGAGGTCCCCGTTGCCTGGAAGTTAGCAAATCTACAAGAAGGGCTGAAGGAGCACCTGGAAGTAAAAAGAAGTAGGATCTAGAAGGAGGGTTGCCTTAAACTAGATATTAGGAAAAAATTCTTTACTGTAAAGGTGATCAAGCATTGGAACAGTCTACCCAGGTAAGTGGTGGATTCACCATCCTTGGAAATATTCATAGAAAAGTGTGGATGTGGCACTTGGGGACATTGTTTAGTGGTGAATGTGGAAATGTAGCATAACAGTTGGACTCAGTGATCTTAATAGGGCTTTTCCAGACTTAACAATTTGATGGTTCTGGATAGCTCTGAGCTTGGAACAGGAGTATCATTATGCAAGCTTAATTTCAAAAAGGGTTTTCAGATGTTTAATACCCACAGAAATAACTGGGAGTTAGGTACCTAAACATCCCAGTGAGTCTGGCCACACCTCATCACACAAGGCTGACAAACAGCCCATCAGGTAGATTTAAACTGACAGAAAGCCATAATGACCCATTACCTGCCATCCTCAACTGATTTTTAAAGCTGCCGAGGAACCAGCTGCAAGTTCCCAACAGAGAAAGGTTTCATGCCAAAAGAAATCTAAAGACATTCTCATTGCTTTGAAGATGGGATAAAAGCTGTTTCTGAAGTCATTGGTCCCTGTATCTTTCACAGAGCTGCATTGCTACATAAATAACAAAAACTTTGTTTAGCAGTTTTAACTTACTTCCTCACTTAAAAATTATCTGCATCTAGAAGTCCAGCTTTACTTGGGGATCCAAGAGCAGGAGTTGCTGTCCCCAGAAATGTTTTATGTTCTTCTTTCACACAAGGCTGAATTGAACTGATGATCAATATTGTGGAACTTTGCTGGATGCCTGGTACCTACAGGGAGCATTCTGCCAGCTCCTTGGTCTATAATTCTGACAACAGGATAGATTGCAAAAAAAGGCTCTTATAAAACTCCAAGACAAAAGAATCCCCCAGTGCTGCAGGTTAGTCTAAGAGTCAATTAACTCAACTTCAAGGTCAGGTGAATCACAACTTTTACAAGGAAAAAAAAATTAGTAAGAAGGCAGAAAACTTTTTTAACCATTGCTGGTTTTCAATATATAGTGACCTTCTCACATGCTTTAATTTGCAATAAGATCTTTCATCTGTGACAATAAGCATGAGATCCTACATCTATAATAATGCTATGGAAAAAAATGTTATCAGTTCTCATTTCAGACACTGAATGCAACAACATTTAGTAGGGTTTTTACATTTGGTGAGGAAGAGTGTAGTTAATGTACTTGAGCAATTTGACCAATTTTACAACAGCTAAGCCTGCTAATATGAAATGTAACCCCTAAGATCTGCAAAACCAAGTTGGAGGAAGCCAGTTCATTTAAACATGCTTCACATCACCAGAGGCTCTTAGAATGACAGGAGGAAAAAAAAAAAAAAAAGAAAAAAAAAAAAAAGGGAAAAGGAAAAGGGAATGGAAAAGGAAAAGGCTATGGAAGGATGTGTCTCATACATCCCTGGCAGACATCTTTTTGACTTCTACTTCAGAAATCTCAGTGATGGAATAGATACACCCTCCCTAGGTATTTTCTTCCTGTTCTTCTCTGTCCTACATGCTGTAAAAAAAGAAGGAATCTGTCCTAAATCTCACTTGCTGTCATTTAATTTTCCCAAAACAACTTTTTTTCCATAAGAAGCCATGTGAACAACTTGTTCTCCTCTGCTTGCTGCAGTCTTTTCTGTTTCTCAGCTCTCCCTACAGTCCTTTACTCTCCACAAGACCAAAAAAGCCTTCAGTCATTCCACCTCCATCATGCTTTATCTTCTTTACCTTGTTAGAAATAGGAGACACTGAGGGACCTCTTGAGATCATTTCATCTAAAGAAAGTTTTTCTTGTATTTAGATTTCATTGATTGAAATTGTTCCCATTCCTTCTTGTCCTGTCAATGAATATGACTAAGAAGATTCTGGCTCTGTCTTCTTTGCTTCCTCCCCATCAGATATTTACACATATGGGTAAGATCCTCCCTCACTGAGTCTTCCCTTCTCTAATCTGAACAAGCTTTTTTCTTTCTGCTCTTCTTAAGATCAAATATTTGTTTGGGAAAAGTAAGAAAAAAGGAAGCTTTCAACAGGTTCCGCGTTCAGTGGGGGAGTTTTTTGTGGCTTTTTGTACAATTTCTTCTCTTGGAAGGGGACAAATGATGAGACCAGGACAGGAACTCATGGAGAAACCTAAGGCAGGTGGCTGAAGTCAAAGCTGATACCAGGAGACACAGAAAAACACATCAAGATATCATGCCCTAAACAACCCAAGACTCTGTATTGGTACAACACTGTGCCAATAAAAAGAGCAAACAGATCATGACCAGAAGCTCGGCCAAGCATCAGGTAATTCTGTGAGGTGGTAGCCAAGATCATGGTCAAGTCAGGCAGAACCAGACCAGGCAAGAGAAAACTGAGGATGGACATGGCCAGCAGGAAGGCCCTGGAGTCACAACCAGGAGATACAGAACAAAAGGGTGAGCCAAAATCTTGGCATTAGGCAAGGCACCAGTAATGAGAAACAAGCCTGAGCATCCAAAACCAGAAGCAGCACAGTTTTGGCCAGAAGATCCACTGAGGAGCCACGAGCAAGCAGTAGGATAGCCCCAGTTACATGAGGAGTGGGGAAAACCACCAGCCAGATTCTGGGGCCAGTCCTCAGACAGCTACAGAGCCCTGAGAGTCCCTCAGTGATCAGGTCCTTGACTGAAGCCAAGTTCTGGCTGCTGGGTTTGTTTGCTCACAGATGATGCCTCACCACAAAGAGGAAGAAAGTTCATAGTTGTAGGTTACAGATCAGAAGATGAGTAGGCACATTTCCCAGACAGCTAATCTGGCACTTTGTAAAAGTACTATTGCTTGTATAAAAGAATACAAATCCTTTAAGCAGATAATAAAGTGAATTACATATATTACTCAGTCAATGATTTTGTATCTAATTATGAGATGTTGCTATCAGTTGCTAGACATTGCTGGAGGTTATCTGTGAGCCACGACAGATGTTTTTGTTTGGTTTATTATTCCAGTTATCGGTTTTGTGCAGCTTTACAAGATTTCATTTTCTGTGAGCAGTGACCCTATATGCAGCATCTCAGAGTCCTGGCATACAAGTGCTAAAATGAACCAAATATGCAAACACCTTCCATGGTGTTATCTCCATTTGGGTTCATTCCCAAACCACAGGAGTGTGAAAGTTACAATACAAAAGGCTGAAAATGTGAAAGTCCTCCTCGAATTCCGTGTTTCTGAATCATTCAAAAGGAATTTTATTCATTTCAATCTACAAATTAGGGATGTTTTACTTCTAATTGTCCTGGGTGATAAAATATTCTGCTTATTTTAAGGGCAACAGCAACAACAAATAAATGGGTGTAATCTGAGCAGATGGAAAACTGTCATAGCTGGTTGGTCTGGCTTCAGTCTCTCAGTCTTTCGGAGAAAACAACAACAGAAACAGCAACAACAAAGTTCTTCAACCCTTACTTTGAAAAAGAAATTAAAATGGACAACTCTCTGTAACCTGTGCTAACTTTCTCCAGTGGTTAATTAGATTCATCCTTAAAAGTGTGCCTTTCTTCCCTCCTGGTTTTTGATGTCAAGTAGCCACTTTCAGCCAACCCTGACCCTTATTCAAAGATCCTTTACCAAGCTTTGATTTCCCAGAGGTTCTTAGGGAGAATGATCCCTTCAGTTGTTGGCTGCTTCTTAATTTTACCTGTCTACACTGCAGTTCTTGGATTTCTCACCATCACATTTGCCTCACAGATCTTCAAACTGTCATTCACTCCATTTCCACCTACTGAATTATGGAAAATAAGGCTGGACACTGCAGCAGTGGTGACTGAGCTGTGTGCTTTGGAGATTATCAGCTCATACTTGACAGCTCCTGTTTATACTCCAAGAATTGCTCAATTTTTCATAGTATCACCCAGAACCTGGAGATCACAGTGAGACAAATGAAATAGGTTTCTTACCATCCAAGTGAAATAGGTTTAGGGTTTATTCCCATCCACACTCAGACCAGTTATATATATACCAAACCTAAGATGTCTTTAGCTGGCTGCGTTGATCAGATCACTGATCATGACTCTATTTACCCTTAGACTTGATATCATTTATGGACTCTAGAGAAAACAGTTTTCCTCTCAGTATATCTTTTTTTTTTTAATTGTATTAACATGGAGAAAGAGAGGGGGGGAAAAAAAGCACATCAATTCTGTTGGTTGCAGGATGAAAAAAGATATTGCGAAATCAAGCAAATGATTGGCTTTTCATAGGACAATCTCCAAAATGCAGTGAGCTGAGAAAAAGAGCTAAAAACAGAATAAAAAATAACAGCCCTCATCCATAAGAAAGAAAAGAAGTATTATTGATTTTTTTTAAGCTGAAGTTCAAACCAGCACTGAGAAATTTACTGCAAAAATGTTAATGATGACAATTCAATCTACGGCTTGTAGTTACTCAGTGAAATTATGCACTCACTCTTTTCAAGGCTAATGCTAGCAGGGCTCAAGTGACAACCCAAAGAAACATTTGTGATAAACTGTGACACAACTAGCAGCCTTAGGTCCTAAAAGACACTGAGGACTGACTGCATATTGACACAGGATTAAAAACTGCTCATTCCTCTACAAGGTCAGAATCCATATTTGGTAACTGTTCACAGCATCTACCAGCAAGTGGTCTCTTGTGTTTAGCAAATTTCTATCTCAATGGGAGTGAGATATTCAATATTCCCTTTAGAAGCTATTTATGTAAACCTAAATTCTTTTGTGAATGTCTTGATACTGCTCCTCAGAACCACTGAGATACACCAAACACAACTCATATTCTGCCAGGATGAGGCCTGTAGTTACTGCTGAGACTCCTGACCTCGTTGTGCATATTCTCTGCCAGCCGAACTGAAACAGCTGCTCAAAGCAGAAATTTACCTGTAGGTACCAGTTAACTACTACAAAGTTAACCTGGAGGAACCAAATGATGTAAGGCAGAGGTTCAGATGGAAACAAAGTGAAAACCCAGAGTACTCACTCAGTTTTCTGAACAACAGGAAAGCTTCCAAGCCGTACATAAGCACTCTGAATCCCATCTTCTTTCATTCCAAAAATCTGCTTCACACTGAACGAATCCATCAGGTCAAATCCTATGTGTTACAGAAATATAAATAAAATACATTAATCAGGTAGTGGGACATGCCTCCAATTGTACTTACATGGATCTCTTAGCCTACAAACAACACTTCAGAAATGAGCATTGTTCTTGTTGGGAAAAGCCAAACGAAATTCTGATATGATCTAATCCTCTCAGCCCAAAAACTCAAAACCAAGCTTAAATTCAAGCTGTCACAAGCTTGAACAGAGTTTTCCAGAAATCAGTAGCTAATTTTTGCATTGCCACAACATCCTGAAGATGCTGCATAATTCATTAACTCCCATGCAGAAAAATGCAGAGGTGCAGACTGAAACATTTATTCATGGAATAAGAGAAAACACAGAATGTTTTGGGTGGGAAGGGACTTTCAAAGATCATCTTGTTCCAACCCCTCTGCCATGGGCAGGTGTGGGAGCTTGTCCTGGAGGGGACGGGCTGAGAGCTGACCACACAGCCACGCAGCACAGTCAGTGCTTCGATGTCCCAATACCCACACCAAGTCTTGGGAGAAGAGAAGTCACAATGGATGACATAATGAAGAAGAGAGGATTCTGGGAGTGGCAATGCAGATCAACAGCCCATGACTGGCCAGAAGTCTTCCAGAACCTTCCATGAGAGACTGTATATATCTGTGTCGACCCCACTGCAGGGTCTTCTGAGGCAGCCTCCTTATGTTTTGCTTTGCACCCCTTTTATTTATTTAATAAATATCTTCAGTTTTGGCACTTCAGTTGCACCTGTCTCTTCTCTGTCGCTGCTCCATGTGACCACACCACCGTGGTGCTCCCAGACTGGAGCATTTCCCCGTGTACCCCGCGGATCCCCCGGGCTGATGTTCCTGACTCATCCCCGGCTGCTCCGCTGCTGGCCGGGTCAGAGATCACCGACAGGCAGGGACACCTTCCCCTAGATCAAGTTTCTTAAGGCTCCATCCAGCCTGGTCTTGGACACTTCCAGGAATGGGGCATCCACAGCTTCTCTGGGCAACCTGGCCTAGTGTCTCCCCACCCTCACTGTAAAAATTTAATTCTTTATCTCCAATCTAAATCTACCCTCTTTCAGTTTTAAACTGCTGCCCCTTGTCCTGTCACTATCGACCTTGATAAAAGGTCTTTTTCTTTCTTGCAAGACTCTTTCATATATTGAAAGGCCATGAGAAAGTCCCCCTGGAGCCTTCGCTTCTCCAGGCTGAACATCCCCAACTTTCTCCAAATTTCTTCACAGCAGAGGTGTTCCAGCCCTCTCATCTTGTTCATGGACCTCCACTCTGTATCCACTCCAATGGTCCAGGTCTTTACTGAAAACTCCTTCTCCAGGAAACTTGACCATATACACTTTTCATATAATTTTAATACAACTTAGTCCAATCAATTTATCATTATCATGAGCTATTAATCTCGGTAGAAGACAGTTCCCTAAAGCTTCTGACTTTGTTCTAACAAGGTATTTTTAGCTCAGTCTTAAGGTAAAGATTTAGTTCAATCTTAAACTTAAAGCTTAACCCACAAGTGAGTATATGCAGCTCCAGAATCAACATGGTCCCAGCCACAAGGAACACTCAGTGTTGTGACACAAAGTCCCAGGTGCTAAACCCTGAGAGGGACAGTGGGGGTACAATGATGCCACAAATGCATCCAGTTCCTGGAGGTGCAGAACTGTGTGAATGCAAACATCCTGCTTTTAGCTCCAAACTGGCTCCACAGGGTGCAAATCCAAACTCTCAGCCACAGCCAGAACCAAACACACTGTGGAGTTAGAGGCAAAGGCACTGTAAAAGGCAGGTTGTGAGCAACTGAGCAGAGAATATGTGTTTTAATTTTATTCAGGCTATTCCAACATTATCTCCCCCTCACACATGCACAATTACACACATTAACTCCTGGTTTTGTAATTCCAGCACACAAACCTGGTGACATAAGTGTAGCTTATTTGAATAAATTGCTTTTAAACTATGGCAGTTTTTTCAACTTTGTTCAGTTAGCAAGCTCTTAAAACTTTTCTAGGATAGATAAACATTTTTATCTGATGAAATTATGTTGCCCTGCTTCTCCTCATAGAGAAGAGCGGAACACAAGTTTTCCAAAGGATTTGCTGGGAAAGGCATGTAGAGCTGCAGACAAAGGAAAATAATTCTTATCTCTGCTCCCTGTTCTCCCCTGTGGAATGTGAAATGGAGATTGTTTATCTTCAGTGACCANATGTGTTTTAATTTTATTCAGGCTATTCCAACATTATCTCCCCCTCACACATGCACAATTACACACATTAACTCCTGGTTTTGTAATTCCAGCACACAAACCTGGTGACATAAGTGTAGCTTATTTGAATAAATTGCTTTTAAACTATGGCAGTTCTTTCAACTTTGTTCAGTTGGCGAGCTCTTAAAACTTTCCTAGGATAGATAAACATTTTTATGTGATGAAATTAAGCCTGAAGATTCTTGGGTTTCTTAGTTGTCCTCCTCAACCTTTCAGGCTGAAAGGCACTGCAGAGCTTGCAAACAGCTTCAACAGAAAAAGGCACCAACCTAATGATATTATTCTTCACATTTATATGAGTAAATAGGTGCAAAAACCTGTGTGGGTCAGTACCTAGGCAAATCAAAATAGCAAAAAGCAAATAAAATTTAAAACTTCCATCATTTTCTGGACGTTTTTCTGAAGAAATTGCTTCTTCTGAGGAAATATAATCTTAATTGTTTGCAAAGACAGAAATGGCTGTCTGGTGCCAAGTTGAGCCCTTTAGTATTACAGTAACTTTCCGGGCTGTCAACAGCTTTTCCTTTTTGTCCACTCTATTTTCAGCTATTACTGGGCATTTGGGAGGGCAAATAAAGCAGTTAAAGTGCTCCAGGGCCTCATGGCTGCACCTCATAATCACCTCTGCAGCAGCTCCAGTGATACACCCCTCTGACACACTGCAACCAGCCACGATTGCAGCTGTAAATCAGGGTAAACAGACCCCACCAGAACATGAGAGCTCCCTTCTGGCTGTCACAAACAGCACCATGACTTGTCCATAGAGCTCATTCCACCACTCAGCACATATCCCTCATCCACACCAGCCACAGGAGCTGAGGGAAGTAATTGAGTGTTGCTGGCAGGAAGAGACCACTCTGACTGGGCAAGGAAATTGTTACCCATTGACAGGAGAGGAGCTGTGGATGGAGAAGGCTGAAATGCTGCCCAGGTGACATCCTTATGTCCAGTCACCAGAGGCCCCAAGCTGTGAAATCCTGCTCACTTCATGGGTCTTGTAAAGCTCCCTTGCTAAAAATGCACAAGTGCAGGATACAGTGACAAGAATTTCCTGCCAAATTTTCCCATCATTAGCTCAGACCCAAAGCTGCTCTTGGTATCTCTGACAACTCAAATGAACGTTCACATCATGAGCAACTCTGAAGCTGTGCACACTGGTGCTTTTCCACTGGAAACAAGCATCAGATTCAATCAATCTCTTCTTCTTTTTTCCTGAATTGCCTATCAAAATACACTTTTAAAAGCCTAAATAGCACCATGAAACACGGCTATCAAAACTACTTTGCAAACAGAATTTGGTGTAATGAAAATAAGTCATGCTCTTACAACATAATCCCATTTACATTTAGGATTGGATAAAGCATGAAAGTAAATCATAATAGGATTTTTTTTTCTTTTATTCAGACTATGGATTGGCAAATTAAAAATGGCTTTCTCTATTTTTAATTAATTGATGAATGAGGAAGGCTCTTTGAAAGATTAAATGTAGATCCAGGGAAAAGTTAACTCCTTAGGTGTGTCAGAGGCCACACTCAAAAACAAAGGGTTTTTTACTTTAATCACACTATTAATTTATTCTGTGCCAAATTTAAATATTGCCCAGCTGGTGAGACAACCTCCACTCTTGGATACTCTATGTATAACCAAAGCCCTTAAAGGTAAGGGACATTTTGGTTGCTGAAAGATTTCGATAGAATTACAAAAAATTTGTCATCAGGCCATACACTAAAAAATTAAGAACTCTGCCAAGAATGAGATGCATCTCACCTAATTTTAGCTGTCTGAAAAGGAGACATATAATGGATGCAGGTTTCCTCAGTTTCCTTGTAAGTCAGCAGAGAAATTTAGGAGTCATTAAGACAACTCATCTTGAAGACAGGCTGAACCCTCACCTGGAGTGCCTCCTTCCTTTCAGAAAAATACAGACAGGAATTTTTACTGAAGTTGTCTGAGATGTATTCTGCTTACAGGGAATGCTATCCATTTTGTGCAGGGAGTAAAGCAGAAGTAAAGAGGGCAAAAATGTTAACAAACCCCACATAACTTATATTCACATTGCTTTATTTGCCATCAGAATTGCATAAGGGATGCAGATTTTTAAATTCAGCTTGAGTAACCAGCTATGATTTTCAAAATCTCTTCTGAAGAACAAAAAAAGAAACAAATGTAAAATATTATTATTTGAGCTGAGAAAGTACTCAAGGCAGATTACCCAAGTGGAACACACAAAGAAACAAGCACACCTTGGCAAACCTCCACGTTGATTTGTGAATTAAGGGAACCTCTAAGATTGTTTCAGCTGAAGGACAAGCAAATATATTATTATCATCACTATTACAACTACTAGTAGTATTACTACTGTTAGTACTAATATTACTACTATTATTACTGTCATTTTATTTACTTTGTGTGCCTGGAAGCCCTTTGCATGGATTATGTTCCCTTGACTTTAGGAAAGGAACTGGGATTGTGAGGGAGACAGCATGGAAGTATTAATTTCGATTTTTTTAGCCTTGAATTACAGTATTAATGTAAAAAATAAGCAATGCTGTGATCATTTCTGCAACACCTGACCAGGACATTTCACCTGGCAGTGTTTGTTCACTAACAGTGCAGTAAAAACTGCTCAATGAGATCTTTCCCCAAAGAGTTAAATGTGTCACACAGCATTTCTGTGCTGGAGTTGCAGCAGAAATAGTCTATTCTTTGGTTTTCCCACCACCAAGGAGACACCATATTTTCAGTAGCATATGGAAAATGAAATGCCACATGTAACTTCCCAGTCTTCTCTACAAGTGAATGGGAAAGAACAGACCTGCCCAATTTAGCAAGGGCAAAGATGCTGTTACCTCTTGCACCATGCCCAAGCACAGGGTGAAAGATAGGATTTTCCTGTTCTCAGCTGCTTTGATTTAAAAGATGGCTTTTTGTATAGCAGGGCAGGTGTGGTTTCTCAAATGGCTCATAAACTGCTTAATCAGTAATGTCATAAACATGGCATTTAATAAGATGCTCTTTGATCTTAAGCCTCTTACTTCATTAGAGCTTCTAAAACAATATGTGGCCACTGAAACCCTCTAACATGATTACATCTCTTGAAAGCCAGCAGACCCTAGTCCATATTAAAATTAAAATAGTGAGCTGAAAGAGAAGCTCAGATTTGTAACAGCATACTTGGCTTGAAAAGTAATTTCTTATGCACTGCTCTGCTGATCAAATCAGCCGAATGTCTCACTGCTTGAGAGTTATAACCCCCTTACAGGAAGCAGCCTGTTTTCCAGAATCAGAAAACACACCCAGATCTTTCTGTTGCAGGGAGAAGATGGCAAAACTTGGCACTGGACAATTTATACATCATCTAACTGCTACATGCAGCCAGATTCTCTTTTACAGGACAAATGTCCACAGTTCACCCAACACCTTAAAGCATGGCCAAAGGGTGATCCAATAGCTCTGTACTCATTCTGTGATCCTACAACGTTTCTTTCAAGATTTTTATCTGAAGACCTGACTAAAGGAGCCATGGTTGGTTGCTCTGAATATGGGCTGTATTTCTGCCTGGGTCCATTAAGGATCTTATATGGGCAGCATGGTGGAAGCTGTTGTGCATGTTGAGATTTTCTTGACTCTCCTTCTTCAGGGCAAAAAACTCATAAAAAAGATAAAAAGAGAGCAAAAAATGTAAGTTTTAATAGCCAGAAAACACAGCAGTGAGCACATTTGGAAAGGCTTCTCAAAGCAGGAGAGAGTCATTGACTTCTTGTTTTGCCCAAAGCAGCTTTCTGAAAAAAGTCTCTTGCTTTGTGTTCCCAAGGATCCCAAGATAACACAGGGGGAACAACTGGGCTACTTCTAATTGTGAAAGGTTTTGGTGAGACAACAACCCGGAGAGGAATGTGGAAAGTGGTTGAGAAAGGGATCAGGAAAGGCTCTGGACATCACAGCCTCGAGTGTGGTATCTGGAATTTATTTACTACAGTGGATTTACTACATGAGCACTAATAGCAAGCAAAGCAGCTTTTGCAGGAAATGCTCCATCCTTTGCTGTTGTTCAAACTCCCAGCTGAATTATCAACCTTGTCAATGCATTGATGAAGTGTCACCAATGGTCACGATCAGGGCAGTTGTCATCACCTGCTGCTTCACTGACACTTCTGAAAACAGCAATCTGCACAGCCTGTGATAAAATAGCTCATGCTACTTTTACTGGAGGATGGTCAATAGCACTGAACTTTATTGTACATCAGAGCAGTGTATGAAATTCTTTGAAAAACAGTAACACCTGGGAAGCTTTCAGCAAATACATGAACTTGTCTAACATCTCTGCACTCTTGAAAGTTAAATTTTCACAGATTTCCTGTGTCCACAGGGAAGAGCCTGTAGGCCCTCAGTGTCCCTTTTAACTCCTCCAGTGTGGTCTGCAAGGTTATTGCCACTGTAATGAGCCCTCATTTTTGTTACCTTAGTTCATTTCTGTGCTAATGTATAACCTAAAAAATGGGGAAAAAATATGCTGTCATGCCATAAATTAAGGTTACATGGTGTATTTAATGTGATAGGTCTAGCAATCAGTTATGTCAAGGTAGAGTGTAGATGAGGTTATTTTTTTTTTTCTCCTGTAAACATTTGGCATCCTTGTCTTCCACAGTGCTCTATGCTGAAAGCAGCTATTTCTGGACAGCCAAGATGTGGTTCAGTTCAGGGCTGGAGTAGAAGAGTCTGAATCCCAAAGGAGAGACCATTTACTTTATTCAGCTTGTGTTGCTGTTATTCTTACAGTAGCCATTATCTGCTACACTATTTTTGCTGTTCCTGACATTTCTTCCTCCACAGGAAAAGAAACCCTGACAAGAGCTGAGCGAGTACCAGATTTTAGGCATATTTTTAAGATCTCACTGAAGTGTCCATCTCAAAAGACCTTTGACCACATCTAATCTAAGCCTACTTTCTTCCTGTTTGAAGCCATTTTCCCCTGTCTGATCGCCACATGCATTTTTAAAATGTCTCTCTCCAGTTTTCTTCTCGACCCCCTTCAAGTACTGAAGGTTGCAAGAAGGTGTCCCTGGCCCTGTCCCTTCTCCTGGCTGAGCATCCCCAGATCTCTCAGCCTGTCTTCACAGCAGAGGTGTTCCAGCCCTCTGAGCATCTTTGTGGCCTCCTCTGGACTTCCTCTGACAGGTCCTTCTTATGGTGGGTACCCCAGAGCTGGATGCAGCATTCCAGATGGGGTCTCACAAGGACAGAACTGAGGAGCAAAGTCCCCTCCCTCAACCTGCTGCCCACAGGGCTTTGGATGCAGCCCAGGACACGACTGGCCTTTTGGGCTGCAAGTGCTCATGGCCAAGACATGCTGAGCTCCTCATCCACCACCACCCCCAAATCCTTCTCCTAAAGGGCTGCAATCAATACATTCTCTGCCTGGATTTGGTCTTGAGATTGCTCTGATTCACATGTAGGACCTTGTACTTGGCCTTGCTGAACTTCATGAGGTTCAGCCCCACCTCTCCAGCCTCTCCAGGTCCCTCTGGATGCCATCCCTTCCTTCCAGTGTGTGACTGCACTCACAGCTTGGTGTGCTCAGCAAAGCTGAGGGGGCCTCAATCCCACTGTCCACGTCACTAAAAAAATGTCAAACACTGTCAGCCCCAATACCAACGCCAAGGAATGCCACTCACCACTGGTGTCCACCTGGACATCGAGCCATTGACCACAACAGTTTGAATGCCAACCCATCCAGTTCCATCTGTCCAATCAATGTCTCTCCAATTTACAGACATGCATGTCATGCAGCACAGTGTCAAATGCCTTGCACAAGAGCAGGTGCAAGAATCTTGCAGCTCACACTGCTTAGACCTGTGCCATTGCAAATGTTTGTAAAAATTTTTTTCCGACTATCTCTGGCTGTCAGAAGAAATTACTTCCAAAGGCTTACAAAGGATAAGAGTTCTGTCTTCTTGCCCTGTTTATTTCACTGTATTCTACCTCTGCAGCAAAGATGGAAAAATAAGCAGCTTATTTTTGCATGGGTAATTCACACCACATTCAGCTCTCCCAGCAGTTTAATTCATCATCATCAGCCAGCAGTGGTTCCCTGACTTACCCCCAAAATGTTAAGGACTGTACCTCTGGAGGAACAAACCAGAGATTTATTGGCTGCCCACAAGGCCTGCATGAAGCACTGCAGTGGTGACTAAATGGGTTGAACAGGTCACTTAAAAAATTAGTTAGCTAAATTTTACAAGAAGCTTGCAAGGGAATTTTGGAACTATAAAACTTTCCAGAGTCTATAGATTAAGGGTCTCAAGAATGCTTTAAAGAGATTCTTGCTATTAACCTTTTTTTTCCACTGATGTTCCAGCTGGGATTCAAGCAGCACTTCATGCTGACCCAACTTTCTTCTCACCAGATCCCCATATTCCAGCAGGGAGAGCAGCTAAGAGCTTAAGCTAATGATGAGGTTTTGCTAAAGCAGATGGAACAGGTCTTACCCCAGCATGAAAGAGGTATCTTCCAGCAAGCCTGGTACCTTCTAGGTTGTACTCAATAAGGTGGCTTAGAGCACATTTTAGATGGTCTCAGTTTTATAAAATTTATATCAGATTTACCCCTGGTACATGATGCCACCACTCAGGCTGTTGGTTTGCTGTTCCTTCACAGCACTGGAAGACACAATTTCTACTTTTCCTTGGCCCAGGAAAGGAGCAAGACACAAGAGTCCCATGCAGACCACAAAAAGGAGTTGGATGTCAGCTCAAGCACCAATCCACATTTGGGATTATGAGGAGCAGAAATGTTACTTGAGGTATACAATGGAGTTATACTTCAAAAAGAAGCAATCTTCCAGAGGCAGTGAGGCAGGTGAACAGGTAGTCACTGAACTGAAATATGGGGCCACTCTTTCAAAAACATCAGTCTAAAGTTTCAGCCAAAACAGAGGGGAAAAATACAGCACTTGGTATCTTTACACAAGAAAGAAAAGATAACACTTCAGGAAAGATAAAACAAATATAAACCAGTAAGAAAATTATGCCAAAGATATGAGAGAGAATTAAAAACCAGAAGCAAGTAAGTGAATACTCAATTCTAGCCACCCCACCTTGTGTAAAGGCTGTTGTAATCTAACCCCCAGCCTGCTGTAAAAACAGGAAATAAATTCATGTATACAGCAGCTGCCTCTGAGGCAGCACCTTTCAACACCTGATCCCATGTTAATAACCCACCACTTTGTGTGGTGCATTGTTCTGTTTATCTACATCTGTCCCCTGCTTCTCTCTTACCCTTCTGCCTCTTCAGTTTCCAAACAGTTGCAAGTGGCATATTGAACAACACTGAAAGCTGGTTTTGACACTGAACTCTTTGGCTCATTACTGAAGGCTTTTCTTGTGTTGAAGTCATCTCCATTTTCTCAGTAATGGACACTCGGCTTGGTGCCATAGGCCCTCTTTCAGCTCCTTCCTGCTCCAGTGATTTACAAGATTAAACAGGAGTTCATTACTCCTTTGATGTCCTTTGTGTGCCAGATAGGCTTGTACCAGCTGAATTACCTGAGACTATTTGAATTAGGTTCTGGTTTTAATTAGTTCCTCTATTTTGAAAGCCTCTTTTGAGTTCCTCAGGTGTCAAGGTGCTCTGTGTTCCTCCAGAAAACCATAAAATTGCACATCTGGAAAGTCATCCCTTGGGATAGCAGTGGGGAAGGGAGGACCTCAGTAAAAGCAATTACTTTTTAGTATTACTTTTAAGGTAAGAAAATACATGTAAGGAAAAGCATCTTGCTAAGACCTGCTAGATTCTCCCTGTAATGCTGCCTGGGCTGTAAGAAAACTCGACCAATAAGCTGCTCATGAAAATAAAAATATTCCCATTAATTTTAGGTGTGATGAACAAGGCATAACATGAAAGCAGGTAGGGTCTACTCTTTAGGAGACTGTCAAGGTTGCTTATGCCAGGTGACCAGTAGAAAACAGATTAGACCTACCCCAAAACCTGTGCACTGCTGTCATCAGAAAGAATTCTCATCAGACAGACTAATTTAACTCCAAGAATTAGGAGTATTTTGTTCAGATTCTATATATGCCTTCTTTTCCTCATGTGTCCACACTAACCCGAAAGCTTGCGCAGATGAAAAATCCATAGGATGATTTCTGAAGGAGAATTAATCTAAAATATTTGGACTGAAAAATATCTAAAAGTATATCACAGTTAGACAACCTATTAGTCTTTTTATAGCCAAAGGATTAGTTGCTTCTTGGGCTATGAACAGTCAAAATTGAATTTATTTCCTTTTCATCAATCTCAAATGCACTGGAATAAGAAAACTACCTAGATTGTTTAACTTCTGGGAGAAAGCAAATACTACCAGTCAAAAAATCACTTTCATGTGCATGATTAACTCTTGCTAAACCTTCTTTGTGAATGCAGATGTCAGAATTTGTCACTGCTGGGACTCAGACCAGAGAAAGGCTTTCACACGGACTGATCTGCTCTTACCAGTTTACTTCCTGCAGAAGCACATTTTAAAGTAAATTCAGCTTTCCTTCTCCATATTTCCTGACATTTTTGAGAAGCTCAGCCAGGCTACCTGCTCCAGCACAGACCTGATGTTGTCAGGTCATTCACTGTGTCAGGAATCCATTGAGATCCATGGCCTTGTGTAACAGCTACAGCTCTGACCATATTAAGAAAAAAAGATTAATTTAAAACATGTTTTTTTCTAATTCAAAGAATTCACCCCAGCTCAGTTGGTGTCACCCTGGCTGTGCATACTTCAGAGAATGCTCTAAAGGAGTATTTCCAGGCTCCTAATCCCAGTGCACACTTTGGTGACTCCCTACTCCCTGTTGGGGTGACTGTGCATTTTCACTCACCAATTCTTCAGTTTCCTGTAGAAGGGAAATTCCTTGGCACACAAACCCTAGAGAAACCAAGGTCCCCATGTTGGATAACTGGTGGGTCTGGACACTGGGCATGCACAGTTAACAGCCAACCCACAGGACTGCAGTGGCTATGCTTAGAAGCCACAAATGATTTATTGGTAATTATTGGCCTGCTAGACCTGTTGTGTTTTTTAGAGTTACTGGATATTGAAATGCCTTTGAACACAAGTGAACCATTTGTCAACCTCTGAAAAACTTCAAAGACTTTTTAAATGCAGTGATCTAGGCTATAGTGTTGAGATTAACTATTGCACAGTAGAATGGTAGAATCACAGAATTATTAAGGTTGAAAAGATCTCTGAGATTGAGTCCAACCATATACCTAACACTGCCAGGTTCATCACTAAGCCATGTCCCCACGTGCCACATCTGCATGCCTTTAGAATCCTTCCAGGGGTGATGATTACACCAGCTCCCTGGTCAGCCTGTTCCAATGCTTGATCATCCTATCAGTGAAGATATTTTCCTTAATATCAAAACAAAACTTCCCCTGGCACAACTTGAGGCCATTTCCTCTGGTCACTTGTTACCTGGCATGAGAGACTCCTGTGACTACAGTTACAGGTCAGCTGTTCCTTTCCCTATTTGCTTCTCAGGAATTACATCCAATATTGCCAGATGTCTGTATGTCAGGAACTCAGTTTCAAATTCAGCTCAGACCAGTTTCACATTTTCTGGGGGACTTCCTAGAGAAAATGTGGGGGGAGGAGGAAATAAGAAGCCCTGAGCCCTATCCCATTCGCACTGCCTAGTGATGGGTCACTGAAAAACACGAGAGCAAAGTGACTGTGCCAGGGCACAGCAAAGCTTCATCCTTTTGCTCATCTCTCACAAATGTCACAGCTGCTTCCAGTCCTGCCTGTGTTAACCCTGAGGATGGAGAGGAGAGTGGTGGTGTCTGCACCAGCAGCCTGCTCCACCAGCACTGCACATGGGCAGTCTCTGCTGGTGACCACTGCGTCTCTGCATCCACTGTCCCAAGGCAGTGATCCCTCACAAATCTCTGCAGCTATTCATGGACTATTCACTGGCACCTTGGGGGCTTCCCAAGGAGACTGCCAAGTGCAAAGGGAGGGCACAATGCCTGTCACACAGGCACCACAAATACACTTTTTTCCCCAGGAGGACATCAGTCAAATGTGCTCATCCTGCAGATCCAGCAGCCTGGACACTCCAGTTTTCTCATATTACCACGTGCTTTAGTGGACAAATATAAATAGTCCCAGGGATATTGTAATTAGCTAGAGAGTCACTGGCATCTCTGGAATGTGAACCCTGTGCTGCAAACCACAGGAACTGGAGACACAATGACAGCTAAACACAGCCACTGCAGTCTGTAATTGTAGGGGACTAGTTTTACAACCAGTGCCTTCCTCATAAAATGCCCAAACACCCTTTCCAGAGTCACAGAAAAACACACAGGTCATAAATGTTTTGGAATTTTGGTCATTTTCACATGGAGGTTTGGGAGACAGGGAAGAGAGTTGGAGGCTGAGGTCAGTCTGTGGTATAACCCATAATGCAGTTTCTGCTGTTGTTCACACACACAACCTGTGCCACTACTTAGGAGTTAAAGTCAGGGCTTTCATGTTCCTCCCTTGCCCCATTAACACCATCCAGTGTGGGATGTTTAATGCCATGTGTTGGTTGGAATTATCCTTCCCCAGGGTTTATTTTTCTTAGCACTCTGTGGAAATCACTTCAGACCTTTCTTTACTTCCATGGCAGAGTCCCCTGAAAGCAGCAGCCAGTATCTGTTGAGGAGTATTATCTCCTCTGGTAATGTTCAGGACTAGAGCTCAGCTCATTCTTAATTCTAGGGATCATCCAGATTTCTGCAACCAAATCCCATATCCAGCAGGTCTAGTCTAAAATACAAATAATTCAAATGTGAAGTCTTATAACCTCAAGAAGTATAATTCATTTTAAATAACATTCATATGTAGCTTTGATGCAATATTATGGCTCCTAAAAATACACAAAGGTCACATCTGCAGGATGCAAAATATTATCATTGTGTTTTCCTGCTTGGTCATGACCCTTTCTTAAATGCTGATGGAATGAAAATGACAATTCAGCATAATAAGAGGTGTTAAATACAATAAGGGGGGGAGAGGGGTGTTATTGAGCATTTTAGTGCAGATGAGTTAAACTCTTTTGTCTTTATTTCTCTTCTAAAAAACCCATTTGAAACATAGTGCCCACAAGAATGCTCTAAGGACTTTGTTTAAACCATTATTAAGCATTAGTTTAAAATATCAGACTTCCTGGATGATAAAGTGATATTTTAAGTAGATTCCTTGCTTTCTTTCAAAATTGCCTGTTTATTTCTAATGCATTCAGCAACTAATTCAGTGTTATATTCTGAATTCACATGTTATATACTGTTAAGCAGATTCTGCTTCACTTCACTGACAAAATTTTCTCAGTAATAAAGCTGCCTACCTATTCTTGCTCATGCAACCCTATTTCACTGTAGCAGCCCTTCCTGAATGCTACAGCTGGAGATTTCTTATTTAAATGCTTTGAGACCAGAGGGTCAGAGAGTACAAACCTCTGCTCTGAGAGGACTCAGGACCATCCATCACTGTTTGTTTGTTTCCATTAGTGCTACTTCACCTCTTGTCCCAGTGCTTCATATCTCTGACAGCTTCAAGCCTTCTTCTGGTGTCTTGAATGTATGTCTTAAACAGCTGATAGTAATTTCCTATTGCTGCCTTTGTCCTTCAGCTTGAGTGGTTCCCGTATCTCCCTCCTGCTGTTCTCCTGATTTATTAACAGAGAGCAATATTATCTCCTCTTTCCACCTGCACACTGCAAGATTAACCAAACCCAGGATTTTCATTGCCTTTCTCGTGCTCCTGAACACACTAAGAGCTCCTCAAGGCTGAATCCATCTTTCCTGAACTAAGGAGGTCTGAGCAAACTTTTCTAGATGAGCAGTAACCAAAAGCCCTGTCCAGTCTCAGGAATTCGTCCCTTCTCTACCTTGTCCAGTAACAACCTTTGCATTTTCCCCAGCTCTACAGGACTGTGATGTACAAACATTTGCTGATTAAGACCCCACCAGTTCCCACAGGAGGAGTTTATAGTTCATACTCCTGATATTGATCCATACCTACCAAAACAGGCCTTTTAAACTGACCAAGTTAGCTGGAAAAAAATCCCTGGCTTTTGGAGCCATTGATCCCGATCCATAGAGTGGAAACTCACAGGGGAGATTAGACCTAAAACTAGACCCTGAAGGACTTCATCACTGCACACACTCTAACTCATTATTCCCTTTCCTAGAAACTTCATTATTTTCTCCCTGCCAGGCAGTTTCTGGCTCACTTTACGTTTATTTATCTCTACCCTTTTTCACTTTAGCGGTGACTTTCAATGCAGTACTCCACAAAAGCAGATAGATGAGATTTACTTAGTCTTGTTTGTCTAAAGAAAAGAAATAATCTGTCTTTTAAAAGGAAAATACCAGTTTAGAGCATTGGCTCTCCTCCAGATCACAATGGGGTTTTTTGATGCAGTTATTTGATTCTGCATGGACCCACCCTCACTACCCTCACTCCTATTCTCAGCCTCTAACTCAACGAAATCCCATGAATCTCCCACCTCAGACACACCACTGTTTTCCTTTATCTCACAGAGTTCCTCCTTTTATAGCTCATTTTATGTTTTAGCTTCTATTTTTACTTCTGCTGACACAGAGTGACTCAATTCATCCACTTAAATGCAAACACAGAACTAAATGTAGCAGGTCATGCTATAACTTGTATGCAGGTAGGGTAGACAAGAAAGGGCTGGAATTAATGATGCCTTGTGTGAAACAATTGTCTGTGCCTTCTGCTGCTGCATTTCACCCAATAAAAATACATGAAAAAAAATTTTAAAATCCTCAGAAAGATTTTTGGCACTCTGACCCTCAGTTCTGAGGTCTTGTCCCTCTCTGAGAGAGGAAAAGGTGTTAAATCTAAGAAGATTTTAAATACCGTTTTCCCTGTCCCCAAAATGAGATTTACTGCAACCTCTACTCCATGAGACTGCACTTTGTATCCATCTATAAACAAGTTTGTGCAAGATATGGCTCTGAAATTCAGTGTTAGGAGCCTGTTGGGCAAGGATCAATTCTGGTTCCTAGTGGAGCACAGGGCACGGGTGTAAACTTAAATTCCTTGTACATATGAGGTGCTGGGTGTCAGAGGAACAGACTCCCCCTGTGCTGTCACCCACAGACATCCCAGAGCTGAACCTCCCTCCCAAGTGTGAGGGAGCAGGACAGAGGCTGTGCCTCAAAGCTGAAGGGCAGTCCCCTTGGGGGTAGAACACAAAAGCCTTTCAGCACAACACATCCTTTTGGAATGGGAAGCACAGCACAGTGGGCCAACTCAAATTTTCCAGTTTAGCTGGAGGAAGGTAATGTTTTTCTGTTGGAATGAGACCAGGAGCCCAGAGTGTTCAAAATATGCTATGGAGTAAGTAAGGAGCACGTAAGGAGTGGAACAGCACTTTGGTTTATATGATCCATCTCCAGCAGCACAACAATCCTTAGCAGACCCAGACTACCTGTTCCATTTTTTCCAGGGAAAAGGCACACATTTTCCTGATCACCAGTAACAAGATGAGAAATAAATAATTTTCCCACCATATTGGAGCAGTCAGGAGCCTTCTACAATCCTCTGTATTGTTGATGAGGGACTGAAGTTGTCACTTTTAATTAAATGCTGTAACTAATCTGTTGTTAAGACACTGAATGCAACGGTAAACATTTACAGTGAACAGATATCCCTGAGGTCAAATAAATGACAGCCCTGAATTATCAGCCTGATCAGATGTTGCAAAAAATTAATTTCTGCTTATGGAATTCCCTAACATAGTGAGTAAAAAAAATATCACTGTGATACTGACCAAACTGGAAGAGTGCCCAGAGGATCTGTGAAGTGTCCATCTTTAGAGAAACTGAAAACTCAATTATACAAGGTCCTGAGACATCTGATGTAATTTTAAAATGGGCCAAATTTTGAAGGAGATCCTATTTTGAGTGGGAGTTTGGACTAGATGACCCTTCCAACCTGAACTAACATACAGATCTAAGACAGCAAAGTCATCTTTTATGTTAAAATTCTGAATAATGACTTCTTTCCTAGGAGGGAAGAGGGACTTGAAGATAAAAGGAAAAAATACCTTAAAAATATGAGTCTATATCTATGTGTGTATATATATGTGTATATATATATATGTATGTATACACACATATGTAAATATTACTGCATATAGGCATGTACACCTCACTCTACCCAAAACTTTGGTGCCAGATCTGAATTGGGATTCCTGTCTTGTACATTGCTCAACAAAAGATATGCTTTAGAAGTCAAATAAAAGCATAGAGTTTACTAGTTAGCACTTGAATCAAAATTCAGATAAACATGAACTGGAAATAGGAATCCACTTGTAGCTCCATTCTTCTGGAAAGAATCACGTAGAAGGTGATCATCTGAGAAGGAACACACTCCTCCTGTTCATTCTGAGCAGCAGCTTCTACTGCAGATAGGTTAATTTAGAATCAGTAGGGCTGACTTGCTCCAAAGTCTGCCCAGCCCAGAGACAGGAGGACTTTCAGGACAGGTTAATGCAAGATCCAGCAACAGACAGCAGTTCAAAATAGGTGTTTGGGGATAATCTGCTTGGGTCTGATGATCACAAAAGGTGTTACCACCCAGCATTATCACAGGCTCAGAGGTAATCAGACTGCAGCCAAAATAAGCTGCCCACAGTCAGCACAGTTGGAGCTGATATTTTGTGCAGGCAGTGAAAAAATTCTGAGTGAGTAGAAAAGCTGTCAAACATTTAGCATTCCTACTCATAATCAAACTGCTGAAGAACCTTCAGCCTCCCACTGCAGTGACTTATATCCTTGGGTCAGTCACAATTATTCCCAGTGCAGCCTTGATGGGCATCTTTTCTCTGCCAACAGCTCAAGCAGTCTTGGGAGGCTGGAAAAGAGGCACAGTCCATGCAAATATCTAACATTAAGTCCTTCAGCTGGCTGAAAAGATGTATCAGAGCTCACAGAAAAGCAGAGCTATCACCCTGTATTTCCTGTATTTCCCCTTGATCTCTCACCAGTGCTTCAGAAAATCTTTTATTTATATAAATGCACACATAAACCTTTCTCCAGTGGTAATTACCACTGTGCTTGGATTTCCACAATAATCACAGATCAAATAAATGGACATTAAAACTCACTAAATGTGCACTGGTGAGAAAAAAGTGATCTCCAAGACTTATTGCACTCCACTAAGCTCCACTGGCTTTTTAATTTGATGCCATATCAAAAGAAAGTTTGTGATTAATTTAGTGTTGGCTGTCAACAGATAACTCATTTGGAGCCCCCCAGTTTCTAATTCATTTATTCACCACTGAACATGTGTAAGAATAAGAAAATTCCATCTAGGAAAGGTGTAATGAATCAGAGCATTGCACAAGAAATGTACAGTTTTGTTATTTCAGTTCCCAGAGGGACAGCAGAAAGGTGTGTCTGTTTACCTGGGATCTCATCAGTGGCCCCACTGGTGTGTTTGAACCGGTCTCCTTCCACGTGGACATTTGGACACAGGACATCTGAAAAGCAAAAGAACCAGTACAAAATTATCCCAAGGAAACGTATCATTTTGGAAGCTGAGAACTAACAAAGGCTGATCTTCTGGGTTTTGTTCAGAACTGCACGTGGCACCTCAGCAATAATTCCATCCCAGGCTCTGCCCATCCTAAATGCCTTTCCTCTCCCCTGTAGCCTGACTTCATGATGGACAAGAGACCCAATACACCATGTCTGGTTTTGAGCCACTTTTTTCTGCCTGACCAGACAGGAAGACAGAATAGATGAACTGAGCCTTTCCATCACTTGGGACAACACTCTGGGTTTGTGTCTTTCTCCTGTCTGTAAATCTGCATGAAAGTCACAAAAAAACTTAAGAAAACACAGAATGTGCTTCTACTCTCAGCTTGGCTGGAAGGGAAGTTCTGAAAGGCCAGCTGACATTGGGGTGCTGCCCAAACTTCTCAGAAAGGACAGCTCCTACTCTGGAAAACCTCCCTGACTTTGTTGAAGCAGAAGTTGGAGTTAAATGACTAAAACTTTGAAGAGTATTCATCCCTACACACAGGTTTTAAAATGTCATGAAAATACCCAGTCTTTGTCAGCCATTTCTCATGCTCCCAATTAGTGTCAACACAGTTGCAGATTAATGCATTTCCACAGAGAACTGTCTATATATCCACCCCTTTCCTGCCAAATCTTTGAAATAACTTTTATTCATGCCTTCTTTTCCCAGATCAATAGGTTATTGCACACCTGTAAACAATGGGGACAGGTAGCTCAAGGGATCAGCTTAATGAGAAGAACTGGTGGAGATATTTGGTCTGTACATGTTCAATATTATAATCATAACAATAACAATAGTAACAACAACAATAACAATAATAAATATATATAATTATATGTATAACACTGGACTTATTAGAGGGCCATGATAATCTGAGGCCTGGAGCACCTCTCCTGTGAAAACAGGCTGAGTGAGCTTGGGTTGTTCAGCCTGGAGAAGGGAAAGCTCCAGGAAGACCTTATAGCACCTTCCACTAATTAAAGGGGGCTTTCAAAAAGTGTGGAAGGGACCTTTCACATGGGCAGATAGTGCTAGGGACAATCTTTTATTACCTCTTAAAGAGCTGTAGCCTCACTTTTGCCTGTATTTTACAAATGTCCTGTGCTCCTTCTGACTCCTCCCCTCCTGCCTGCATCTAAGGAATGAGCATAAATAGCTGGCAAGGGAAAGAAGTTTATTGCAATGCTCACTTTCCAGTGACTTTCCAGCCACAAAATAATTCACAGAGGCTCAAACGAGGTTGGTACTTTCCCATCCCAGTTATTAGCACAGCTCTGTATGTCCAAAGGAGCAGAGTGCTGGACTGACAGCACATCCATCAGTCCCAAGGAGCCACCAGGTCTCATTGCCACACCCAGGGCTGCATTGTTGGGAAGGCAAGACAAAAGCTCCCCTCCTTCCGTCGGAGCCTTTCTATGAAACCCCTGAGTGAACATTCTAGTATTTTTGCCCATTTTTTCTGCTACTGCAACGCAAAACTCTGAGCAAACACTTGTGATGCTCAGAGGATTTGCAGCAATGAGCACCCACTGAAAATGGCAGAGATAGTAAAAATATCTGCACTGCAGCTAAGGCTCAGCAAATTTGTAAATCTTTACAGATTTACAGAAGAGATAGTACAGCTGACTGGCCTGAGCTTTCAGCCTCTGCTCCCTCTTACATCCTCTGCTTGCAGTTGCCTTTAAATATGTATTGTTTAAAACTTCTTTCTTGTCTGCAACCTTATATAATATTCTGTCAATCATTTTCTTTATCCAAAATTTTTATCAGCAAAGAGTTTCCATTTATATCCATGGGGTTCATGGAAATGTTTAATAGCACCAGAAGTGCTAAATATCCCTTTACAGTTGCACCAGGAATGATGACTTTCCACTGACACCTGCTACATGAGATCAGTCAGCTTTTAATCCATTGTAGAGTGCCACTTTTTAATGCAAATGCAATTCAATACATAGTAACCATGCCTAAGAAAAAATGTACTTTATTAAAGAACAAATGTATTTTATCAAGGTAGTTACCATATCAACCAAACTGTAACTCCGCAGAAGAAAATTAGTTTTGTTAGTAATGACCTCTTTTTCATAAAATTATAATTCTTGAATAGGGATACATAATAATTCCTTCTCTGTAATACTTTATTCACTGGCTTCAATATCAAATTTTTGTGAGTAAGATCAGGGAAATTGCTCTATACCTGTACATATGGACCATTTTTTCAACTTCTAATAGCCTTACATTATCATCATTTCAAAGGCCCATCATTGAGGGACTAGGAAGCTCTGTGTATGTAAATTTGCAGATGACACCAAGCTGAGTGATGCTGTTGACACACCTGAAGGATGGGACCATCCAGAGGGACCTGGACAAGCTCCAGAAGTGGCTCATGGAAATCTCACCAGGTTTAACAAGACTAGGTGCTGGTGCTGCACTTGGGTTGGGGCAGCCGCTGGTATCCATCCAGGCTGGGGAATGAAGGGACTGAGAGCAGCCCTGCCCAGGGGGACACAGGGCTGCAGGTGGGTGAGAGGCTGGACAGGAGCTGTCCCTGTGCACTGGCAGCCCAGGAACCCCCCGTGTCCTTGGTTTGTAAGAGCTTCTTGTTGAAGGAAGAATTTCTGGAAGTAATTAACTGCAGATACCCCNAGAGCAGCCCTGCCCAGGGGGACACAGGGCTGCAGGTGGGTGAGAGGCTGGACAGGAGCTGTCCCTGTGCACTGGCAGCCCAGGAACCCCCTGTGTCCTTGGTTTGTAAGAGCTTCTTGTTGAAGGAAGAATTTCTGGAAGTAATTAACTGCAGATACCCCCCTTTTCTGTAAGCAAATCACACTGAGATCTGTTTGATGAGGAGGGGCTCAAGCCTTGCTTTCAAACATTATTTTTTTAGAACCTTCCCTATGAAAAAAAATCCCAAAGCTCTCAAATATTTTAAATGCAAGAGACAATACGTCCTACAGCATACATGTTCTGCAAAGAGAATGTCAGAAGAATGTGTTGGCTCAGGAACATTCACTAACACTAAAATAACATTGAATAACCTACTGCAATTAAAATGTAACAATCACAAACAAGTGATCTAATTGTTTGAGTCTCTTTGCCTCCAAGCCATTTCAAAAGAAGTTCAAGGAAATAGGATAGAAAACAAAGGGGAAAATAAAAGAGAATGAGGAAGGAGTGGAGACAAAACAGGTGGGTGGAGAAGGAGGGAGGGAG
>VXBC01005826.1:28308-156811 GCA_013399945.1 Ploceus nigricollis
CCAGGGAAGGGAACGGAGCTGGGAAGGGGCTGGAGCACCAGAAGAGGCTGAGGGAGCTGGGAAAGGGGCTCAGCCTGGAGAAAAGGGGGCTCAGGGGGACCTTGTGGCTCTGCTCCCAGGGAACAGGGACAGGACAAGGGGAGACAGCCTCAACAAACGGTGCCAGGGGAGGTTTGGGTTGGGTAGTAATGGGATGGGTGACACTGAGTCACCCTGGGTGGTACAAAGGGGCCAATCCAGGCTCACCTGTGGTCCATCCTTTGTCCTCCACAGCAGGCACCTGGCCTGGGGGCTGCCTCAGGGGTCAGTGACACCCACAAAGGCCCCGTGGAGGGGGTGGAGGACACTAGGCTTTGTGTGAAAGCCAGTCCCGCTCAGAGCTGTGAAGTGCTGGAGGTGGCAGCTCAGCTTCTGCTCCTGCCTCCACGCTGTCCAAGAGCAGCACAGCAAACCCAGCGTCTCGCTCGGCTGGTGAGAAGGATTTTCTGTCCCTGAGGCCTGATGGTGGCCATGCTGTGGTGGCCTCATAGATGGTAACTCCAGGAGCTGCTATGCCGGTGGTGGTGGCCACAGGAATCATCATCTCTGGGAACCATGCTGCCACAACACAGCTCCACTGGAAGCACAGAGGACACTGGATGCCATTTCATGGTCACCTTCTGGGTCTGTTGAACTCTCCAGGACCATCATGAACTCCTGATTTCCCTCCATCACCTGGTGCCAGCGCTCAGCATAGCAGGATAATGAATCACTGGATCACGGAGTGACTCCCCCCTTCCCAACAGCCCAGCTGGGGCACGGATTGCTCTGGGCAAAGCTGGTCTCCTGCATCCATCCATCCTCTCTCCCAAGTCTCGGTTCAGGAGCACACGGTGGTGATGCTCACCATGCAGATGACACATTTCACTTTCCATAGGAATCGCTTCTATGGGATCACGCTGGCTTGGCCGTGTTGGGATCACTGGGATAACCCACCCAAGGTTGGGTTGGAGACCATCAGCCTCAACCATCAACCCAAGAAAGGGTTTATGGCTGGTGCCATTCACCTCTCCACGACATCACCGTGCCAAAAAACCAACCACCAAACCCTCTCGGGCTCTTTTATTTATTTATTTAATTTTTTTGGAAACATTTTAATAGTTATCGAATGTTCTACATCTTACAGTAAATATCGTACAGTTACAAACTCTTGGCTGAAATCTGTCAGGGAGATCACGACCTGATCTTCAGAACCAAAACCAGAACAGAAAACAAAGGGGAAAACAACCCCAAATTTACACTTCAGATGGACAAAATGAGGCTGTGGGGCTCTCCAGGGCATCAGTCCAAGGCCATGTTCCCTACACACCTGTGAGATGTAGACTTGGAAGACGTGGTTACTCTTGGGTTTAAATTTTTTTTTGTTGTTTTTCTTTCAGGGAATTTTTTTTTGGTATTTATTTTTATTTAAGAGGTCCAATAATACTTAAAAACGAGCTGGTCTGGTGGTGGAAATCAATTTAAAATTAATTACATAGGAAGAGAGGGGTGGGAGCCTGCTGTGGGTTGAGGCTGTGTTGTGGGAATGGGTTTGGGTGTGATCCTGCACCTTCCCATGCTTCCCTACAAATCTCTCCCCTGATCCTGAACCCCTTTCCCTCTGGAAAATTCCATCTCCCAGCTCCATCTCTTGCAGGAGGATGCAGGGAGGCTGCAGGTGGCCATGTTGCATCAAGATTATTCCCTACAAGCAGCACAACTGAGTGTTTCCAAATGGGAATGGCTCCTGTTAAACCACGTTATTTTGCTATTCCTGCCCTGCAAACATTCCCACAAGTTCTTTCACCTGCTTGCCAGAGAATATCCAAGTGCCATGGTGCAACATGCCACAGAAACGCCTTTTGCAAGATTTCCTCCCTCCCAAGCTCAGTCACAGGCTTTATTTTCCTTTTTTCCCTAGGGGAATGCTAACACACAGCAGAGAAAATATTTGGAGGCTGATCCTGGCTCAGGAGCAAAGCGAAGGGAAGATGGGCAGAGGGTCACCACAGTTGGAGGGCCTGAAAATATTGGCAATTTAAAAAAAAAAATCCCAAACCAAAACCACCTGGATTTATGGGTATCCAGCAGCTCTTATTGCTATTGTTGGCTGGTTGGATTTTACCAAAAACAAAGCCTCAAATGTTGTTTTCCACCCTGCTAAAAAAAACAGGATCCCATTTCATGCCTTCCAGCTGGGAGCCACATCATCCCCACATTCCCAGAGGGGATGGCAGAGTCAGGGTGGGTCTCTCTGGGAAGGACCAGATTCAGTGGGATGCTGGTGGCTGGAGGAAAACCTGATGCTCTGAACATCCCTCATTAAAACAAACCCCTTAAATACCATTTCCTGGGAATTACATCCCAAAACTGCAACAATGCTGAACTGTGTGATTTATTATTCATAAAATACAGCAGCAAATCCTTGCCCGGAGGGTTCAGCCACTTGGAGGCATGATGGCCTCAGGCTTCAAGGGGCTCCTGAGGTTTGGGGGTCACCACCACCACCAAAATCCTATTTTCCCCCCAGATCTTGCATTGCAGCTTGTGTTTTGAAGTAAAGGTAAGGTCTGGGATGGGTTAATGGTTCAGAGTTATTTTTCCTTCCTCTTTAGCTGGAATTTTAATCTCAGACACTTCTCAGTGGCTGCTAAGGATGGTTTAACCCCTCCTGCTCTTTCCCACTGATGCCTGGTGTGATCCTTCACTGTGGAAAACCCTTTTCCTTAACCAACATCAGCACAGCTCTGCTGAATGAAATATTTGAGAAGCTGGTGGCCCCCATCAGTGTCCCCCACTGTGACCTTCCCAGGACCCTCAGTTAAGCCATGACTTGACCAAAGGAAAGACTTGGGATCAAGGGAAGGGCAGGGAGCATCTCCCCACCACTGCAGCCCCACCTTGGGAAGGAGCTACCCAAGCCTGGCACTGTGTGGTGGCCCCAGAGCCACGTGGTGGCCCAGGTTCCACCCAGTGGCTCAAGGCTGGTTACCAAATGTCCTCACTAAAGCCTCTGGCCCAACAGGTGGCAAATATTTCACCTCTCCACACTTTGGTTAATGAGTATTTCTGCCTGGGAATAATGGGACGAGGAGCACTGGATCTGCTATTGATCCAAGCAGAGGAATTAAAACCCAACTGGCCCGTGTCAGGTCCCATCAGTGGGAACACTGGGTGTTCCACCACGCTCAGCCCCTGGGGCTTTCTCTCCCATGTTTCTTTTCCTTCCAGGAGAAAGCCCAACATCTCCTTTCCACACATGGGCCAGAATTTTAGGAGTGGTTCCTAAAGTGGTGCAGGGTGTCTGGGACAGTGGTGGGATGGTGTCTGCTGGGAAAGGTGGTTTGCAGAGCCCAGGCTGGGACCCCAAATCTCGCTGGACCCCACAAACCAGAGTGCCATTACGTTGGGAGACCTGACTCCATGCTGACAGACAGCTCCTGGTATGTAACACAAAGTCAACGTGAGAGGGGAAGAAAGGGGATCTCAGAACTCTTCAGTTCTTAGGATCTGGGGATGTTTTGGCCCAGGTTTAACTGCAATGTGCTACAAACAGTGGAAGGATGATGTATTGGTGTTATTTCCCAAGGTCCTGTTGCTCTTTACCAATCCTTGGCTTTGCCAAGCCAAATGGGGAACCCACTTGAACCCACCCAAGATTATTGGCTCTTTTTCTCTTTTTTCCTTCTCCTTTCCCTCAATACAAACCCAAAGTGCAGCCCAAGGGTGCCCCTTCCCCACCCCACAGCACTGGTGTCCCCCCACAGCACAGCCTTCCCCCACTTTGTTCCTCTTGAGGCTGAGGACGTCACCCAGAGCTTTGCTCTAGATTTCCTTCAAAACCAGCAGAATCTACCAAATGACCCCCAAACAGAAGTGCCAACGCCAACACTCAACCTGACAAACCTCCTGGGACCAACCAGTGGGAGGGAAAGTCCTCCTGGGATCCCTAGGGTTGTTACTCCCCACCTGGCCCTTGCTCAAGGGAAAGAGCTCCAGGAGCAGAAGCCAAGCTGGGAGACTCCACATGGAACACTTTTGGCACACTTGAGGCAAAAATCAGAACCCAACCGAGCTTTTGTCTTAAAAAAACCCAATAAAATCCCAAAAACCTTGTTTCTATGCTGGGTTTAGTGACAAGGATTTAAAAACAAACTGGCCACAAGCATTGTCTGCAAATCCAAACTGCCTCTGCTGCCCTCAAGACAACTTATTGCTCTGCTTGGACACCCCGAGGGGGGATGTCACCAGCTTCCTGTCCCCATGTCACCAGGTAAGCCCCCAAAATGACCCTGATGCCCACAGCCTCTGCGTGCCTGGTGTTCCCCATCCTGGTCCATGTCAGCTGTGGATCACCTTCCCTGCTGTCCCCTCTTCTCAGGTGCCTTCCCGTGAAGGAGGCGACGTGTTTATTGCTATTGCTTCCTCCTCTCCCACTTCTCCAAGCAGAGCAGCCAGACATCATCCCCCTCCCCGGCCTTCCTCCGTGGTGCTGGTATTTGTGCTTGGATGAACATTCGTCCTGCAAGTCTTGGAGCTGTAACCCAAAGAATGGGAGGGGGACACCTCAACTGCCAAGGAGGGCGTGCAGTTTGGTCTCAGCCCTGCCAACACCATGGGTGCAAGCTGAAGCCACCCATCTTGCCCTCGCCCTGCCTTGAAGACTCATCTCCATCAACCTGACGCCCTCTTTTCCTACACCACCATAGTCTGGAGGAGCTCTTCAAACCAAACCCTGAACCTGGAGGAGCTCCTCAGACCAAACCCTGAACCTCGAGGAGCTCCTCAGACCAAATCCTGAACCTAGAGGAGCTCCTCAGACCAAACCCTAAACCTGGAGAAGCTCTTCAGACCAAACCCTAAACCTAGAGAAGCTCTCCAGATCAACCCTTGGACCTGGAGAAGCTCTCCAGATCAACCTTTGGACATCTCCTTGCTTCCCTCAGCAGCTGCCCAGCACATCTCTGCCTGCAAACAGCAGCCACACAAGGAAGGAGCCGCCTTCTCCCTCACCCTGCCCCAGGACGTGGCTGAGGGGGAGCATCCCGTTTTCCCAAAAGGCTCGAGATGCTCCCAGGGCACGCATCTTCCTGCTGCTCCCTTCCCATCACCCACGATCCGTTTGCCCAGTTGGAAAAAGCAGACCAAAGATCCACTGGTGACCAGTCCTCGTGCTTCCTAAGACAAGTGTGTTACGTCGCTAATTATATTTATATTCTCTTACTCCTACAAAAAGAAGGGATGAGTTCAGAATTCCACTGCAGATAATGCATTTATAATCTATCACGACAGCTATCTGGAAGACACCAATTTTCTTGTAATATGTTATGAAAGATTGAATAATTTATATTCTTCAACTAAAAATACCCAAACCAAATCGGAATAAGCCTGCCTACCAGCGCTGTGCTTTTCACATAGTACCCTGAACATCAACCACTCTTACTAGCCAAAAGAAATCTAGGCTCTTGTCAACAACAACGACAACAGAAAAATAACAAAAAGAACCCAAACGAACAAGAAGTGGGGGGGATCTTTGCACCACTCAGCTGGGCAATGCTGGAAAAGTGAAGATTCTGAGCTTTCAAATGATAGGACCGAAGAGAGAACTTGACTATTGCTCAGTGTCAGTATGTGTGTTACACAATTCATGTGGGAGGGGGGAGGAAGGGGGGAAAAAAAGAGGCAGAAGATTAGAAAAAGCAGCTTTTACAAAAACCACTAAAGAATGCATAAAGTGACCCTTGCACTTTTTTTTTTCTTTTGTTCTTGCAAACAGACGAGGCGCTGCAGCCCAGCGGCCGCAGCACCGATGTAAGACTTGTGTAGTTGCATACAATGTTTGACTCCGGATCTGGAAGAGATCAAATACGTTAAAAACAGGGAGTGAGAAGGATGTTCTCCTCCTCTCTGCACCCCTGCACCACGTGGAGCTGATCCATATGGAATTTAACCGTCCCTGTGGGCAATTTGTCAGGCAAGGGAGCTGGGAAAGCAGCAGCTCGCCGGTGGTATCCAGTGCAGAGGATTACAAATATGCAGATGGGCTGCTCCCTGCTAATTGCACACCAATTTGGGAGGGGCAGGATTAGCCCGGCGTAATTGGTGTGGCACAGAGAGATTTTAGATAACCCCGGGGCTGGATGGGATCTCCGCCGCCTCCCTGAGCAGCATCGTGTTCCCATCAACTGCCTGTCCTGGTAATTGGGCGTGATGGGCCAAGGGCTGCGGGAACAAGCAGCTGGGATTTCTGGGATCCCGAGCATGACAGGAACACACAGGCAGCAGCACAAACCCCCGGTGCTAATGAACAGCGTGATCTCCCAGCAGGGGAAAAGAAATATTCCAGTGACATAAAGATGGGGAGGGACTCTCTGTCAGGGAACGCAGTGATAATGGTTTCAAACTGCCAGAGGGCAGGGCTAGATGGGATTTTGGGAAGGAATTCCTCCCTGTGAGGACGGGGAGACCCTGGCACAGGGTGCCCAGAGAAGCCCCATCCCTGGAAGTGTCCAAGGTCTGGCTGGATGGGGCTGGGAGGCTCACTCAGAGCGAGAGGCAGCACTCACATGGATTGGCCAGTGGTTTACCAGTGTGGAGGTACGTAGCTGTAGGTGGGGGTTCCTTGAGCCCTGTACGTTGGCACGGACACTGGATGTGCTCCGATGGCGGTGTGTTGGGGGGTGGTCAACAAGGTTCCTGCAGGGACACACAGAAACACTTGTCACGGAGCAGAGGAGCTGGCATCCGTGGGTACAGAGGGGCAGGAGCAGCATCAGCTGCCTCCTTTTCCCTTTTCCCAGAGAATTCTTCTGCCTGCCAGACCTGACTCGAAGGTGTTGGACCCACGTGATTGGGATCAGCCAGCACCACAAGCAGAATAAGAACACCTGAAGCTCCAGCAGATTTTCCATGCTACCTCTTGCCCTTAACCTTAAGGCTTTTCCTTGTTTTTTTCCAGTGTTCCTTGTCCCTAAAGACAGGAAGCAAAGCTGGCCACAACCTGCTGACATCTACCTGCTGAAAGCACTGGGCTAAACTGGGACAGCAAATCACTGCACAGATCTGAAACAAACTGGAAGGGATGAGGGATGCAAAGGGAGATGAGGGAAAAAACCCAACAGATCTCCAGGGAAAATTGAGATGAGCCTTTTTTTAAGTCTGCAGCCGGTCAACAGAGGGATTGTAGGTCAGAATTTGCACAGTGCCTTCATGGGGAGGGCGAACACAGCTCTGGACTATGTTCTGGGAGCAACTGGGTGCTCAAACCAAATTCTCAGTTTCTGGGTATCTCTCTACAAATGCTATTAATGAAATTCTAACACATCCCATGTGCATTAATTACATTTATCCACTTCTCAATATAAGCAACAGTAAATCTCTCAGAGTGGTTCCTGTCACATCCAGGCTGCAATATCCCTGCTTGGAATAGGGATTGTGTCCCATTACAGACTCCTATTTCACAGCTAATGCAGATGCAAAAGGATGAATGATGCATTTCTTGGCATAATTCAATATACAATCCTAAGAATTGTTAAGGAGAAAAATAGAGGCTTTGGAAAAAATAAAACCAGCCCCTATCTTACTTAATGTACTATCAATTAACTGCAGTTAGAATATGCATGTAAAATGTAGAGGAACTGGGATGGATAAAACAAGGTTAACATTCATTTTGTCAAACAAAAACATTTAAAAATAGAGCTTGGGAGAAATACAACTACTTGAGGATGGATCAACCTTACGGAACAGACAGAGGAAGGAACAATATATTTAAGAATACAGAATAATATCTCTAAGGATGCAGGAGTGAGCCAAACCAAAGATCTCCTCCGCTGAGTCAGATCAGGATTTGGTGCAAATTACTGCATTTCTGCCTGCACAGGAGCAGTACCCAGCAAACAAACCCAGCAGGTGAACCGAGGCAGCACTTGGGATGCACGGGGGATTGTTTTTGCCCAGGCCTCAGAGCACGGGAAGGCCTCCCTCCCTCCCTCCCTCCTTACCTGCTGACATTGCCATGGTGGTGCCAGCGACCATGCCCATGGCCACGCCGTTGGTGCGCGGCGCGGCCACCGGCGCCGGGTAGATGGCCGAGGGGATGCTGTTGGGCTGCACCACCGTGGTGTGGTGGATGACGTGAGGCTGGGCCGCGTACACGGGCTGGGTGTAATAAGCTCCCTGTTGGAGAAGGGGAAAAAACCCAATCCCATCACTCCAGGTTGTTTTCCAACCTAAGGATTCCTCGGTTCTGTAACTCGAGCACTACCGAAGGGCTGGGGGCTGGAGCTTCCCATGGGCCTATGATGCCTTGGGAAGGCTGACCTAGAGCAGAGGCTGGACAGAGTTAAAGAATAAAGTAGGGATTTATTAAAAGGCCTTAATGGATACACCTTGGGGCACAAGAGCCCAGCCAGGGCTACACCCAAGTTGTAGGGCCACACTGCTCTGAGCAGCTCAGGATTTTCAGTGGGAAGGGATATCAAGGTGCTATAGGCACCCTCCATCCCATGGAGATGGAGCTGCTTGGCCCTGCAGGAAGCTCAGGTGGGCTGGGGGGACAGGGGGTGGCACCTACCTGGGTGTACAGGTTCTGCTGTGGGTAGGCACTTCTGATAGGGTACATCGCGGTTTGGTACGGGTTCGGAGACGGCGAGTAGGGAGGAGGGGCGTTGTTACTCTGGGTCGGTGGCACCTTGTAGGGAGTCCCCGCGGTGTACCCTGCCAGACACGAGAGGGGTCCCAGTCAGGGCCTGGAATGGCTGCTCAGGGCTGGCAGGAGGGCTGGGAGAAACCATCCCCTGAGCAAACGGGCCCTGAGGACTGCGTGGGATGGAGAGGAGAAGGCGAGGCTCAGCCCAGCCAAAACACTCAAATATATTTAACTTATTTACTCCACCAGTGTGCAGCAATTAGAGCAGGCCAAGATTTCAATTCTAATATCCCACATCATCCTCCAGGCACTGAAACAGGGAGAAGAACACACGGAGCTTTTAGGAACTCCCAAACAGCATCTCACCCCCTCCTGATTACTGCAGATTGGAAAAATAGGTGTTAATTAACAAGGGGAATAGCTGTGACTCTTTTCCTCACTCACATTAGCAGGAGAGCAACCATCTTTGAATGAGAAGTGGAAAAGGTTTGAAATATTGATCAGAGCAGAAGTGCAGCCTCCTCCATCAAGACTCCTCCAGGAACCCAGCGTCTCCCACAGACCAACCAACCTCCTGGTTTTACATCTAATGGATTTTTTTCCTCTATTCTGAACTAGTTTTTTCAAACAAATACCTCAGAGGCTGCCAGTTCTCAGTGTCACACTTCATTTCTGAGGGGTGTCTAGAGCTGTGGACCTGCTCAAGCCTGTGTGGTTTCAGCACTTTGAATACCAAGTGTTTCCTGATTGATGAATCACGGACAGTTTATCTCCTGATTACCTTAAAAAGGTATTAAAACATAATAACCCAGGCAGATGTAATCTGCTGTGTTTATAAACTGGGGAAAAAACAGAACAACCTGCAGGTAAAACAATGTGAAAACAAGGTTTAATGACACAAGATGATGGAGGCTCCTCTCTGTCTGGCAGATAATTTTGAAACCTAATTATGACTAACACCTTATTAGGATTAGGCTGGCGTGGCCCGTGCTGCTGCCGCTTTGTGGTTCAGCAGCAGCGAGCCTTTAAGCTGCAGCTTCTATTAAAATTGCTGATTAAATCCCTCATGTCACTGAGAAATCTCAGCCTTATTGATCCTGCAGCTCACAAGTGCCCTGGATAGCAGAAATGTTTTTCTATAAAAGGCTTCTTGGGGGGGGAAAAGAGCCCAGTGGGGAATTTTGTGTTGCCGTCGCCGCTTGTTTCCGGGGTTCACCACAAGCAGCATTCCTCAGCTGGGCAAGGAACTGACAGGATGTCCACAATTCTGCCCCTCTGCCTCCCTCAGGTGAGACCCCACCTGCAGAGCTGCCTCCAGCCCTGGGGACACAGCAGAAGGATGTGGAGCTGCTGGAGAGAGTCCAGAGGAGGCCACAGAGATGCTCCGAGGGCGGTCCGTGCCTGGTGTACAGCCCCTACCCCAAGGAATGGTAGGGACATCCTTTTTCCAAGAGAAAGTCTCCCAAAGGTTTTTTACGTAAATACTTTAAAATATTTTTTTTAAATTTTAAATTTATTTTTAATAACTCTTTTCATAAAGAAAAACTACATTTCCTCCTCTCACCTTGCTGTGTAATTGATTTAATTTAGTAGGAAAAAGGAGTCTGGAGTAGCTGCAAGGTGAGGAACGCTCTGACCCCACACCACTCATGCCCCAGATTAAGCAGGGGCCAGAGGACACCCCACATACCAGGGAAAGCATCCCAGGGTTTATCAGGGAGCTTATCAGCCCTCCTGGAGGCACTACTTATCCTCTTCAGGGCTGAGATGACAAGGCTGCACTGGAAAAGCCTGTTTGACTGCATCTCCTCCCCCTGCTCCTGCTCAGCCAGCCTGGTTACAAGGTGGGAGTTTCAACAGTGTTCCTTGAAAATCAGGCTTGATTTTGGAATTCTCTCAGTTTTAAGGGAATGGGGATTAATGTCCCTTTGGAGATAAACACCTGTTTATCTCCACACCCCAGGTTGCTCCCAGGGATCAAGCACACAGCTAAGAGAGAGGTTTCACCTTCTCCACTGGAATTCCTCCTCTGCAGGAGCAGCAGGAGGGTCGGTGCTCTCCTTTTCATGATCCTTCATGGTTTTAATCCATCAAAGCCAGGTTGGATGGGGCTTGGAGCAACCTGGTCTAGTGCAAGGTGCCCACGGGGGTTGGAACAAGATGGAGTCTGATTCCCTCCCAACCCAAGCCAGCCTTTGATTCTGTGATCCCAAATAACCCTGTCCACAAATCAATGCCCAGCAGGGGAGGCAAACGGGCACACACCAACCCAGTAACAGCCCAGAAGGAAAGGTTTCTTTACTGAATGCTGCAGAAGAAGCCTGGTAGGTTCTGTTCTCGGTGCCGGTGTCCACCGGGAGGTGGAAGGTGCCCTCGGTGGCACAGGACGAGGAGGTCTGGGGCCAGGCCTGCTTCATCAGAAGTGTGGCTTGAGTGGAGACAGAGAAGAGGTGTCACACAGAGCAACGGGAGACAACTTCCCACACTTATGTCACGTTGGAGTCACCTTGTTAATCTCTTCCCCCCAAGTTCCTACCCCTGAGGTGCTGAGCCCCACGGAAGGGACTTCACGCCTTGGTCAGGGCTTGGAAATCTTCCTGGAGTCCCAAGGCTGAGCAAGGATGTTTCACACCCTCCACACCTGCTCAGACTCTGAATTAACCCTCTCCGAAGGTACAGCTGTAAATCTGGAGTGCCACAGGGCTGGAAGCCGGGAATGATTGGGATCAATCCTCCGGACTGGGGAGGCTGAGGAGGAATTGGCACTGCGGCCACAGCCTGCAGCAGCAAAACACATCCCAGTGGATGGAAATCCACCTCCCAGAGAGTGCAGGGAAGCACTGCTGCAGGTCTGCTGGTCCACCAAACCCTCCTGAGACTCTCCCAGACTCAGACAGGAATGGAGAGCACGGAGAACACCCCGCAGTGCTGCTTTGCTGGCCATCAGCAGCTGTGGGAGACACTCATGGGTGTGAGATCCACCTGGATGCTGCTCCACTGCTGGAGATGTGGAACCCTGCTCCTCCCTCCTCCTCCTCCAACAGAAAACCAGGAGGTTTGTGGGAAGTCAGAGATTCTCCTCCACTCAGTCACTGATCATTTTCTGCTCCAAGTCTCTGCCCTCTCCCAAAGGTCTGGGAGTTATTAAGGATTTCCAGGCTGCCTTGCTTTATTTTCCATGCTAGGCTGCACTCAGGAACATCACACTGGAGAGCAACTCCCAGCACTGCCACAGAAACACTCCCTCACTTATGCTTTTATTCAGAATCAGATTCATTTTTGCCTCTGGATTTCACAGAGGTTTTAATCTCCCAGACTGATGAGACAATTCATTCCAATGTTACACGAATCCTTCCTCTGTGGTTTTCCCTCTCCACATTAAACCTGCCACAAAATCAAAGCAATTTGGGTTGGAGATGGCTGGGAGATTGCCATAGCTCTGCATGTTCTTTATTAAATCATGGATCCTTGGAGAATCCATCACTTAAAACTACACAAAAGGTGGATCAAGGAGGTTTCCAGGAACAGAAATATCTCTTGGTCCTTTGCAATAATTCACAGGGATCACAATCCTGCCATGACTCTCTAATATAATTTAAGGGCTACCTCCAACCAGTGTCTTCTGGATTGGGTTTATCCTTTCACCTAAATATAAATAAAATAAATAGTTTTTATTAACTATCAGTTTAATCTCTGGCAAATCAACCAGTGGGAACTGAGCAAACAATGTGAGGTGTGGGTCTCTGCAGCACTGGGACTGCTCTGTTTTCCTGACAGGACCTTTAGATGACGTGGGAATGTTCAGGACATATTTTAAGTGGAAAAGACAAAAATATGAACCCTTTCAAACATTGTAGGATATCTTGCTTCCCTCTAACAACCTCATTTGTGATGGATACAGCCTCCAGCCCTGAACAAAGTTTGCAATAAGCTTAATTCCCCAGGCAGTCCTGTGCCTGAGTGCCTCAAAAGGATGGGAGCATTTATCCTTGAAAAGCCTTGTGAGGCACTACAGGGTATTCACCTCTCCAGACCCCAAGATACCCCTTAGGGGACCCACTGGTGTCCCCAAAGAGTCAGTGGGCACCTCTAGAGGATGGCTTAGAGCACTGCTGATGCTGCAACTCCCTTCTGCAAAGCAGCATTTCCTCCAGGCAGGATCCAGAAGCAGGAATGGGGGATCAGAGCTGTCCCACGACATTCCCACACAGATCCCTAATTTCTGAGGCTGATTTTAGTGCTGCTCTGTAAGGGCACTACTGCAAAGCCATTACTTGTGCCCTGCATTATTAATAAACACAGCTCCAGCCTCAGCCAGCCTCCACAAGCAAAGTGTGTGTCCTACTTTCAGGAAAATAAAAAGGGAGGCTTTAATGAAGGAAGTTAAAACAAAACAACCATGAGCAAGACACAATGCCTGCGAGGGAACATGCACCAGCCTTAATGAAGACATACATAATTTTATTTTTTTTAATTGTGTCTCTGCAGCAGAGTGATTTTAGATGCTCATTTCTGCATACTTAAAAGGAATTCTTTAAGAACAGTGTCCTAAAAAACCAGGCTTATTGCAAGCATGAGTTTGCAATGCTGGTGTTTTGCCTTGTGTCTCTCCCTCTAAAAATCTGTGGAAAAATGCAGCAGGAAAATCACACAAGGCAGGACCTTGAAGATGAATGGAAAGGAATTGATAGAATCACAGAACATCCTGAGCTGGGAGGGATCAACAAGGATCATCCAGTCCAGCTCATGCCCTTGCTTGTAGGGCTCCTCTGGAATAATCAGGGGAATAGTTTAACACCTTTTGGGCACAAACACCAGCAAATATCCACTAGAAACCTGGGAGAGGGAGAAATCAAGACTGGCTCCAGTCACCATTTCCCTTTCCTCACTGGAGGACTGGACCAAGGGGACTCCAGACTTCTCCAAGTTCCTCTCCTTGTTTCCTTCTGATGCTGTTGCAAAGCCTAGGTCAGTACATAATTTAATTTCCCATGTGGATCCCAGGATTTTGGGAACCACGAGGTCAAGAGAAGAGCATGAGGCATGGCTGACTTCCAGTGAAGCATCAGGGAGTGTTTGGAGAACATCAGGGACAAAAGCTGGTGGGATTTGAAACCTGGAATTATCTTCACTCAGGGGTTGATCTCCTGCCAAGACTTTGCATGGAATCCAGCAAAATTCATGAGGTTTGAGGCAAGAAACATCTGAGAGGGAGCAGGAACATCTTTAGGGTGGAGCAGAGGGGGTGATCAGGCTGGGACAGAATGGTTCTGTTCAAGAGATCTTGCCTGCAGTTACCTCCCAAGAATTCAGAAACCACAAGCTCTTCCCACCCTTTCCAGCCTCTGTTCCCAGCAGTATTGAGGGGCACCTTTCCCTGGTTAATCTCCATATGGAGAATCAGATGAACCCTTGCTTTGTGATTGGTTTTAGTGAGCTGGAGCGATTTCTGCCAGCAGGAACCACCTCCTGCCCAGCCTGGGAGCTTTGGAACAGGACCTTGTCCATGGATGGGATGTTCAGGAGCAGTAATTCTGCTGGGAACATGCAGCATCTCTTTCTTTTTTAGACTCAACGTCTGAAGTCCCTTAAAAACATATTTAGAATTAGTCTGCTGTTCCAGAAGTCCAAGATTTTAACCCTCAAGCTGGTTCCCAGTGTGTTTGAAGGACACCAGGAGCACATTCCTCTCCAGGTTTTTTCCAGCCTCCTGTGTGACAGCAGCTCCTTCAATCTGAGGAAACACTCTCAGTACTGATGAAGGTTTTAGCTCAGCCACTGAACCACAGAATTAGCTCAGCCCAATTCCATTTAACATAGTTGAGGATGCTGTCACTCTGTCACATGTCCCCACTGCTGGGAGATTTTATGGCACCTCTTTTCCATCACTTAGCTCTTAAAATCTCTTATTTTTTTCCTCCTGGAAGTCTGCTTTCCATTGAGAAGGGACCACTGAGTGTGGTGCTGGGAGGTCCTGAGCAGCAGAGCCTCCTCCTGCTTCCCAGAGTGGTTAAAATGGTTTAATACCCTGCTGTGATATTAAATGGTATTGATTTCAAGAGCTGTAAAAATTGTTTAGAACAGAACCACAGAATGGTTTGGGCTGGAAGGGACCTTAAGGACAATCCAGTTCCAACCTGTGCCTTGGGCAGAACATCTTTACCTAAACCAGGTCTCTCCAACTTGGCCTCGAGATTTATGGGAAACTCTATGAAAAGTTTCAGCATTTTCATTCCAATTTTAATTTCTGAATTTTAATCTTCATAGTTTCCTTGCTAGTTTAGTGCTTAGCTGTGTTACCCACAGGAAGGTTTTTGTTCTCCATAACAAATGACCTGTCAGGTCCCTGGACATCAAGAGATTTCCAAGATGGAAATGATTAAATGGTGCCCAAGATGTACAAGAAACAATCCAGACCCCCCAAAAAATCCCTATCCTTCAGTGATTTGGGTTTCCTCTCACTTGGGTGTTCCCTTGGCCATGTGCCCACTCAGTGGAGGAGCTGCTGCCTGCACGACTGGGGACAAGTGACATTTTATAATATCCAGGCCAAAATGCCAGAATGCTGCAGTATTTACATTCCTGGCTGAGCAGGGAGGACATTGCCAGCCTCTGGCAGGACAAGCTACTAATAAATTTATGGGCTTTTTCTTATTCTGTGGATTTAATTCCTCCAGTGTTTTATCCTTCAGGGGAAAGGAGGGTGGCCAGCACGAATCCAGGGGAACAAAAATCGTTTCATGTTCCAGGTTAAGGCTTTAATGGGAAGAAATGCAGCTAAGGACCTTATTAAAAGCACATAAACCCACACAAAACACAACAGATCCCTTCCAGAATCATCCACAACAAACAGTTTTATGGAATATGTGTAAACTGTGATGTGGAGAAGACAAAACCAAAAGATTTTGGCAACAAACCCCTCATTCCTGTTTCATCAGCCTTGGAAAGCGCCTGAGCCTGGGGATCCACTGATTTTATGACAACTGGGAGACTGAAAACTTGGCCATTAAGGGGAAGAGAGGATTTAGCAAGACTGGCACAAAGTCCAGCTTTGTGTTCCTCATGCAAGCAGCTCTTCCTGCTGCACACTGAGCTCAAAAGGCAGCTTCATTTGGAAGTGGCAAAATCCTGCAGCTCTTCTGAGGCAAAACCACTCAGATAAACATCTCAAGCAACCAGAAGTCGAATTGAAGGGTGAGATATTATTTTTCATCTCCAGTGTGTGCTTGGAAATGGATGAGCAAGGAATGTGTTCTCAGGATATGTACCTGGGGCGTAGCCGGGGCTGCTGGTTGGATACATGTTGGGATTGTAGGCTGGGGCAGCAGTGGGATAGCCTGTTGGATAACCTGAAAGGAGAGGAGAACAGCAATTAGGATTTTATCAATCAGCAAGGATGGCAGCCCTGAAAAGCAATAAACAACCTGTGTGAGCACACAGGCCACCGAGGGAAAACACAGGTGGATTCTCTGGGAACAGCAAGGACCATGAATGTGCTCCACAGACCTACAGGTGACATCATCAATACTTCATCTTTATTCCTGTAGGAAACAAGGATCAGAATGCAGGATGCAGGTGTGCCCACTGTGCTTTGGAGAAAACTGCTGGGAAAAATCCATGCTCTGAACGTGGAATCCAGGTGCAAAACCCCACCAGCACAGCAATATTGGAAAGGTTTTCCTGGGCTGTGTTGCAGCACTTTGGAGAGCTCAGCACTTCCATTAAGCAGAGTTTCTCACTGAAGGGAAGGCAGGGATCCTGCAGGAAAACATGCCAGCCTTGGATTCACCCATGGCTGCACAAGTGCTGTTCCCAGGGACAGGATTACCTGCCAGGCCACCTGGAAGGACCCTTTGGAGCCACGCAGGGTTTAATGGGCACTTTGGGCAAGGCTGCAGAGCTTCTCCAGCTTGCATCAGCCTCCCTGGGGGAGGTCAGAGGGAGGTCAGGGGAATTGTGTGATGGAAGTGGGGGGCTGGAAATCGTGGCACTCCCCAGAGCCTGTGTGCACCCACACAGTGCAGGTGTCCAGCATCCAACTCCTACTTCACTGGAAATTCCTGTCCTCTGTGGAGAGCACAGACACAACCTCTGCACCTCGGTCTGCTCCGTTTCCACAGAATCACACCATGTCCTGAGCTGGAAGGGACCCCAAGGATCATCCAGCCCAACCCCTGGCCCTGCACAGACACCCCAAATCCCACCCTGTGCATCCCTGGCAGCACTGTCCAAACACTCCTGGAGCTCTGTGGGGCTGTGCCCGTTCCGTGGGGAGCCTGGGCAGTGCACAGCACCTCTGGAGGAAGAACCTTTCCCTAAAATCCAACCTGAACACCCCCTGGCACAGCTCCAGCCCGTCCCTGGGTCCTGTCACTGTGCACCATTTTGCTTTTCATTTCCTTCAATTTCCTGCAGGTTTTCCCTACAGAAAAGAGTAACACCAGAATAACTCCATCCTCCTTAGGTGCTGCTGAGTAAATCCCCCTGGCAGAGGGGACAGGACACGTTAACCCTGCTTTGCTGGTGGGCAGTTTGGCTGTGCTGTGCGTCACCACCCGGTTTATCTGTGTGTCCCCTTGGCCAGCATCCCAGAGCAGAGCCAGTGGAATGGCCCTTGGAGAGAGTTTCCATGCCAAGCCCCACTGATACTGGCTGTTGGCTGCCAGCAAAGGCTGGGAGGAGGTAATTAGCAGTGGATTTACACCCATCTTTTTAAATATTTTATTTTATTAAATAAAAGCCACCGTGGGTCTGTACTTCCCTCTTCTGAGCACCCAAAGAGCCACAGCACAGTCCCCCCTCCCACACCCCAAATCCCTCTGCTCTCAAACCCTGGCACCACTGACTTCTGTGGCAAAATGTTGAGGTTCATTTGAATAAATCTAATTCAACAATCATAGCCACTGTACTGGAATAAATGACTGGATGTTCTACCCTCTCATTTTCATCAGTGATATATTTGGCTTCTAAATCAGGTTAATTAAAAATTGCTGTAGTTAATGCTGGATAAGCAGCAGTTTAACAGATTTTTTTTTCTTTAGGCTACACAGAACTCTGTTTTCATCGTACCCAGGAATATCTAAAGCCTTTCAGCAATCAAGAAGCTCCTTAGAAAGTTATTTGCAGATCCAGTGATTGCAAGCAGAGCATTAATGATGAGGATCTTAAGTCAGAAATATCCCTTCTCTCCAGTTCATTAGAAGACAACCATGTCTTTTCCAGGACATTCATTGCTCCACACTCTCCCTGTTTCCTCCTGACAATCTGGCCAGGGGTGCTAAACCAACTCCAGCTCACTTCTTGAAGTGTATTTTCCCTAAAATTCTCCTGCCTGTGTTTCTCCATGGGGTTTTACCTTCTTGGCACATGAAGGTTGCAGTTGGAAGGGACCTCAAAGACCATCTCAATTCCAGCCCCCTGCCACAGGCACAGATGATGATGGCTGTGTGTGCCATGGTGTTGGGAAGTCCCCTGCTCATTTGCAAGGGATCCAGATGACAGGCTCTTGGGGCTCCAAGAGGTTCTTCTGGCTTTTGCTGCTGGAAAATCCCACAAATAAGCCCTGAATCTCATAAGCTGCTGCAGTCTTTAGTAATAATCCTTAATTACCAGTCTTTAGTCACCAGCCATGACAAACACAGTCCTGTGTTGTCACAAATGTTTCACCTGTGCCCCCTGAGATGCCACCAGCACTCACCCACTGTCAAAATCAGGAAAAAAACCTCCTTTACTCAGACCAAAATTTGCAACCTTGGGGTTATACCTTAAAAAAAGAGCCTGGAATAAGTCAAACCACAAGAAAAGTGTGGCATTGGGTAAGATTTTCTGTCCAGCTGAGTATTGAAGGATTTATTTCAGACAGATGGAGGCAACTGTGTATTTATAGAATCACAGAATTGTTTCACTTGGAAAAGACCTTCAGGACCATCAGGTCCAAGCACACCCCAGCACTGCCAATGCCACCACTAACCCATGTCCCCAAGTGCCACATCACACCTATTTTAAAACCCTCCAGGGCTGGGGACTCAGTTGGTCTTTCTCCTCTTTTTTGGGGTTTAGTTTCTGCTTGGCAGGACTCCTCCTTACCGTGGTATCTTTTGTTGTTCTGAAGGTAACTTCTGGCTGGGTTTGGATTCATTTCAGCTCAAATCAATGTGATTTCTATCAAGGAAGCTTTAATAGCTTTGGATGCAAAAGGAAGCCCTGCTAGGAAGCACTATCTTCCACTCTGATCTCATAAACTTTGATAAGTGCTGACCTGCAGCAAGAAAACTTGTCCTTTCTATTTTAAGGCAAAGCAGAGATGGGAAAGGTACAAGCAAATTAGTGTGGTTTGCTCCTATTTTTGGACATAGTGAAAAATAAGAAAGTAGCAGAATCTGGGGCAATTTGTGCCAGAAGAAACATGCCTGTAAATTCCCAGCACTCAAAATCCAGCAGGTTTAAAAATACATGAGGCATTTTTTATTTAGCAGGGCCTGTTGTGATTGGACAAAGGGAAAAGTTTCAAACTGAAGAAAGGTTGATTTAGATTAGATATGAGAAGACATTTCTTACAATGAAGGTGATAAAACGTTGGCACAGGGTGCCCAGAGCAGCTGTGGCTGCCCCTGGATCCCTGGCAGTGCCCAAGGCCAGGCTGGACAGGGCTTGGAGCAGCCTGGGACAGTGGAAGGTGTCCCTGCCCATGGCAGAGGGTGGCACTGGATGACTTTTAAAAGGTCTCTTCTCACTCAAAACTACTCCACAATCCTATAATTTTTATATGTCTTACATTCCCTCGGGTACAAAACAAAGTCTGGGTCCAACAACCAGGAATGATCTCAGGAGAGGTGACAACACCAAAGCATGCAGCGTCCTGCTCTGATTTTCCCCCTGAAAAACCTGAGACACCTCCTGTAAATTCCTGTTCCTGCTGCTGCCACTGCTCCCCTCCTGCCATGTCTGTCCTGCCTCGTCACCCTGAATGAAAAATAACACAAGAGGCTCAAACCCACTTGACATGCAAATGTCAGGAAGAGAAAGAAAATACCCTTTACTTTCTATGGATGTGCACATGACAGGAGTCTGTCTCTGCTGGGCTAGAGGCCTCGCAGTGGTGCAGAAGGAAAGAAAATGAGATGAAAAATATTGAACAAAATTTATTAGATTCCTCGTAGAAGGAATCCAAAGTTGTTTTGTGGCTTATTTTAATTTAATATCATCTCCACAATCAATAGGAGTAAGAAAGGCAGTGTTCATTTAATCTCCTCCCCAAGGAAAACACAGAGCACTCCAGCTCTGGGAAGCACTGGCTGAGCTGCTTTAAAAATCACCACACAATAACTGTGCAAAGCAAAAAGCACACGGGGCTGCATCAAGTAGGTATGTAAAAGCCATCTTTCATTTTTCATGTATTTTAAATGTTTCTGTATCAAAATCATCTAAATAACACCCAAACCATGACAATACACAAGTGCTAAGGCTCTGAAGGTTCTCTTGACGTTCTTGAAAGAGAATTTGCTTCTCCTTGGCTACAGAGCCCATGCTGGTCCATGTCTCAGCCTCCCACCCACTGGGAATTGTCACTTACAACACTGAATTCCAGAATGTGCCATTTCACTTTTTCAAGAGTAGTTTTTTCATTGACCATTATCTGATCAAGGCCTTAACTGCTAGGAGCAGCTGACATTAATTTACAAGACAAAATATTCTCCTCCATTCTTTTCCTTCATGAGTCTCAAGCAGTGCAGACTCCTGAAAGTGGCCGTGTCACAAGGATTTTTACAGGGACAGATGATAAAGTCCCTTATCTAAGGGCAGGACAAAGCACTGCAAAACCACACTTCAACTCCCTGAGCTGCCAAGGACTCCAGCTCCACACTTGCTGCAACTGGGAGCTCATTAACCACCACCATTCCCTGGAAGGAGAAGCCAGGCAGCCACACAAAACTGTCCCTCTTGTGGCACTCATTGCTCCGAGGTGCGTAAATATGAGATAAATATGAGATTAATATGAGATAAAGATGAGGTAAATTTGCTGCCCAGGGCACAGGTGAGTCCCCATGCCTGAAGCCATGTGGATGTGGTGCTTGGGGACACGGGTCAGTGGTGGCTTTGGCAGTTCTGGGGAAATGGCTGGACTGAGTGGTCTTGGAGAGCTTTTCCAACCTGATTCTGTGCTTCTGTTTTACCAATCCTCCCTCTAAACCCCGTTAGCCACTGTCCACCCCTTTGTTTCTGCTGAGTGACAGCTTTGAAGCTGCAGCAGCCCCAGGAACATTCCAGCTTTGTGATCACCTCCTCAGGTCAGCCAGATGGAGACAAAGCATTTTCCCCTCAAAACACTTTCATGTTCTATTTTAAGCCCACCCAGCATTTCTCATTCTTTATTGCCCAGCCCTCAGAAACTCTTCAGAAATAGGATTTACAAGCACCTTCTCAGGACAAAAACGTGAGAAACTTCATGCCTTCAACTATACACAGCTGTAAATCCATTCCCTTTTGAGCGATTGGGAATTTATTCCTGCAGAAAATCACATGTTGGGAAATGAATGATTTGGTACTTGAGGAATTACCCCAGAAGTGAGAAATGAGAGAGCAGACACCACGTAGGCTCCCTGGCACAGCTCCACCGAAGCCTCCACCAGCCAGACTCGCAGGAAAGGCTCTTGAACGTTGATTGCTGGGAGCAGTGACACCGGAAAGAACGCGCCTGGCGATGCCATGGAGAGGGGACACAGGGAAAGGAGCTGAGGAGGACATCTGGGAACTCCTTCTGCAGCGGAAACCAGCCCGCAGAGATGAGGAGCTCCAGCACTTCCCAAAGGACTCGCAGCAGGGGTGTCATCAAAGCTTGCTCTCCCGTGGCATGAATCAATCTCATTCCAGAAGGATCTTCCCAGCCTGCCTGGCTCCTCACACACCTGCAGAGCTCCAGGCTTAGGCTCTGCATCTCCTCCTGCCTTCTGGGGAGCTGTCCCCAGGGAATATCCCTCAGCCCGTGGGATTTAGGGAGGTGACCTCTGAGCAGCTTCTTACACAGGGCAGTGCCAGACCTCCCTGCTCAGTGGGAACTGTTCCAAACATCTCTGGGTGAATCCTGCTCTGCCAGCTCAGGGCAGGAAGGGTGGGATAACCTTTCCTTTCTTCCCTCATCACACAGATCCCTTTGACACATTTCCATGGCAGGTTCTACCCAAACCTCTCCCGATGCCTCTCCTTGGACATCCAGGTAAATGCACCTGGATGCTGCAGGAGCCCAGGGGCTGGAGCAGGTTTCACTTCCCACTGATCATCCCACATAACCACAGCTATCCCATCACTCACTCACCTTCTTGCCATGAAACTTCCAGCCCACTCATGCTAAATGCATGTAAAGATAGAGGAAAAGCTGAAAGCAAGGGTGGGACTGTTCTGAAGAGCAAGTTAATGGATGGTTGAGAATCCAGCGTTTCTGAAGGCTCTGAGGATAATAAATACATTTGTTCCCATGAAAAAATGCCACCCCCTTATTACTGTTTCAAGCCTCATCAGCCCAAGAGTGGAGCAGTCAAATGAATGTGGATGCACCAGACACAGCAAGGGCTTTAAAAAAGATCTGCTCTCACATTTGACAATCTCGCTCCTGGAGACCTTTTACAGTTGTTTCTTTTTTCCCCTGAAGGGTCCTTCCCTTTACATAAACAGCAGCTATTGCCTGCTCACTACACAGAGCCATGCAAAACCAACCTTCCACTGTCCCAGGCTGCTCCAAGCCCCATCCAACCTGGCCTTGGACACTGCCAGGGATCCAGGGGCAGCCACAGCTTCCCTGGGCACCCTGTGCCAGGGCCTGCCCACCCTCACAGGGAGGAATTCCTTCCCAATATCCCATCCACTCCAGCCCCACGTTCCCAGGATGGTGAAGACATTACAGAGGAGGAGGAAGGCTCCCCAGGAGGGGAGGCAGCTCTGCACTTGCAGAGCAGAGGATGAGGAAGGAAGAGTGCAGGTCCTCTCTGGTGAGAAGATGTCTGTACCTCCTTCTGTCTCCTTCCTCTCCCTCCCCAGGATCACAGCTTGATCCAGAGGGTGGTGAATTCCCTTTGTGTGAAAGCACAGCTCCTTGAGGAATTTTCCTTAGGGCTCATTCACATTTTACACGGTGAGCACAACACTTGGAGGCCAAGGACAGGAGCTCCACAGGCATCACCCATTACACAACCCCACAGAGAAACCCAACGGCCCCAAAATCCCCACCAAACCCACGGGGATCTGGCAGGAAATATTGTCCTTTCATGCCCATTTCCTTCATATTGCACTGAGAAAGAAAGCACTGCTGACAGGGCTGGGAGTGGCAGAGGGGCCTCTGGCACGGGGTGATGGGGACAAAACCTCCAGTCCCTGGCAGGACAGCTGAGACACGTGGCACTGCCTGTTTGTCTCCATTCCACAGGGTCACAGTGTTGACACAATGGGGTCCTGCCTGCCTGGAGGAGCTTTTCCCAGCTGGAGGTCAAAGGCAAGGGGATGGATGGTGGGGCCTCCCTGCCCTGAGGAGCTGCAGAATCCTGGCTGCCTCCTTCCTGCTGGGAATTTGGCTGGGCACGCGATGATTTTGCACAGAACCCTGAGCTCTTCCATGGGACTTTGTGGTTGCACCATGCCACACGTCAGCTGGAAGCTGTTTCCTTCATCATGCCAGGAATTAGGAGAATTTACAAGCCTAAAAAGATATTAAGGGAGTGACAGAAGCACTGCTTTGGACACACATTGCCCTGATTGTCTCTTGCTCAGACTACAGTTGCTTTCAGACCGGTTTTTTAAGGCTCGATACCGCAGCAAGATGTAGGACAAAAGAGATTGTTCCATTCTTATTTCAATTCCACCTCAGTTTTACTTCCCACCTACATCCAAAACAAACCTCCCAGGCCTTACTGCAGCTGTCTGGGTACGGGATGCATCTGGATGAGCAAAACTCATCCTGAAAACTAGGAGCAACTGTCCAAAAATATTAGAGAGATTGTTGATTGCTCAGTGCACACACTATAAATAAACCAGAGTGACAGAACTTGTCAGACTGTCAATCAATATCACTTCTGGGCCACAGACATGTGTCATATCCTCTCCTGTGTTCAGACAAGGCTCTGTGGAAAAGAAGTTCTGGAAAAGGGTTTAAGTTGTGCAATATTGATTCTCCTTGCAATGATGTGCTTCGTTCTGTATTTGAAGAATCCAAAGTAGGGTATGAACAGCCCCTACTGATAAAATAAAAGGGTTTGTTGCTCCACAGAAAGTGGAAGCCTGAGATAAAGAAGCTCCTTTGCAGTTTTTCCTTAATACTCAATTGTGGCTCAGCCTTATCCAATAATGCTCCCCAGGGAAATATTCAGCTGGAAAGATTTAAAATAAATTAAGATGGCAGAAGAGTGCTCAGCTTGAAACAGACCATGTACTATTAGAACCCCAGGATGGTTTAAGTTGGGAGGGACCTTAAAGCCCACCCAGTGCCACCCCCTGCCATGGGCAGGGACACTTTCCACTATCCCAGGCTGCTCCAAGCTCCCTCCAGCCTGGCCCTGGGTACTCCCAGGAATGCCTTCATTTGCTCCTCAACCATGAATTTGCCATTCCCCTGAATTTGTGGAGGGCCAGGAGAGCCTCACCTGGATGCTCCTGGTCTGCTCTGGCAGAGTTTTTATGGCAGCTCCAGAGGGGTGAGAAGGCCCTTTCTGGAGGAGTTGGGAATGGAAATGCAGGCAGGACTCTGTGCTCTCCATGCCCTCAGGTTACAGCAAGATATTTACAATAACTGTCATGGAAAACAGCCCTTTGTGATGTCTAAAATGCACTTGTTCATCTGGCTAATTTTCAATCCATCATTTTCAGCTCTGCTCCCAAGCCAGGAGCTAAAAAGAGAATCAGTTCAAAGCCCAGTTTTTTTGCTCTGTCACAGAGTGTGGTCCATGCAAAACCTCTGTGCTTCCAGCTAGGGAAAAGCAACTGCTCCACACTCCTGATGCCCTCCTAGATCCTGGAACTGGGAATTTGTCCCTGTTTTCTGTCTATTGTAATTTCTTTTTTTCTGCCAAGTCAGTGTTTGCAACAACTGGGTACAAAACAGAATCCTGGAATGGTTTGGATTGAAAGAGGTGATGGCAAAAAGCTCCTGGCTTTTAGCTTTTTTTATTCCAAATGCTTGAATTGAATTTGCCAGGTTTGGAACGGCCTCAAAAAATTATATTCCAGGTGTGTGGCCAAAGCCAAGGTGCCCAGCACTGCCCTGAGCATGATCAATGATTAACACAACAGAAACTGACTGGTAATTAATCAATTAATCAGTAATCCATCAATTAATCGACTAATTAAGTCTCTCTATAGCACAAACATAGTCCTGGTTCCCATCTCTGCTTTTCACACTCCACTTTGTCCTCTGGCACTGGCAGCATCCTCCTGATTTCATCCTTGATTCACACCCTTAAACAACATCTCTGGGGACACCAAATTTCCTTTTTCAGCTCATTTTAGTAATAGGCAGCTCCAGAACAGTCAAAACAATGTTACAAATCAAATTACTGCCCCAAAGGGCCAGTTTCAAAGTACAAACGTCATGATTTTCATTTGCAAAGCTAAAAATTCAAAATGATAAAATATTTACGGTTACAAGAAGAGGCCAAACTCAAGGAAGACTCAGGTTTAGGGATCACAACAGCCTTAGATATTGAAATCTTTAAATGCTCATTAACTTTCAAATGTCCATATGGTATTTTGGACATTTTGGCCTCAGACCAGAGAAGTGAATTGCTCTCAAATCCATTGGCTATGGACAAACAGAGCAGCAGATGGAGCACACGGAGAATATTAACAAAAGCAGGTTTTGGGTGTTAAAAGGCTTAATGGGTCTCTCACATGTATTTGAGCCAGGAGATGGGATTCAAATTATGCTTGGGGGAAGCTGAGAATCCCTAATATTTGAACTGGCAAAACTCCACAGTGCTGTTTAAAAAACAGCTCTAGTGGAAATAAAATCTGATTTCACCAGCTTGGAAGTGCAAAGGTTCAGCCAGAAAGGCAGCAGGGATACAGTGATCCCACAAAGATCCCTTATCTCAAGGTTTTTGTTACTGATTTTCCAGCCAAGAGCTGGGATGAGATTCCCTGACTGTTCCACCTGATCCTTGAGAACCCCACCAGCTCCTGCCCAGCTCACCAAAATCCAGGGAGGAAGAACAGCACTGGAATCATGGGGCTGTGCAGCATTTACTACTTCTGGTTCACAAACTGAAGTTTTCAACCCCTAAAGAAGTGTTATAAACCATGTTCATGCCCTGTAATCCCTCTTCTAAAAAAAAAAACAAACCACAAACCCAACCAATTTCTGGGAATACTTGAATTAGAGTTATGTTTTTGCACCTGGTGTTCTGGTAGAGCATCTCCTCAGAAAACTTGGGAAGAAAAAAAATAAATACAAAAAAGCAAATAGAAATCCTTTCCCTCCATCTTGTAAATATTTTATTCCTTACAGAAAGCCCAGAAGAAACTCCAAACATAATAAACTCCATAGCTGAGGGGTGGCAGCCTGGGATGTTTTAGCACAGTTTGCATTTGCTTGCTTTAAAACAGGGATTTCTACACTGGTCCAACTCAGCAAAGCAATTACTAATTACTAATGAAGTAAATTACATTTTATGGTTGAGGTGCATCCTCCTGGTTGTTCAAGCAGGTAAAAAGTGATACATTTGTGGCAGCTCCTCTTTTACTTGTTTTTTTTAACACAGGGAGGCAGGCAGGCTTGTTTAAAAAAAAAATCCCAAGATTTGCAATTATTTGACATGGATAACTGGGAGACCCCTGTGACTCTCAGGATGGATGGCAGATGGAGAGCGAGGGAGGAGGATGGAAAATTATTTCATGGAAAGGATTGTCCAGGCTGCCCAGAGAAGTGGTGGAGTCCCCATCCCCAGAGGGATTTAAAAAATGAGGTTGCTCAGAGCTCCATCCAACCTGGCCTTGGAGACTTCCAGGGACAGGGGGAATTAAAGGTCCTGGGGGCACTCTCTGCCCCCTCATTTTAGAAGGGCAGTGTTGGGTTGTGTTTAGGGAATAGTTGTGACTTTAACATCCTCCAAGGATTTGGGAATTCTCTGCTGTGATCCAAACAATCCTGTCAGGAATTCAATCCAGGAGCCGATTTCTCGGCAGAATCGTGGGGACCTGGCAAATCCAAAATGAGTCATTGTACTGCAGGTAGTGAGGCTGCCTTAAAAATAACACATCCAGCGTGGCTGGGAGACAGCAAAAAGGATCAGCAGTTCCCTCCAGGAATAGCAAATTAGAGTAATGGACTGGGATGGAAAAGGGAGAGGGAAAAAGAGAAAAGCTCAGAAGTCAAAGGAGTGAAAGGCACAATGTCGAGCAAAATAAAATCAGAGGGTTCACATCAGCCCCCTCCTGTACTGGGGGCTGCTGGGTTGAAAAAATCAGCTTAAAAAAGGGAAGATGACTAATTATGGTTTGGGACTCAGAATATCAGCAGGCTTCAGTTTTACCAGCAGAACCTGAGGGATGATTTAAGCGAGGAGCGAAGATAAGGAGACGGAAGAGGCATCCAAGGGAATCTCTCAGACGGACTTAAAAATTGTTACCAAAAAACCATACAACAGTATAAAACTGCCATTAATTCATGGCATCAAATATACTTCATAAAATATCATTTGGGGCACTTGAAACTGAAAAATAGCAATCTATACACATAAGTATGGATTATGGAATCATTGAATGGTGGAAGGGGACATTAAAGCTCATCAGGGACACCTTCCACTGTCCCAGCTTGCTCCAAGCCCCATCCAACCTGGCCTTGGACACTTCCAAGCATCCAGGGGCAGCCACAGCTTCTCTGGGCACCCTGTTTACTCTACAGAGCCAAAACTCCTGGCAGGTTTTGTCTTCTGCCTAAAAATGTTAACAGGAACAGTTGAGAAATAAAGGATCAGCCAAGGTCGTGTCTACATTCAAAAATAACTAAAATAGGTAAAACAAACCAAGTTTGTATTTATCCTGGCACAACATGACTGGCAGCACATAGTCCCTCACCAGTTCTTCTGTAGGCAGTGGTGCTGCTTTGCCTTTAGATCCCCTGAAATCCTCCTCTGCCTGGATTTGTGCCTCCCACTCCATCTCAGCATGTTGGAGACCTCCTGTCACCCACAAAGTCCTGGTCTACTTCCAAGCAGGGCAAGCAGAAAGAGCATCTATTTTATTGGATAGGGTTATTCCATGTAAAGAATGCATTTAAATTATTCTAAATCCTCAGCTCTATAAAACACTGAGACAATTCCTCATCTCTAAGCTCTTTATGGATTCACACATTGCACAGGGTGCCCAGAGAAGCTGTGGCTGCCCCTGGATCCCTGGCAGTGTCCAAGGCCAGGCTGGACAGGGCTTGGAACAGCCTGGGACAGTGGAAGTGTCCCTGCCTGTGATGGCAAAGGAGGCTCTGAGGAAGCTTTTCCATGGCCTAAAGAAATCAGCAATTTCCTCCGATCTGCTTTTAACAGACTGATTGGCAATGGAGCAGCCTTAGGAAACACTCCTGAGGATTCTGCTGCTTCTTTTAAACACAAGCAAGTGCCAGTTCCAGGTCACCTGGCAAACATCAAGCGGGTCAAACGCAGTTTGATGTCACCTCGGTGCACGGTGACATCTCGGGTGTCCTTGCTGGCACAGAGTGACTCCTTTGGGTCAAATACCCACCAGGCAGCTGCTCAGGCAGTGCTCCTGCTCAGTGCCAATGAACTTCTGCAGATTTCCAGGACAAGAGCGGTGCATTACAATTCATCTATCCCAGTGACTGTCCTGCAGGATCTCCTCACCACAATAAATTGAGGGAAACCACGAGTGAACACCAGCTTCATTTCCCAGGTGGAATTCTAACGTGTGGCACTCACCCCCTGCTTCCCCAGGTCACCCATGGCTCAAATCTAAGCTGTTGTCCTTAAATAAAGTAAAATGAGACCTGAGATCCAAAATCCAGCTGAAGTCAAGCAGTGCCCCAGCACTGCCATCAAGAACTGGGCTTCTGCCCCAATCCTTTTCAAAAATTACAGGACCAGCAGCAAAGAAATTGGGAAATATAACAAGAATTGAAAGACTCAGTTTTGGCATTTAATTTCCAGTAAAACAAATTAATTAGAAATCTGGAATTCTCTAAATTTACATTGGAAGCATTTCAGGAAACGTGTATTAGTTCAAAGTATCACAGAATCACAGACAGTTTGGGCTGGAAGGGATCTTAAAGCTCATCCAGTTCCAACCCCCTGAGTGGGCAGGGACACCTTCCACTGACCCAGGCTGCTCCAAGCCTCATCCAACCTGGACACTCAGAGATGGGGCAGCCACAGCTTGGAAAAATGTATCAGACTTGCAAATGTCAAGGAGAAGAAATGACCTGAGGCCAGTTTGTCACTGTCACAGCTCTGGCTGAATAAGGTTTAAAAATGCATGAAGACAATCATCTCTTTTTGCAGCAGGCTTTTCTCCCTATCAAAAATAAACTAACACACAAACACCTCAAGAGTTTTCATTTCAAAAAGCCTTATAAAGGGCTCTCACAGGCTGTAAGTCACAACTAAAAATGCTTTTAATGCCATAAAATAGGAAGCAAAGTTTTATAGCAGAATATTTTGTATAAAATTCCAGACTGGTTTAAGTTGGAAGGGACCTTAAAAAATATCTCATTCCAACCACCAGCCAAGGGCAGGGACACCTTCCACTATCCCAGGATGCTCCAAATCCCCTCACCCTTCCAGGGATCCAGGGGCAGCCACAGCTGCTCTGGGCACCCTGTGCCAGGGCCTGCCCACCCTCACAGGGAGGAATTCTTTCCCAATATCCCATCTAATTAAAGTCATTCCATGATCATATTGTTGTGAGTTGTAGTGCATGGAGAAAGCAGGAGAAAAAGTTCAGTGTTGAGAACTATCATCAGCCACATGGCAAGTTGCTGGAGAAGTTTATTGCAATAAATACAGGCCTTTGGGATCCAAAGTTTGACCACAGTGCCTTGGACTGGTCCAGGGTTATCAGCCAAGTGGAGGAAAGGAATTTCCAGAATGGGCCTATTTAACAGCAGAAGTATTTCAGGAAGAGAATTACTGTGGGTATGATGTCACACATTCCAGAGAACACTTAGATGTGCTCACTAAAAGGAAAGAATGGAATGGAAGGAATAGAAGAGATTAGAATGGAATTGTTCAGTTGGAAGGGATCTACAACAATCAGTCCAGCTGCAAACTGGGTTCAGTTCAAAGGCTCAGTCAGTAAAAATTGATATTTGCAGCTTCAGTGTTCACCCTGCAGGAACCTGAAAAACTGGAGAATAAAAAATGTTTAGGAGAACAGCTCTAGGAAAATCCTCTCTCCTCAAAGGTAAGAGCAACAGCATGATCCTGGGAAATCCATCCCACACACACAGAGTCCACACCCCAGCAGCATCTGCTTATGTGCTCCTCTGCCCTTTCCACAGGGCTTCCACAGACTCCCTTCCATTCCATTCCATTCCATTCCATTCCATTCCATTCCATTCCATTCCATTCCATTCCATCCCATCCCATCCCATTCTGTTGTGTCTTTCTCTCCTCCCCTACACCTAAACCTGACTCTGGTAGGACCCCATCCCAAGGAGCCACGGTGGACACCCCACCTCCCTTCCCACCCCCACAGGACACCCTGGCTAAACCCAAACAGGTGACATGTGACAGGTGAAACCCCAAAAGCCATCTCCATCACATTTCTCTCCATTCTTCCCCACAATCCTCCTGTCAGCTGTGACAGATTTTGCTCCTCAGACCACCCCCACACCTCCCAGATTCCTGCACTTGTACAGCAGAACCTTTGCCACCCAGCAGGGCAGGCAGTGCCTCACCTGCCCCTCTCTCCTGGCTCCCTTTTTTCCAGCCTGGGAATATTCCAGCAGGCTCTCCGTGAGGATCAAGGAATATCCATCTCTGCAGACAGAGCTATTAATAGTCACTCACCTCTCCAACTGCAAATTCCAGGCTCTTCACAGCCAATCCTCACCCTCCTTAAATGTCTCTTCTCATCACTATAACCCTCTCAGTCTACTGAAAGCCCAGTATTTTAATCTTGCAATATTAAAGATGATTCTAGCAGGCACTTCAAAAGAAAAGGAGCCAATAAGAAACAAACAGTTGGAGGTCAGGGTCTTTCTCTGCTCAGCTCACAAAATAAAGAGGTGAGATTCCTTCCCCCTTCAATTCCTCTGTGCAAGTTTTAATTGCTTTTCTGACATCTACAGAATGTAATCTTCTTCCTGTGTTGTTCCTAGGATTAGGGCAGGACGAAGGTAAAGCTATTTTTGATTAATATGGAAATCAGAAATTACTTTCCAGAGAAAACTGGGGACTGTTCCTAATGCTGCTTTATCTTTGGGGAATTACAAATCTGAAGAGCAACAAGAGCGAGATGGCAGCTCACTGAGTCTTCCAACCTGTGCAAAATATGCTTAAAGACTTTCAAAAATCTCTTCTGATGGAAATATGAGATTAATATAGTTAAGGGAGTGTTCAAGCTGAAGACAAAGAGAGTTAAATCCCCACAGAACAGGGAACATCAGTTTATCTGGGAGGACAAAAAGGTGGGGAGGCCGGATGGTGCAAAGAAATCTTCCTGTGTTTGAGGAGAAATGTAGTAGTTAATGTAATGGTTAAATTTGTTCCCCATTCAATGCTGTTCTTGCTGAAGTACAAATATTCCTCATGACCATTCAGCTGAAGTTCTAACAGGTGAAAATGTGAAGAATCCAGTGGCACCAGCTCCTCCTATTTGTGTGAAGGGAAGAATTTGGAGGGAAATAAATAAATATGAGAGGATGGAGTGAAAGGACAAAAAGGAATCACTTTAAACTGAATGAGGGTGGGTCTAGATGGGATATTGGGAAGGAATTGTTCCCTGTGAGGGTGGGCAGGCCCTGGCACAGGGTGCCCAGGGAAGCTGTGGCTGCCCCTGGATCCCTGGCAGTGCCCAAGGCCAGGTTGGATGGGGCTTGGAGCAGCCTGGGACAGTGGGAACTGTCCCTGCCCATGGCAGGGGTGGCACTGGATGAACTTTAAGTCCCTCCTAACTCAAACCAGTCTGGGATCCTGTACCTGGGGATAAAGACTCAAAGCCATGTCAGCAGCTCCCTCTTCCTGCCAGCAGTGCCTGCAGGAGTAGGAAACTGGAGATGATTTAGGAATAAAAAAGGGACATCCTAGCAGGTCTAAGCCTGGGGAATTTCCCTTGAGTTCCCTGTGAAGTCCCCCCCAAAGCCCTGTTCCCACAGAGCCATGTGTGCTCACTGAATAATGGGATGCCTGGGGAAAACCAACCATATATTGTACAACTTTTTAATGTTATCATTGGATGCATGAGATTAATGGGATTTTCAAATGCAATGGCAGCACTTCAACTGTGCCTGGAAACAAAGGCATTGACTCTGCCTACCAGAAAGGAGTGAAAAGGAGACAACTGCATTTTATCTTGAAAGCCCTCAGACACTTTCAAACAGATCCAGGAATCAAAAGCTCTGTGTAAAGAGAGGAAAAGCCCTTCAGGACCTCTTGGGCCACGCTTCCGTTTTTAAAAATGACAAGATGTGGGAGTAGGATATTTAGTGTAAAGATACAATGTGGGAGCATGAGGCTTGGCATGTCCAAAATTGATTTAGATGTGGGAAAATACTGAAGCCTGCAAACTCAGAGGTTCAGCTTTGTGTGCTGGAGAGAAAAAATACACAGTGACATTGTCACATTCAGTGGGGATCCAGCAGTACAACGGGTTTATTTTTATATATATATATATGAAGTCATTTCCCATTGTCCTGTCCCTCCATGCCTTGTCCCCAGTCCCTCTCCAGCTCTCCTGGAGCCCCTTTAGGCCCTGCAAGGGCTCTGAGCTCTCCCTGGAGCCTTCTCCTCCCCAGGTGAGCACCCCCAGCTCTCCCAGCCTGGCTCCAGCCCTCAGAGCATCCCCAGGGCATCCTCTGGACTCTCTCCATCAGCTCCAGGTCCTGCTGCTGTGTCCCCAGGGCTGGGGCAGCTCTGCAGGTGGGGTCTCACCTGGGCACAGGGGCAGAATCCCCCCTCTCCTGCTGCCCACACTGGGGGATCAGCCCAGGGGATCTGGGCTGCTGGAGCACGTGGCCAGATTCTCCCACAGGAATACAAATTACACAATTATAATATTATTTTAGCAGTTGGCCATGGTGACATTTCCTGCTGTTAGGTGGCTCTGGTCCTGCCAAGACAGATTAGCAAGGCTCACCAAACATTTTGTTTGGCTAAGGAACAGCTGAAGGGCACTGCCTCCTTATTCTATTAAAAGCGCCGCAGGAACTCGGTAACATTTTCCTGTTGGTCTCCACTGCTCTGATAAATGGAAACCTCATCCCTTCCTCCAGGAGGAGAGGAGACATTTTTAGGAAGGGAAACCAATTTCCTCTCAGTGTTATTGAGTTAAACAAGGTAGTTGAGTTTCCAAAGGTATTGAGGTCGTTTTGTTATTCTCCCACCGAGCACTTGCTGAGCTCTTGGAACAGCCTTCAGGAATGGGGACAGAGGAACTTCAGCTCTGCAGGCAAATTCCTCCAGATCATGTGCTCCAGCAGGGAGGGTAGGGTCAGTACACACATCCTGACAGTGATGGAACACATCTGAATGCATAGAGCTTAGAACAATTACTGCTGAGCAGCCCTCAGCACACCAGGGGCGAGAGAAAGGAGAAAATCCAACCATCTTTGGAGAGATGAACAATTCTTCTTGTTATCAACACTTCATTTAGTATCTTAGTTGCTTAAACCCAATTATATCCAGAAAAGACAACTGTGAATGAAGAGGATCTGAGCAACCCCAGATAATGGGAGAAGATAAAAACCCACTCCAAGAGTAATGACCTGATTTGGCATTCATCAGTCGCTTGGTAATGAGCAAATGCTGATTTCAAATCTAAATTCATGTCAAATGCTTCTGGATAAAATTAACTCCGAGCATATTTCAAAACACCCATTCAAAGTGTCGCTGCTGCTTCCTCCTTTCCCCTCCAGCAGACCAGACTCTCTCCTCTTCCACAGCTCCTGCTGTTCTTCCTTCCACCACTTGCCACATTTTTTCAGGCTCTGGTCCTGGAAATGTCCAAGGCCAGGCTGGATGGGGCTTGGAGCAGCCTGGGACAGTGGAAGGTGTCCCTGCCCATGGTGGGATGCTTGGATGAGATGACCTTTAAAGATCCCTTCCAGCCCAATCTGTGCTGTGATTTTATGACTCTGAAATATCCCTAAGGATATTTCCCACCCTCTGCCACTTCCCAGTGTCCTGACCCTCTGATCAGCAGCTCCGAGTGTGCCTCGGCACAGGAACACCCTTGGCACATCACACATACAAAGAATTTGCATTCCATGCAGGAAGAGACAGCCTTGTACTTTGGTTTTTTATTAAACAATAAATTCAGGGCTTTAAAAGTGCAGCACAAGTGAAGACAGGCAGGGGTGGCTCCCAAGCAGAGGGATGCACTCCTCTGCAGGTAAAGCAGGTGTGTGTCAGCAGGAGACTGAAAAAAGAGGAAAAATCTCCCCTGTATCCTGCATCAACCACTCCTTGTGTGAGCCTCAGCTCCCCCTGATCCATCACTGCCTTTGCTCTTTGGCCTTACACGTGTTTTTCACACAGGCTGTACAATCTGTGACTGGCACGGATCTGATTTAAACCACTGATTATTTATTTCCCAAGAAACTGGCAGTGGAGGAGATTTGTTGTCACTGGTAGCAGTGAACAGATCCAAACACACTGCTTTTGCTTCACAAAAGCATGGAAATGTTTAGGTTGAAAAAGACCTCAAAGATCATCAAGTCCAACTGCTCCTCCAGCACTGCCAAGGCCACCACTGCCCCATGTCCTCAAATGCCACATCCACATGACTTTAAATCCCTTCAGGGATGGGGACTCCACCACTTCCCTAGGCAGTGACTGCTGGACAACACTTCATGTAGAAATTTTCCCTAATCTCCACTCTAAACCTTCCCTGGCCCAGCCTGAGGCTGTTCCCTCTCCTCCTGTCCCTGCTCCCCCCTGGCTGTCCCCCCTGGCCAGGAGCTGTGCAGAGCCACAAGGTCCCCCCTGAGCCTCCTTTCCTCCAGGATGAGCCCCTTCCCAGCTCCCTCAGCCTCTCCTGGGGCTCCAGCCCCTTCCCAGCTCCGTTCCCTTCCCTGGACATGCTCTGGTCCCTGGTAGCGTGGTGGAAGTCACCTAATCACAGTAGGAGACGCACATCCCTGAATAAATATGGCCAGAAACCCTTCCTGCCCAACCATGGCCATCACTCTCAGATGTGCACATACAGATGCCAACAAAAATTACAGATTTCCATTAAAAAAAGCCTTGGCATCATCCTGCAGGGTGATGGAGAATTGTGGTAAAAGCTCTCACCACCACTCCGGAACATCAAAGTGTTTGCAAAGACCACAGAACACCTTTTAGACAGCAAATTCCCTTAATTCTGGCTGTGTGAAAAGAATGGCACAAAAAAAAAAAATCCTCTAAGCCTGCAAAGTGTTCGTGGGAAGGGATTATAATAACAAAAATGTTGTGGGCCATGTGTGTGTGGAAGACAGGACTCACACCCAGCAGCCTCCAGAGGAGGCCTTGGTGCTCTTGTTTCCTGCTGTTCCCTACAATTTAACTACTTTTTGACCTTAAAGAACCCTGAAGCTGGTGGGTAATCCAGCTGTGATGAGATTTCCTACTCCTTGATGAAACATTTGAAGCTGCTGTTCAGTCTGTTGATGGATCCTTTTATATGTCTGAAGCTGCTTTTTTCCTGGGTTTTTTTTGAGGATGAAGGGCACCCAGTGGACACCCGGCAGGGACTGCGCAAGCTTCAGAATAATGGTTCTGCAAAAGCAGGAAAGATCTGACAACAAAGGCTGCTTCTCTCTCCTCCTTGACCCATTCCTCCACTGACTTTTTGTACTCTGGACAACCAGGCTCTGAATGAAGAAGTGGCTTCTCCAGCTTCTGCTCTTCCTGAAGGGGAATTTAAAGCTCTTTACTCCCTAACAGAAAACTCAAGTGGTGTCTCCTACAGACCTGAGCCATCCTGTCCAAACAATATTTCAGCTTGTGTTCATCTCTTCATGGACATCAGGGATGCCAATCCATCAGCTGAAGCTCTCAGGGAGTACAAGTACAGGAGTTTTTTCCACAAGCCTCTATTACTTTTCCACTGACTGTATCCAGCATCTTCCCTGTCACTTGCACTGAAAACTTCATCCCTGTCTTCAGCTGCTGGTGGGAGATTCCAAACTCTTTGTGTGTAACATTCTTAAACACAGCCTTCCTCACCCATCCAGGAGCCAGAGCCTCTCACATCTCCACTATCAAGAGTTTTCCTTCAACCTTGACTGAAGTTTTGCTGTACCACCACTGTCTACTCCAAATACTGCTGGAAAGATAATTTCCTTAGCACACGCCTTTCTCCCTTTACCCAACTTGACTAACTCTCTTTCCTCTACCAAAAGTAAGGAATTTGTGCTTATTTCAAGGTACTCCATCACCTAATCCTCACTCAGCCACCCTTTTCCCACAGTGAGGCACCAACTCCTTGGTTCCCCCAGCACCCCAGCCTTGCTTGTGCTGCTCTCTCAGGGCAGGTCAAAAAGCAACTTTGTGTGCTCCATTGGGAAATCCAGAAGTCCTCCTAAACACCCAGCATCTCTTCCAAAGGCTCCTTTGACTGTACACTTCCCAAAAGTGACTCCATGCTCCACTTCTCTGAGCCTCTAGGGCAAGGCCTGGGGTTGCTCTGTCCTTGGGGTGCTGCCTGAAGTAGATCCCAAATCCCAAATTCCCACTAAAAATACAGGAGAGCTGCTATTTCCAGAACCCTCCTCAGCCTTTGGTCAGCTCTGCAGGAAACAGTGAAGGAGGGGAAAACCACAGGTTGTAAGCACAGAGTGTGTGTTGTGTCAAGGTTCCTGAACAGGCACTGCCAGTTCTGGGGGGGTCAGAACATCCCTGTGAGTCAAACACCACTTAAATCCATGCAGGGAAGCTTTGGAGTGGTAAAATCCCTGCAGGGAAACTTTGGAGGGGTAAAATCCCTGCAGGGAAGGTTTGGAGGGGTAAAGACATCTGCAAAAGCTCACTCAGCAGCCACAACCAAAACCCTGAGCAGAACTTTAATCCATCATCCACCCCCACCTGCCACAAACAAGATCCTCTTATCAGCCTGGCCTTTTAATACACGAGCTAAGATATTGACTGTAAAACATTTCTTTCTTTTGCCAGCCTCCAACTGCTGCAGCAAAAGCAATAATCCACCTGCATCCCCAACACCCAGGAGGAAGCACTCCTGAGATCCATTGGTTTGTACACGAACATGGGACTGACTGTTCAGTGATGCCCAGGAGGAAGTCAGGGTCATGAATACCAAAAAAAAAAGAAAAAAAGGAAAAAAGTAAAGAAAAGAAAAGTAGGTCAAGCAATTCACATTTGCTGAAAAGGACAAAGAACACTGCAGATTTTTTATTACCTTATGCAATTGCTACCAAATATCTGAAGCATCCTTTTTATCTGATTCAAATCCCACATGAGTAATCCATGATTAAATTTAGTGGGTGTGAAATTTCATTAGGTCGTTCAATTTTAAGCAGATTGGATAATGAAGTTCCGTCGTCCTTCAGAATTAAGGAAAAAAAATTAATACTGTAATTTTTATCTCACTCCCAGCCTTCCCCCATCTGTGAGATTATTCTCATTCATGTAAGACATCCATGTCCTGCAGCTCCATCTTTGAGGCACGTGACTTTAGAGATGGAGAGAGGGAACTGCTTGGAAACGGTGGCAAAAGCCAAACCCAAACCAGACTTTACCTGGGGCTTTTCTGGGATAAGCACAGACCAGAAATTTGAGTTTTCCTGGAACAGATATGGAACAGATTCCAGCAGGGATGTCTTTAAAATACCATGGTTTCTCAAAAAAAATCCTTTGGACTAATTCAGTGATATCACAATGGGAAAAATGTTAATAGGTAGCAGATGCTGCTTTAAATCTTATTCCCCACTCCAAAGAGCTAGATAATTCAAGGAGAAGAAACCAGATTCCTTCATGCAAAAAGGCTCCATGTTAAGACAAAATGAGAGGTTTGGAGTTTTTCCTGGGTTTTAAAATTCTGCTTTTTTTTTTTTTAATGGTTTAAATTCAGATTTTGTATGGAATTCCTGACGGGTTTTTAGAAGAGCATTGGTGCAGTGATGGGCAGTGGAGTGTGCAATCCATGAGCCCCTCATTTCACTGTACATCACCCTGTCTTTCCCACGTAGGACCAATTTGTTAATCTACCCCCTAGAGCTAATAAATTCAATTAAATTTTCGATTTAATCCAAAATTTAATTGCATAATCCTTGGGAAGAGCCTGGCTGGAAAAGAGTTAAACAACAGGCCTGATTCATCTTGCTGTGTTTTCAGGCAGCTGAAGCCACTCTGTGCCAGTACAAATAAATAATATCTCTATCCACATCACAACAAAGTATTTTCCTCTTGATGTTGTTCACCAAAGCATGATGACAAATGATGGCTGGAGAAACTGGAGTTGTCAATTCTGCCTTAATGGTGTTTCCTTTTGGGCTTGACAGAAGTTTATCCCTTTCTCTAAATGGCCACCAGGTGCTTCCAGCAAACGAACTGAACACAGCAAACACTAATCTGCCTTCCACAGTCTTCTGTGCTCTATTACTGGAGAGTTTTCTCAGGAAAGAAGGAAAAAACCTTCAAAAATTCAGTGGAGAGGCTGAAGCTTCGCACATCCAGAGAACCCTCAAGGAAAATACATGTCAGGAAAGCTGATATTATTTGATGGGACAAGATCAACACATGTCAGCCCCAACATTCATTAAAAGCACATCCCAACATCACCCACCCATGATAAACAACATGAGAAGGACCTGGAGCTGCTGGAGAGAGTCCNAAATCCTAGTAGGAATTAATTTGAGAGTCTCTGGAGTAGGCGTTGCGAGACATCAGTCAGGCATCAACAGCAAAACAAATTAACACCACAAAATAGTGAAAAACAGAGGAGCCAAACCTGCATCTTTAAATAGCCCCAGAGAGCTTTTCCTGTCAGTAGCAATTTTCTGGCCAAGCTCCACCACATCCTCTCTCTGCTTCACCCAAACCTGCATTTTTCACATGACTAAAATGCTCATCCAAGTCTGGATCAGAGCAACCCTCAGGCTGTTTATCCCTCCTGCAGTTTCACGTTCACCTTCTCCACCCCTCTCGCCTTCTCTGCCTGTCTTGGATGCTTTCCCTGACCTCCTCTCCCATGGAACTTCACCACCCAAATTACTGGATGTTTCAAGGGTTCAGAGGGCAGAAGATCCACACCGTAGGGAGCAGGAAATCCAATGACTCCAAGTAATCCATGTGGCAACACCAGTGCTTTCTCCTGGGCCAGAAGTGCAGTTCTTGTCACACTTCCATGTCCCAGGGGGGTGACACATGCAGGCTGAATGGATGCCATGGATCTGGAGGAGAACCCGGAGGAGAACACGCAGGAGAAGCAGGGGAGTGAGGTTATTTGATGATGTAGGCAACATTACAGGACTGACTCTGGGAAAAAGGAGGAATGCCATGCTACCATGGAAGGAGAGAGGGGAACAAAAATGAGGAATTTATGAATTTCCAGTTCCACAGACTTTGCCTTATTCAGGGGGATCAGTGGGATCCTGTGGAAAGCTGTTGGATGAGTGAGAGCAGAGTGTGGAGAGTGGGGTACAACTGTTGACAAAGGAAGGATGAATTACAGACCATTTAAACAATGTGCACATACACGAGTCCATGGTGCCAGATGAGATGGGCCTGGGCATGAGGGTGCCAAGGGAGCTGGCTGGTGTCACTGCCACTCTGTCACCTCCGAACAGTCACGGAGATGGGGAATGTCCCTGGAGATTGGGAAAAGGGCAACATCACACCCACCTTCAAAAAGGGAAATGCCAGCCCATGAGCCTCACTCCCTGCCCAGAAATTCACGAGGCAAATCCTTCTGGAAACCATAACCTTCCAAACCAAATTATTCTGGTACTGACTACCCAGAGAGGGTCTGACACAGAATTATTCAATCATTGCTATTTTATGTTTTCTCTACTCCTCTTCTGCACTTCAGATCCTGCTGCTTCTGCCTCCTCTCCCCTGGAATGGTGTCTTTTTGTTCCATATTTGCAATTACAACAAGCACAGCTTTATATATATGGGATAGAAGTATATTTTCCACCTGGATTTCGGCACTCAGAGGTGCTGGATTCATTCTGTGCACTGTGTTCTCAGTGGTGTCAAGGACCTCCTGTTATTGGAAGTGACACTGGGAATGAAGAGTGTGGTGGAGGAAGAGCATGGAGTCAGCATGTGCTCATTTGTCTGTTAATAGGGGATAAATTAGAAGTTGGGAATAGCTTTAATCATTCCTGTTGAAGCTAATTCACTCTTGATGTTTTGTTTATGTGGGCAGTTCTCCCCTTAAGCTTAATGAAAAAGGTAAATAAAGCAGAGTGGAGTAATGAGAGAGGGACTGAGCAGTCAGTCAGAGCCAGAGCTTCTGTATCCTTTCCTAGTGATTTATAGGAAAGGGCTGCCTCAGACCCAAGGACCCAAACCACAAACACAATTCCCACAGTGAGTTACATCTGCCAGAAAATGACACAAAATGGAGCTTCATGATTCAATGCAAGACTCGTACATCAGAAGAGTTTTTCTCCCTGTCCAAGAAGCTCCCTGTACTCTGGAAAATTAACTGGGAATAGAGCAGAGACAGTCTGGCAGGAAAAAAAATACAAGAGTGCAACGAGAATGTATTTAAATCAATATTTGGCAGTGGATAAAGGAATGAGAGGCAAAACAAGGGGAGAAAAATTAAATTCCAAATGGATGAATCTGCCCTCTGCAGCATCCTCAGCCCTTCCCGTGGGACCCAGCCACCAAATGTTCCAGACATCACTGCTGCTATCACTGGGTACTTCCATGAAAAGATATCAGCTCCCTGCTGGTTTAAACAGGGGAAAAGGCTCCTTGCCTGAGCTGACCCGGGCTCAGTGTCCTGGACAGGGTGTTCTGTCTGGCTCCCACTGGAGCTGATTTGTGCTGGTGCTGTGATATGAGCGATCCCTTGGCTGGGGGAGGACACTCCATAAATTCTGTATTCATCCAGGGTAGCACCACTTCTCTATTAACTTTTGGAAGAAAAGCAAACCCATCAAAATTGTTTGACATATGGATTAATAATGAAAAGTGAGTAGGAAAATAGGAAAGCTGCCAGTTCAATATATTAATAACACCAGCCAGGCCAGACAGAGCACAAGGAATAGAAGGGGGAAAAACACCTGCACAAAGTTGGTGAATAAGCAAAATGGCAACCAACAAAATCCACTTGTGACAGGTGTAAAATAATAAATATTGGGAAAAACACTCCAAAGAAAGCTGGAGAGGGAGTTGGGACAAGGCATGGAGGGCCAGGACACAGGGAATGGCTTCCCACTGCCAGAGGGCAGGGATAGATGGGATACTGGGAAGGAATTGTTCCCTGGGAGGATGGTGAGGCCCTAGCACAGGGTGCCCAGAGCAGCTGTGGCTGCCCCTGGATCCCTGGCAGTGTCCAAGGCCAGGCTGGATGGGGCTTGGAGCAGCCTGGGACAGTGGAAGGTGTCCCTGTCCATGGCAGGGGTGGCACTGGATGGGCTTTAAGGTCCCTTCCAACCCAAACCATTCTGGGATGGACCTTGGACACTTCCAGGCTCCTGCCATGGAGAGAAGGAACCAGGTAGACTCTGAGGACCTGCACCAGGCTGATAATTCTTCATCTGTCAGCCTGTCCCATGCTTGAAAGACAAATGTTTATAATAACATAGGATGTGAAATGAGGAAAACATCTGAAAAATCGAAGTACGGTTTCCAGCTTTCAAGTAGAGGTCAATAAACAGAGCAACTTCTTTCTTTATGGTTCCAAACAGCTTGGCAGGATCCTTTTGGTGTTGGTAAATCAAAAGATAAAGAGATTAGGAAAAAGAACATGAAAGTGAAGATCTGAAGAGCTTCAGCAGAATCAAAAAGTCCTCCTGAAGCTTCTGCAACAGCACAGAAGTTTTATAAACGGCACAAATTACCTCATTTAGCTTTTTGCAACTTCAGTGCTTTATCTTCCTTCCAAACTTCCACCTCCTGTTTTACCTCTCTTCATCCTCAAACCACCCTCCTAAGATCCCTCTCAGCAGCCTGTTGACTTGTCTTAATGAATCTCATTCCACTTTTCCAACAAACATTCCCTCCATGCACCGCCCTGAATTCTCTGTGATTGTGTTGATACACACCCAGCTTGCTCGGGGTGTTTGTGCTCCAGAACAACCATCTCAGGTGACAGCAGCTCTTTTCATGGAATTTATCCTTCCCTAGCTCAAGGAATCCCTGCCTTTTTCAGCAGAAATTTACAACTGGTCACTGCCTGGTGATTGTCTCTTGGAATGAGGTACAGCACTGGCAGGATTACAGGGAAGAGAATTCCAACCTACAGCTCCCTGGGGAGGGGAGGGCAGGCTGTGCTCCCAGGAAACAAGGGACAGGACAAAAAAATGGCCTCAAGTTGTGCCAGGGGAAGTTCAGGTTGGATACTGTGAAAATTCCTTCAGTGAAAGGGCTGTCCAGCCCTGGCACAGCTGCCCAGGGCAGTGGTGGAGTCCCCATCCCTGAGGGATTTAAAAGCTGTGTGGATGTGGCACTTGGGGACATGGAGCAGTGGTGGCCTGTGCAGTGCTGGGGGAATGGTTGGACTGGATGGTCTTGGAGGGCTTTCCCAGCCCCAGAGACTCCATGATTATTTCATAGAGAAGAGGAGATGCTCCCAACACGGTTTCAGGCACTGCTGGCAACAAAGCTCTGTCTCAACATCATCACATCTCAGCTGAGCAACAAGGTACACAAGTCCAGGGCTGTTCTCATGATTAAGGGCACAAAAAAGTGACTCCAGTTTGCAATTTCCACTCAGGAGAGCGCAAAAGAAGGAAGTGCTGCAGCTCCTACAGTACCTGTGTAAGTCAATAACCTGTTTTATTGCAGTGAATAATCAAATCAGTGTCAGGGCTGAATTCATTCTCCATGACAGCGAGACCTTGCCTGAAGTAGGCTGAGATGTGGCATTTTTAGTCCAAATCTCATCATGCACCAATCATTCCACAACTATTTTGTCTCCTGTTCATATTTCTGCAGGGCTTTTTTTTCTTTATTATATTTACTTACTAAAATTGATATAGTGAACTGGGGGTGTTCAGCCTTAAGAAGAGAATCTCCACAGAGAGCTGGAAATGGATTTGGGACCAGGGATGGAGGGCCAGGACAGGACACGACACAGGGAATGGCTTCCCACTGCGAGAGGGCAGGGATGGATGGGATATTGGGAAGGAATTGTTCCCTGGGAGGGTGGGCAGGCCCTGGCACAGGGTGCCCAGAGCAGCTGTGGCTGCCCCTGGATCCCTGGCAGTGCCCAAGGACAGAGCTTGGAGCAGCCTGGGACAGTGGGAGGTGCCCCTGCCCATGGAATGGGTGGGACTGGATGAGCTTTAAGGTCTCTCAAAGCATTCTGTGATAATAAATATGGCATTAGGGATGTCCAGGGAACCCACTGGAACAACCTCTCAATGTTTCAAAAATATTTACAAAGAAAGAGCTCAAGAAGATGTGTGATTGAGAGCTGGTCTCTTATCTGTCAGAAAATACTTTAAAGCCATTTTCTGTCACTCTTTGGGTGCAATTTGTGCAGACTTTGGATTGAATCAAAAACCGGAGATGCAGGCTCCTTTCAAAGGAAACAGAAATGAGCTAAAACTAATTTATTAGTGGTCAAGGGCATAGCACAGCCAAGTGAGATTTAAGATTGAAGATTTTTCCCAGAAACTTTGGGAAGAGGCACTGCAATTACTGTAAGAGGACTCAGCTGGATCTCCTACCCAGTGCTGAAGTAGATGCTTTCAAATTGTCTCATTTACATAGGGAAGAAGGTCAGGAGGGATTAAGAAGGTAAATATATCACCTGATTAGGTATGCAAGTTCAGGGTGTTCCAAGGACTAATTCCATGAATATTCAAGAAGGTCTTTGCTTCCCAAAGGTTCAGTCATAAGCAATAAGTTGAATATGCAGAAGGAATCTGGCCAGAAAACCAAGGAAGCCACCTGTGTGCATCAGTATCACCTGTTCCAGTGCAATCAGGCTCTTGAATTTGCTTATTCCCTTCTCCATTTCACCTCGTGAAAACAAAGAATAAGGAGAATATACACAGGCAAGGAAGGAAAAGCTGGGAGCTGACAGGGACACGTTCACCACTCCCTGGATGTGCATTTTTAACAGGAGCATACAGCACTTCCCCCTGATTCTCAACTTGGGCAGAATTTCACACAAGACAATATCACAGTGCACTGACCCAGCCTTCCCTGTCCTACTTGGGACAGACAGCACAGGGACATAGAAGCATCACCTGTTTTCTTGGATTTGTACTTTGCTTCCTAGGAAGAAGATCATTAATTAGGAAATTCAAGTCCAGGTGAGCTCAACTGCAAGACCAAGTCAGCTTTCTAGGAAGGAAATTTAGCTGAGCTTCTGCTGAGTGATGCCCCAATTCCCTCTGATAACCAGGAGATGTGCCCTGGGCTGAGTTAAGGCAGGAAAATGTTGGGCAGAGCTCCTGGGAGAAGGGTGCTCTGCTAGAGAGCACAGATGGGTCCCAACAAAAGAGCTGAGATGGCTCAGGGAGAAAATTCTGCTATTCTTGAAGCTTTTTTTTTCCTTTCTTTATTCCCTGTAGCCCAGAACCACCCATGTCCTGGGCTGATCCTCCAGCCTGGGCAGCAGGAAGGGGGGATTCTGCCCCTGTGCCCAGGTGAGACCCCCCCTGCAGAGCTGCCCCAGCCCTGGGCACACAGCAGCAGCCCCTGGAGCTGCTGGAGAGGGCCCAGAGGAGGCTCTGGAGCTGCTCCAGGGCGGGAGCCAGGCTGGGAGAGCTGGGGGTGCTCACCTGGAGAGGAGACGGCTCCCAGCTGTGGCTGCCCCTGGATCCTTCGGAGTGTCCAAGGCCAGGTTGGACAGGGCTTGGAGCAGCCTGGGACAGTGGAAGGTGTCCCTGCCATGGCAGGGGGTGGAATGAGATGAGCCTTAAATGTCCCTTCCAACCCAAACAGTTCCACGACTACAATTCCCACCTTCTCCCAGCTGTTACTCTTTCATTTGCTATCCCAGAAAGTGTGAGCAGCACCAGCTTTTTGATCCCCACTAACTGCACATCCTTGGAAAACAAAAGCAAGGAAATGTTCCCCACACACAGCGTGCAGCACCCCAAGGCATTGGTATGAAGGAGGATGTGTTTGGGATGAGACAGCACTGCTGCTCCTTTCTTCTTCCTGCCAGGTGACTCATCCCCCTGAATTTGGGAGGATGTGGAAATCCATTGAAAAACTGGCACCAGCTGCAAAAGCTTTATGTCCACAGAGTCTGCAAACTTTGGGGAAAGTAAAAAAAAAAAAAAAATAAAGCAACCCAGTGTGCAGATTGCTATTGCAGCAAAGGATGTTGAGTCTGCCCATAAAAGCCATAAATTTTCCCAAGGAAATCTGTAAGGATGAAAAGGAAGAACTGTGTGTTTGTAAGGACTAAAAGGAAGCTTTTGGTCCAGCCATGGAGGAGGAGATGGGGCCAGTTTTGAAGTCCTGCATTTGATTACCAGAGCTCCCACTCTTCCTGCTCTCTGTTCCCCCTTTTCTTGTCCCTCCATCCTTGTCCCCAGTCCCTCTCCAGCTCTCCTGGAGCCCCTTTAGGCCCTGCAAGGGCTCTGAGCTCTCCCTGGAGCCTTCTCCTCCCCAGGTGAGCACCCCCAGCTCTCCCAGCCCGGCTCCATGGCAGAGGTGCTCATATAAAAATGCAAATATCCAGCTACAACATCCTGGATGCTCTGGAAATCATGGGCTTTCAAAACCTGGCAACAGAGCCAGGAGAACTTCCTTCAGCAAAAGCTGAAAACCTGCCAAAAAAGGGAAAACTTCCTTGACTTCTGTCCACTGGACAAGGCTCTGACCAACCTGACCCCAGCTGGACCTGAGGATTTCCAGAGGTCCTCTCCAACCTGAATTATCCAGTGACTCTGCTACAAATTTATGGTACAAATGGAAAAATATCCTGAGGACTGAACTTTCTGCACATTCATTTGGACTCTGGTCCTGTTCCAGTGTTAACCCAAAATGGAGCAGGCACCATCCTGGGAAGCTGTGATTTTATGAAAATTAGCAACTCTCTTCTCTCCTCACTTCCTCTAATTTCCTCATAAATGAATGAAATTAAACATTTGGAGTTGAATGAAATAATTTGTATTAAACTCAGGCAGACTGGCTGGCAGGCAAATGGGGTATTGAGGCAAGAATAAATATTAATTATTCCTGAAATAGAATGGAATTGTTATTATGTTTTCAGCTTATTTGCCAACTGAAATGTAACATCACTGTCACATCCTGGGCTGAATAGGCAGGAAAAGAACTGGGCTGAACTGGGACAAAATGGGGAGCTGCAGGAACCCCAGCCCAGAGCTAAGACCTCAAGGAAGGCCTGGAAAAGCTGCTGAAGCAGCTCAAGGAGGTGGAGAGGGATTTTCCTAAGCCCTCTGGGGCTTAGGAAACTACAGACTACAACTACAGACACCTGTTATTCAACACCCAGCCTGGAATTAAAACAGATTTATTTACCCATTAAAAATATCTTTTTCCTCCCAAAATCATCAAGACCACAAAGATTTTTCTTTCTTTTCTTACCCTCTGATATATTTTCCTTGTTTTTTTCTGCATCCTGCTGAATATACCTGAAATGCTTTTAAAGGAAAAAAGCCAATTTTCAATGCTCTATTTTAATTTTAAAACAATGTCATGCCCTGTTCTTCAGAGAATCCTATTTGCTCACACAGAAAAAAATTGTGTTTTATACAGTATTTATTAATGGTGATGTAAATCCACAAGCAGAGAGGGGAAAAAATGGGAAAAAAAAAGTCAGTCAATGGGATTAAAAGATAAGGAGAATGTCAGCGTGGACATGGAACTGGAGGGAATAAAACCTGCAAGGCTGAGCCCCCTGAAACTGCTGCAGAGGAGCATTAGGAAGGAACAGGAATGCAAATATCACCCCAATAACAACTCATTCTGATTTTCCTGGAATTGCCTGCAAAGGAAAACTCCTGACAACTCCCCACCTGCCCTTGCAGGGAGTCCCTCCATCAGGAACAGCATCCAGGGAAGCACTGCTGTCCTTTGGGATTGTTTGCAGCCAGAGATGTTGGTTTATCTTGTGACAGGCCCCGAGAAGCTCCAGCAGGGCAGGAGCTGGGGGTGCCAGGCTTGCAGGACCTTATCAGGTGTTTCTGGCAGCCTGGGCCCTGCCAGCTCCCTCCCCCAGACAATAATAACCATTCCCAACAAGTTCCTTATCTTATCCCAGCAGCATCCCTGCAGGAGATTAGTCAGCCATCCCGGTGCCATGTTTTATCTCTAAACCTTGGATTTAGGCATAGCATGTGTCTAGTCCCAAAAGCCAGGTGTATTCCAGTCAAATGGATGGGAATCCAGAAACATTTCATTTTTTTTTATGATATACACCTGCTTTAAATCAGACTCAGTCCTGACATTCTGACATAAATCGGCCAATGATTAAAAAAAGGGGAAATGCTGAAAATCAGGGAAACGTTTCCTGAAAATAATTTCATGTGGTTCATGTGCAAGGGAACTATGGAATTTTCTTCCAAAACTGCTTGCAGGTTTTGTGGAGGGCATACATTAATGCCAAGGATTTCACCTGATCCCTGCCTGCCACCGCAGAGCGCTGGAGCAGCACAAAGCAAGACCTAGGACAAGCCTTAAAAATGAGGTTTTGTAGGAATGTACAATCACAAAATAACCTGAGTTGGAGGGAACCCACAACAATCCCTCCAGGAATGGGGACTCCACCACTGCCAGGGATGGACAGCCCTTTCCATGAAGAAATTTTCTTTAAAATCCTGCTGGTGGGGATGGGAAAAGGGCAAGACGAGCTCTCAAAGCAGCCTCAGAGCCAGAAGGAGTCGAGGAGGGGAACCTGTGCCTGCAAAGCCCTGGGGATGAGCAGACCATGACCAAAATGTAATTTATATGAAGATGTTTTGAATTTCTTCCAGCTACTTCCAAGTCACCAATGCAGAACAGCTCCTTGCAGCTTCCACACAAAGGTTTCTGCCGGGAATATCGCTGGGTTATAATTACAGGCCAGCATTTAACAGTAATTACTGCAATAGCTCATGTTCAGGTGCACTGTGCAATGTAATTATGGCACCCCTTGCTGTCCACAGCACCTTCCTCCTCCTGCAGCCTGGAGAATTCCCACCCTGGCAAGTTGTGGTTAACAAAACTGCAATGTTTTGGGGTTTGTCTGTGGGGTTTTTAATATGAGCACCAAAACTGCTGTTGGCTACTCCATCCAGGATGCACCACTGGAGCATGAAGGACCTTGGTCCCTGCTTCACCTTCAGCCACAAAACCACCCTCGGGATGTGGAGACTCCCAGTAGAGTTAATGGCAAAGCAATGGGACCAATGTAGAACCACTTCTCCAAACACTTTCTCTGAGTGTGCAGCACCTTTTGTCTCAAAAGAGCTCTTGGAGGTGTCATTTTTGTTGATCAATCTAATTATGATGGTCATGTGCTACTCAGCAAGGCTGAAATCCCATATAGGAAAAGGAATTTCAATGAACCTGCAGAGAAATTAATTTCAAAACCCCAATGCTTTTCTTCTTTTAAAGAGTAACAAGGGATAACAGGTGAAAAAAATATTTTTAAGGTTGTTGAACAACAAGAAACAAAATGCACAGAAATACCGAGAAGTTCCTGGTTTAATGATTTCACAGCAAAGCTGAAGCCTGCCACTTTGTCCCACCTCGAGGACTAACAAGCCAGTTTGATGTGAACCTCAGGGAAACCTGGTGGGTTTTCCAGCCATGTGTGTCCTTCACTTCCAGATCAGTGGGATCCCAAAGAAAAAGGCACTGCAAACCTCAATAAATATGCAAATAACTTCAAAAGGAGATTAAAGCCTTTGTCCTGTTTATGTAAGTGATGAGTTTGTGCACCGGTAACCAAAGGGACGTCGGCTTTCTTATTTTAACCATTCCTTGAAGGTCATTTCTGCTCAGAAATGGGTTTTTTTGAAGACCTGAAAACTTGTTATATAACAAAGGCAGAGCTAAACATCAAGCCTGTGGCTGGCTGGAATTAGTTCACCTGTATCCCCCGTGTTCCATCAATAGGCATTGCCGAAGGAACCGGCTTCCTGGCTGGAATGTTAATTATTCCCCTCCGTTTCCAGGAACGAGAGCATTGCAGGGACAAAAAGAGATTCCTTTCTCCTCCTCTCATTAAGCAGTTCCACTTGCTCAGCACATTAATGCAGAGCTAAGGATGATTATACTTGGGCTCACACGAGCTGAATAAATCTGCTTCCCTACAGATGAGCCGAAGGCACTCGGGAATAACGAGGGCGATGCCGGAAGAAAACGCAGCGGTCCCCGCTGGAACATCCTCCCAGCCCCACACAGCCAGGCAGGGATAAACCTGTGGCTGCTTGGGGTCAGGGCTTTGCCTTGTTTCTAAAAATAATCTCGCCCCCAGCATTGATTTTAAACTGTGGGCAGGTTCTTTCTTCAACTGAGGGATTGAAACGACCTTGGTTTCACTGGAAAAATGTGTTGGGATTGACAGCACGGTAGGAAAGGCTCGTGGTTAGTGACTGGATCAGTAAACTGGGGATGTGGAATGTGTGCCATGCATGGAAATATCTGGACACCTCCCTGTGGAGGCTCTTGATTTACACCAGGAGTGAGAGCAAACGGAAAGATTCCTCTAAAAATAAGGAATAATAAAATAAAAGACTCTAGCATTGCCAAATCTTATGGAACCTGCAGTGCTTGCCAACAACATTAGAAGTCCTGCCATCCATCAAATCTCCCCATTCCAGAGAATGCCAACTCCTCCCGCTTGGCCAGGTGGATAGAGAAATGCAGGGTGACATTCCCTGCCTTTTGAAGGTGACTGGCTTTGCATTTACTTTGGAAAGGTGCTCTGAAGGAATATGTCAGAAGCCTGAACATCCACACTTCCTAAATATCCAGGAGTCAGGCTTTTCCAATAGGTAATATTTGCTCCTGTTGCTCCTTGTGCATTTGTTCACAGTCAAAGCCATTCCAGGCCTGGCAGGAATTCCTGGTCGTTGCTGTAGCTCACTTTGCTCCTTAAACACTTCTGAAAGCAACGATTTTGGGATCAACTTCCCAGGAGAGGCTTCTCCAAGGCCAGAACAGGGCCAGATGGGTTGGAGCTGCTGCCAGATGGAGCGGCCGAGAAGCACCTGGACCACCTTGAGCGGTCAATTAGTCAAGGGAGCCCCAGGGATGATTTAACCATTGCTTAATGTGAGAGCTGGAAGGCAAACAGGGGATGGATGGATGGCAGTTGAGTCAGTGCCCAGCAGGATTTGATCCCAAGCTTAACACAAATGCCTCTGGAATTTCTCTTTGCTTGCACACCGGTTCTTCCCGCTCTTTTACACCAGGCTATGATCCTGAAGACTTTTTTTCACAGGAAAAAACAAAAGTGAAAATGTTGCCCCTCATTCTGAGCTTCTTCAGGAAGCCCTGGGAGAGCTGACCCCAAATTCAGTTAAAACCAAGGATGGGAGAAATCTCCTCAAGCTGGAAATTTGATGCAGCATAATTTTGCTAAAATATCACACCAGGCTGGGGAAACCAAGCCTGCTTTTTGGGGTGTGTCATCATAGAGGGAAAATCTCCCTTTGGGGTGTGTAAAAATTTTGCACAGATTTTTTGTTCCTATGTCTTTGTTTACTCCTAAAGGCATTGGAGCAGGATCTGCATTTAGGAGAAGTTACAAAATCCTGGAATGGTTTGGATTAGAAGGGACCTTCTACTAGGTCAGGTTGCTTCGAGCTGTGTCCAACATTCCCAGGGATGGGCAGCCACAGTTGCTCTGGGCAATTCCCATAGGAAAATCTGAAAAAAAGTCCCCCTTCCTTCCAAAATCACATTACCTCCTGAATTTTCTGCTACATTCAAGTGGAAGGAAACTCCATTTTTCCATGCCTGGAGATTTCTCATTGCACTTGCCTGTAGCTGCTGCTCCCAAAGTTGGAGAAAGAACAGATCATGGTGGATTTTATAACCAACATTGTCTCATAAAATTAATTCACTGGTCACAGACATGCAAATAAAAACCAAATAATAATGCCCTTAATAACATGATCAGCCCAGAATTAGGCAGGCAGATGGATGAGATGATTGTTGGAGATCCCTTCCAACAGTAATGGTCTATTCTGTTCTGTTCTATTCTATTCCTTGCAATCCTAAATAATGTGAAAAGAACAAAAATCCAAGAAACAAAACCCACTCCATCCCAAAAACATAAGCAGTGTTATCAACACCTTAACATATATTATATTAGTTATAACCTTTATTACCAATTAACAGCCATTAGAATAAAATAGTGATTGGGAAAAGCTAAATGGCCTCTTAACCACACATGGAAAGGGAAAAGGAATTATTCTGGGAATAGCACGTGGCCAGAATTCTGTGGGAACCCTTAAATACAGCCACACATCTCTCAATCAACATCAACATAAAATCAGGGTAATTATGCCATGTCCTCTACAAGTAGCAGAACAACAAAAAAAAATTAAAGGGATTTATAGATTATTATTTCAATTAAGTTCTCCAGCCTCAGCATCAGGATTTATCTTCCTTGCATCTCACAGGATGCTGAGCAACATCCTGATAAAAATCTTACCACCACTGTCAGTGCTACAAAAATCCATCATATTTCATACTCTCCCTTGTATCTGCAGAGTAGAACTGAGCCATCACTCTTCCCAGGAAATCCTACTGCCAAAATAACCTTTCAATCCTAGAGATGAGGGCTGTGTTATGCAGAATTCATGTTTTATTTGTGTTCTGCATGGAAAAGGCAAACTCAGACACACCAGAGAGCAAAAGGACTCTGATGAGCACTGAGATTCTGCAAGCAAGAGGCATTAAAAACTCTTCTGATTGCTCTTACCAGCTGTAAAAAGATTCAGAGTCACCTGAACAGCAAAAGGATTTCATTATCCCAGAGAGAGAAAGATTTTACACCATTTAAAGAGATTTTTACCATCAGTGATAAGCTCCTGAGCCTCTCTAGAGGTTTAAAATTATTGATAGAAATATTATCTGTATGAGAGGCTGTGGTTGCCCCTGGATCCCTGAAGTGTCCAAGGCCAGGGTGGAGGGGGCTTGGAGCAACCTGGGATAGTAGAAGGCTGAGTGGAGCTCAGAGTTCAGCTGGTATTAATGACACAACTATTTAAGATGTCTAAGAAACTACAGAACACCTCTAACAGTTATTAGATGTGGAAAAAATCCCCCAGTTCAGTGAAAACCCTCATTCAGGGTGAGATGGATACAAATAAAAAGCCTACACAGTCTCAGCCACCTTCCAGAAAGACTTGGGGAAAAAAATCAAAGCCCATGGACAAAGGAGGCTCACAAAGTAGTTTTATTTCCCTTTTTACTTGAGGTGATTTGTAATGTTTTACTGATTTGTAATATATTAATTGTAAGCCAGTAAATGTTCAGCTGATAGAGCAACTGTTACTCCAGTAAAACTTCTTGGTAAATTGACAGACAGAAAAGTTAATTTCTGTGTGGTTTTTTTTCCCCAAAAAAACCCATCAACTAAAAAATTACCACTTTATGTGTCCTTTTCAAGCTCCTCTATAGTTTTTCATTTTCCCTTGTCGATTTTTTTTCCTCCAATGGCTTATGCAGAATGTAAAGTTTTCAGATAGAATTTAATGCAAAAAAATATGGTCATATGCAAAGAATACAATAAAAAACAGGGTCATAGGCAAAGAATACAAGAGCTCAGGCACGACAGGAAATGTAAATGTTAAAAATCACACAAGAGAAGATAATAATAATAAAAAAGAAGTGCCCACAATACAACAAAAGCAGTGGCAAAGCCACTGCACCGAGCATCCCTCAAGGCTGATGGAGGGATGGGCTGACCTCAGAGGCCTCTGCCTTTCCTGACTTCCAGACTTCTGTGGGGCTCATTAAAGGCTCCAGGCACAAAGCATCAAACACTACAAGGAAAAGTTGGTCTCCATGGGAATAGAGGACAAACTAAAAATAACCATAAGCCAGCATTTTAACAATTTTGCAGGAGATTGTCATGGCAATGAAGAGAGTTGTAACCTGTTGTCATGATAACCAAAGTTTTACATTAATGGGAAAGCATTCCACTTCCACTTCATCTTTATTCATAATGGATCCAGCATCTTCCATGGGAGAATTCCACATTTGTGCCTTCAAGGAACCAGAGAGCTTGGGAGCAGCAAGGGAGGGATAAAGGACTGTGGGGATTAAAAGAAAAATTTAAAACTCCACAGCCAAAGTGAAGCACCAACAGGAGGGGAAAAAACCCAGGGATGAAAATCCTTCAACAGATGAAGGATTTTGGGCAGGAATTCTTGGCTGTGAGGGTGGGCAGGCCCTGGCACAGGGTGCCCAGAGCAGCTGTGGCTGCCCCTGCATCCCTGGCAGTGTCCCAGGCCAGGTTGGACAGGGCTTGGAGCAACCTGGGATAGTGGAAGGTGTCCCTGTCCATAGCAGGGGTGGCACTGGATGGGTTTTAAGGTCCCTCCCAACCCAAACCAGTCTGGGATTTTGTGACTCAAGTCCCATCTTGACAATCTTTTCTCAAACCAGAGTTCACAGCACATTAAATATCACAGAATGTCCAGTTTTTCAAGACACCCAAACTAGGGGAAAATAATCTGGATTTCCAGTCCAGAGGAGGGCTGAGGAGGCTCCAGGGGCTGAAGTCCCTCTGCTCTGGGGTCAGGCTGGGAGAGCTGGGGGTGTTGGGTGTAAGTGACCAACCTGCTGCTCGTGCATTCAATGAGACCCTCAATTATATTAATGGGCTCAGAGCAAACCATGCCTTGTTTGATGACAACATGATTGTTATTTTTGTGGAAAATTGCTCTGCTCACCCTGAAATTACTATGATAGTCCATGATACTACTGTTTCCTTAACTGTTTTAAGGGGAGAGAAAAATTATTCTGGCAACAGAGTGCCTGCACAGAACACACTTCTCTTTGCCAGAATGGTCTTCACCTCAACAGGGCTCCTAATTTGAAATAAAAAGAACTAGAGGTAAACAGAAGTTCAGATGCCTAAACACATTCATCTTTCTGAATGAAACTCTTCATTGTTCAGCTGTAAAAATCAAGGTTTTCCCCTATGTGATTTCATGTACAGTCACCACGTGCTTTGCATCTCCTGGGAGTGCCACGGAATCAACCTCTTCTCCCTGGAGATGGATGCTCTCTGCTGCCAAACATGAGGTCTCTAATGATGAGGCACAGAAATGTCATTTTTAAGTGTAAATAGTTGGCAACAAATCAAGCATAAAGTAAACATTTCCTTTGGTTGCTTACTAAAGTGAATTTTGTAACTATGAGCTCTGAAGTTTCACCTGTTAAAATTCCAGGGTTTATTCCTTGTACTTCTCATCCCAAACCCTCCCCTTTACTGCTCTCAGTCTTCTGAGAGCTCATCTTTTCAGCCCAACTTCTTCTTCATTCTACTTGTCCCTGAAGATTATTTTGTTGATGAAGTGAAACTACTCAGAGCTACTCCCAGGAAGGGCTGCTGGGCTGGCAGCTCTCTGGAAGGAGGGGCTGGGGGCAGAGAGGAGAGGAGCACAGCCAGCACCGGGTGCTGGTCACACACTGCTGCTGTTCCTGGGAATACTGAGGTCCTGGCTGTCTTTCCTCAGGTCACTGCTGAAGTGGGACCTCAGAACAGGTAAGATGAGGCTCTGCTGGAGCAGTTCCAAAGGAGATTCTGGAGCTGCTCCAGGGCTGGAGCCAGGCTAGGAGAGCTGGGGGTGCTCACCTGGAGAGGAGAAGGCTCCAGGGAGAGCTCAGAGCCCTTGCAGGGCCTAAAGGGGCTCCAGGAGAGCTGGAGAGGGACTGGGGACAAGGATGGAGGGACAGGACACAGGGAATGGCTTCCCACTGCCAGAGGGCAGGGACGGATGGGATATTGGGAAGGAATTGTTCCCTGGGAGGCCTTGGGACAGGATGCCCAGAGAAGCTGTGGCTGCCCCTGGATCCCTGAAGTGTCCAAGGCCAGGCTGGACAGGGCTTGGAGCAGCCTGGGATAGTGGAAGGTGTCCCTGTCCATGGCAGGGCATGGAACTTTTAAGGTCCCTTCCAACCCACACCATCCTGGAATTCCATGATCTTCTCTCTGTACCACCAGCTCATCACCAGGAGCCCAAGCCTTGCACCCTGCCACAAAAGCTGATTTTTTCCCAGATGAAGGATAGCAGCTCATTCTGGGAATTCAAAGGGCTTTACATGGTGAGGCTGTTGACAAATCCATTCCTGTAAAAAAACCCAGAGGTGGCAATTCCTGCAAGGAAACGAGCACTTCCCACCATCAGCAGAAACCCAGGGGTCGGCCAGGGGGAAGGAGCAGTGGGGGCCAGGGGAGGAGAAGGGAAAAAGGGCTGCAACACTAAAGAGTCTTTCAGGAGTCATTTATTCGAGCAGTGCCAAGGCAGCTCACTGCTGCAATATTTTCTTCCTGCACTCAGAGCCAGGGCTTTGGGATCTAATAAATCATGGCTGGCCGCAGAGACATTAAAATTCTAGCCCAGTACTGCATCAGATGAAACGGGGCCGAGTGCCAGCGAGCCCAGGGAGAGGGAAGGGCAGCCACACACACTTTAAAATAAGTATATGAATGCATTTGCATATAAGCAACACCTGATTTTGGCTTCACACCAGGCTAAGTCTAATGAAACAGAACAGCAAAACAGATCTGCAACCGGAGGATCTTTAAGGTCCCTCCCAACCCAAACCATTCTGGGATTCTGTGATTAATAAACTCAACCGCTCCGCTTCGGGAAAGCTGATCCCCATTAAATTAGAAATAAGATATTAGGTATAAAGCACAGTAGGAAAACAGACCCAGTAATTAACAGATCTGGTACAAACCAGGGAATTATTTCTGAGGCTCATAAAAGCCTTTTCCAAGCCCGGGCCAGCTCACGTTTCTGTCTGTACAAACCTCTGTGCTGGATCACATTGACTGCGCCCGGTGTGAGAAATAATTGTGCACCAGGAGGGAAGAAAAACTCAATATTTAATCTAAAAACATTTTTGCAGAAGTCAAGCTACTAAATTTTAATTTATTACCTTCAGCCTGAAAAAACATAACAAGGATCTGACCACTTATTTGCTGTGCAAGATGAAAAAAAAGGTGTGGGGGGAAGGAAAGGCAGCAAATATTAAGGGTTTTCAATGGATCACAAGGCAGCCTTGGAGCTTATTTGCAATCATTTAATTGAAGCACCTGGGGATTTAAGAGGTATTGAATGTGTGGGGTGCAAACATGCATGGAGGAAAACAAGCCAGCATATGAATTTGAACTGCAAGTGGCAGAAAGAAATATGCAGGAAATGGCTTTTATTTTAGACTGGGTGAGATTTTAACTGTGGATGAGAGATTCCCTGAAATGTGGGGTGCCAGGGCCAGGAGATGTTTCCATCCTGGGTTATGAACCCCCATCTCCAACTTGCAGAATGACAAGGTCACACTCCAGCTCCATGGAGCCTGTGCCAAAGGTTCCCAAATTCCCCATCCCTGGAGGGATTTGAAAGCCACGTGGATGTGGCCCTTGGGGATATGGGGCAGTGGTGGCCTTGGCAGTGCTGGGGAACATCTGGGCTTGGATCATTTTAAAGCTCTTTTCCAGCTTCAATGATTCTGTGATGCTGAAATGGCCAATGTGATTTTGACTTCCTACACAGAGGCTCCTTGTTCAGGAGCAGAGCAAGAGGGACTTAGGAAAAGATATGGAAGTGAAGGCAACATGCAGAAAAAGAAGTTTTCAATGGAAAACAATTGATCATGGCTAAAACAAGGAAAAAGGAGATGGCTCAGAAACACACTAGAAATTAATAAACCAGTTAATAAAACCCAGTTTCATTCTCTGACATACACACACTAAGAAAGAAGACAACAAAAAACCTCTTCAGTTATCAATTTTAATACTGAATGTGTACTTAAAAGCCAAAACTACTGGTTAGTTTGTCTATATGCAATTTAAAACAGAAATTTGGGAGGGCTCATGGTTAAAAATAAAGCTTCTCTTTTCCCCAGGTGAGTGAAGAACTTCACAAGATGTGCCTGTACTCTATAAAAGCAATTGAGACACAAGAAAATTCTCTGTTCACCTTTTATTTTCTCTAAATGGAGCACTTTTCTCTTCAAGACATGTTTTCAAGGCCATCTTTTTTTTTCCCCACCTATGCTATTTACTTCTCTGCCTCACAATTTTTCCCCAACCCTCTTCAAGTGTGGCCATTTAATCTTCTTATTTCTCTTCCACCATAAGGAAAACCAAAATCAATATTGCAGCCAAGAAATGAGGCAGAAATAAACCAGTTGCATGGACTCACCCGAGCCTGGAGGAGGAGAAGGCCCACAATGAGGTCATTTGGGAAAACAGAACATGAGTTTTGTTTGCTTTTAAGATCTGAGAATATTCTGTTTCTTCACAACACAGGGGGACTCAAAAGCCTGTAAAACCTTCTCCAAACAGTTACAAAACAAGGGGTGAGGGATGCTTCCCGAAGTTTCTATAAACTCCTTGGAAGGTTGGCATCGGTTGGACCAATCTCCAAAGGAGCTGAGTGGATGTCATGAATTATTTTAGAACCACAGAGTCATTAAGGATGGAAAAGCCCTCCAAGACCATCGAGTCCAATTGTTCCCCAGCACTGCCAAGGCCACCACTGCCCCATGTCCCCAAGTGCCACATCCACATGGCTTTGGAACAATTCCAGGGATGATGATTCCACCATTGCCCTGAGCAATCTCTGCTGCTCACAAACATCCCTAATCTGACCCAAACACCTCTGCTTCCTTCTCCCAAACAACAAACTACTCCTCCCTCCTTCCCTTAGTGGCTTTATGCTTTTTACACCCTCAAGAAAGTCCCTGAGTTAATTCATTAGGAAGATGGTGATTTATCCACTGTTGATCTCAGTGCTGAAACTCAGCAGCTTCCAACACTGAGGAATTCAGCAAGCTGTTTGGAAGTATTCCCGTACGAAAATCACACATTTAAACATGAAAACAATGAGAGCCTACACAAGTCACAGCTCATTCTTCTCCCAGTCAAGTAGGATTTTCCTGTCTGCTCTATACACACCAATTAATAAACATGAAGAAACGCCAGAGGAAAAATATTCACTGTATCCACTTCATACATTTTTAATCACCCTGAAATCAATTCAACACCCTGAACACGGTTTAGAATTCCTGTTTTACAGACCCAGTAAGCGATGGATCGCCTAATTAAATCCAGGAGTGGCATTTCCCAATCAATGGAAAGGGCTGACATGCATGTACATCTTAGAGCAGAAGGAGAAGGAAGGAGAGAGCACCTCAACCCTGCCATTTGCCTCATGTTCCTCAGTGCTCCCCGTGAAAATGCTGAGGAATGCCAAAAAGAAAGAGAAAAAATATGAAGTTCATCCCCTTTCACAGAGGAGTTGTGAAAGAACATGGTTTGTGTGGCCTAAGAGCTGATCTGCCATCAAAGGCCCAGCACTTCCAGAGAAGAATACAGCCAAACTATAATTGTAAGTTAATAAGGAAGGCTGAAATCATACCTAGAATTATCTTTGTCCCACAGACAGTATGCAAAGGAGGATTAAAAGCCGACAGCAGAAATCCTATCGGGACATCCTTCTGTCTTCTACAACATCGAAGGCCACCAACTTTCAACATCACAATAAACTAAAGGAACAGTCAGGAGTAAATGAGGTCACTCCTCACATGTGCAGTTGTGTCTGAGGTTCAGCAATGAACACAAATGACAGGGATTAGGACAGGAACACACGTGAGAATCCTTCACCTCCTGTCCTGCCAACAAAACCAATGGCCAGAGGCACAGATTCCCTCTGCTCATCATTATGTCCAAACAAATGTTGTGGTTTCACCTTGGGGAAGAAAAAAATGACAAAACTCGGGAATTTTCAACTTGGGAGTGCTGCAAACAGTCCAGCTCAGGGATGTGTCTTGCTCTTCAGGAGCATGAAGGGATCCTATGCAGGGAAAGCCGCTCTGCTCTGAAGCCAGGCTGGGAGAGCTGGGGGTGCTCACCTGGAGAGGAGAAGGCTCCAGGGAGAGCTCAGAGACCTTGCAGGGCCTAAAGGGGCTCCAGGAGAGCTGGAGAGGGACTGGGGACAAGGGATGGAGGGACAGGACAAGGAAGAATGGCTTCCCAGAGGGCAGGGATGGATTGGATATTGGGAAGGAATTGTTCCCTGGCACAGGGTGCCCAGAGCAGCTGTGGCTGCCCCTGGATCCCTGGAAGTGTCCCAGGCCAGGCTGGACACTGGGGCTTGGAGCAGCCTGGGACAGTGGGAGGTGTCCCTGCCCAAGGCTGGGGATTGGAATGAGATGTTCCTCAGGTCCCTTCCAGAAACCAGAATCCCAGGATTCTGTGAGCATCCCTCCCGAGCAGGCGCTGCCGCAGCAGGACCTGAGAACTGCCACGCGCTGGAGCGACGTGACACGAACCCCCTGGAGATTTCCCAACCGGCTCCGCATCTTTGGGCTCTTGGATTTTATTACCATTCATTATTTAGGAATAACTGCACTGAACACAGAGCCAGCCTAGCGGAGGTTCATGAATCACAGCATCTTATCAGCATATTAATCAGCTCCTGGTAGGGAGAGGGGAAGCCGTGTGAGCTATCACAAACACTTTATCGTTTCACACTTGGAGTCAAACAAGCTCCAAGAGAGACTGATTCTTCACCCCTGATTCCACACCAACAGGCTAATCTATTTACTGCAGCCCTGCTGCCTTCCTGCAGTGGGTGCAAGGAAATGGGGAGGATAACGTGCCAAAGGAACACCAGGTGCTTCAGCAGCTCCCCTTTGGGGCAGGTAAAGTGAATTCTACCAAGAACAAAAAAACCAAATTGGAGGCCTTAAATAAATTAGCCTCAATTAAAACAACAGCTTACATGAAGATCCCACTTAATTACAGTCTGGTTTAATTAAATAGTAAACAAGGCTGAAACACTGCTGCTGATGTTCCAAAATGCGTGGAATTAGCGGAGTGGAAGCTGTCACCAGGCGGGCACGAGGAGCCAGGACTTGGAGCACAAACCTGGCATTGGGCAGATGTAGCTCTGTCTGCAACCAGAATATTCTCCCTGTGTCACCTTCCCTCAGCTCCACAGCTGCTCATCCAGCAGCAGGAAACACAGCAGAAGTTATTCTACTCCTCTTTCAGTTTCCAATGAAAAACGGGAAGGAGGGTGCAATTCAACAGATCTGGGAGTTCTAAGGACCCCAAAAATGAGACACAGGAGAAGCCACAAGTGCTTAATAAATCCCTCAGTTCAAACACATGGATTGTTTTTATAAAGATTTCTCCTATGAGTTAAACAATTCTGATTTTATCTCACCAAGTAACTGTATTTTAGAACTTCCTTTTTTAAACATAATTATTATTTCCCATAAAAATCCAGCCAATCCAGACCACACTTGAAAAGTGAGTTAAGAAATAACTGTCCTTCACACTTCCATTAAGGAAGATCAAAATGGAAAAATCAAGAATCTGAATAAACGGATGCTTCATCAAGTACTTGAGTATGTGCCAAGGATTTCCCATTCTCCCTAACTCAAGGATTTCCTATTTTCCCTAACAGCCAATCTGGCAGAAAAAATTGGATTATTTATCTTGCAATGGACCTTTCTCCCTGCTCTGCCAGGAAACAACACTGAAGTCAGAATGAGAAGAAAATGATTAAAACTCAGATTAAAACTCATTATTTCAGCCTAAAGCTATCATATAAATAAAAATAATAAACAAAATATTAAGTAGTATAAAGCATTCACATTTAGCACAAAAAAAACCACCCACAAAAGCATGGAATTCAACCTGCTAGTATCCTGATTACTATCCCTGCTTTCTTCCTGCCTCTGTCCCACCTGAGTTTTATTCCACAGCTCTTTTCATAGCTGCTCAGATCACCCTCAAGAGTTGCCTGTCTTTTCTCTACAGAGGATAAAATTTAAATTTTCTCCTCCTCATTCGCTATAGAACTTTGAGTCTTTCATTACACATTCAAACAAATTCAGATTTAAAAGGGTTTGTAATACTATTTGCCCAGAAAAAAAAAAAAGCTCTTCTGTTAAATGCTTTTTGACTTCTAGTTTGTGACTTCACTGTAGGAGTTCAGCCCACTGACTCCTTACCTTCCACCTGAGCAATGGAACAATCCAGCAGGAATATTCCTGCTGTGCTGTCCTACCTTTGTTTCTTTGTTTTACCACTGACATAACCAAGGACCTTGTTTTAATTCTTCCAGTCTGATCTGCCTGCAACTTTTTCCTCCAAGATTATCCTGCATATCCACCACTGATTTCAGTGCATTTACCACGAATTCTGGAAGACAAATTCCTGAAGGATGGTTTGGGATGAAACCATGGGGGCCACATTCTCCTGATCCCTGCATGGATCAAAGCTGGCACAAGTTGGCCAAGCCAATTTTACAGAGTTAAGGGCACAGGAGGAACTTCACAGTGATCAACCAGCAGGTTACTTTAGAAGACACCATCCTATTAATGCTGGCACTTGACTAATTCCAAATGGAGTCCTGCAGGGTTCATGTGTTCAAGACCAGGCTGGACGGGGCTTGGAGCAACCTGGTCTATGGAAGGTGGAACCAGATGAGCTTTAAGGTCCATTCCCACCTAAACTATTCTGGAATTCCATGAGTCCCTTCATCTAAAGCAGAATTCTCCCTCTAAAATTCTTCTAGAAAGGTCAAGGTCCAAATTCTGACCGATCTGTACCTCAATATTTAAATTAAATTGTCTTATCAAGTGCCAGAAAGCAGCTGCTAAGACACTCAGGATTGTATGAAAGCAGATACAGAAATGTACATTGAGTGGATATTAAGGTGGAGCTTTAAGCACATGCCAAAAAATCAAAGTAAAGTGGGAGAGAAGTAGCCTCTTGTGCTGGAAAGCCACAAAATTCCTGTTATTTCCTGAGCAGGAAAATAACTGTGCACTTATGAACTCGTTCTATCACCCAAGCACTGCTGGAGTCCACAGTCCTCTCACAATGGGGAGATTTTTGAAGAGACTTTTTCACAGAGATTGTTTTTTTTCCAAGCCTCTCGTGCTTTGACTGTGAGACCGAAGTTCCCCCAAGCTACAGTATCTCCAACAAAGCAGCTGCATAAACTGGAATGGGAAAAAGAAAGGATGAATAAAAATGGGGCAAAACGCCTTTGAGGAACTCTCTGCTCTGCAGAGTCTCAGACAGGACTCCTCACAGCCCCACTGATCCACCAGCTGGAAGAGCTGCCAAACTCAACCAGAATATTCCATGCACAAAGCAGCTGAGAGTATTTGATGTTCGTTCCCATCTCCTGGTGACCACTCTCCTCCACAAAAGCACATTCCCAAATAATTCCACACATTAGGTGACAGTCAATGCAAATAGAAAGCAGAAAGCCCTAACACAATATGACACCCAATAGCTGATTACATTCCCCAGAATGGTATAAAAAGGAGTCTTCCAGGGCTGATTTTGTAAGGGGGTTCCAAGATCAAAAAGCAAGTCAAGGTGAACATAATCCACAGGGAAAACCAGATACACCTGAATTGAGATTTTCTTTTTCCAAAGCACCATTTTTCTCCCAAATGAATTCTTTCCATACCAGTACACTTTAGTTCCCCACTAGTTACATAATGATGGTAAACATCTTTCTCGAGTATTAAGGATGACATTTTTAGACAACTCAGTTCTAAAGAGGGTTTCAAACAGACAACAGACTTGCTCTTCCACGTAAGATTAACTCAACCAAAGCACAAATTGAAATATTAAAAAAAAAATCAGTCAATACTGTAGCTTAAGTCACCACCTATCACAGTACCTGGATGTTCTCCAAACAAGGGGCTCTTGCCTGTGGGATTCTCATTTCCATAGCTGGATTATTCCAACATGTGCACCCCAGTGCTTCAGGGCAGCTCCTGAGGGGACCCCTCCTGCTAACTGTCCCAGCACCTGCTTGCACGTTTGTAAATCTAAAGGAAAAACCCTTTGGATCCTTTTCCTTAGGATTTCCAGGGCATCCTCTTTGCATGAATTCAGCCCCAACTCTTCTCACCAGCCTCGTTGAAGGGTTTTTCCTGCGAGTCACGTTCCCATCCGGCTCCCTGATGGGAAATCTTTCTCCCTCATTAAGGGATTATCCACCACCACACACAGCCACCCAGGAAAAGCCACAACCCCCGTCCTACCTGTATAGGCCATGTTCTTCGGGTTTCCATAGGGAGCCCCAGGTTGGACGGGGCTGTAAACAGGATTCATGGTGGAAGACCGGGAACTCTGAGGACAAAAGAAAAGCAGAGTTGAGACGGTTGCCTTACGTTGGCTCCGGAGTCGCTGTCTGTGTGCAGAGTCCTGATAGCATCACCCTGTTAGAATTCCAGACACAGACAGCTGTGAAGGAAGGGATTTACAACCAGACGTTACTACCAGATAGCATATTTAATAATTCAAGTTTTGGATCTCTCCGTTAATTCCCACAACTTCTCCAGCGCTGCATATTCTGCCTACAAATGTACCCGGAGCAGATTCATCTTCCACATCCCTGCTCCAGCGGGGCTCAGGACTCGTGACCCCACTTCCAGCTTGAGATGAACAAAGAGGAGGAGCCACAAAGTCAGGCAAGGAATTCTCCCCCTTGGAAGAGCGAGCAGTTCTTGGGTGATAAAACCAGCCCTGCCGAAGACCTGACCTTTCCAAAAGCAGCAGATAAAAGACCATTCGCCGCTGGCGAGATGGAGAAGGGCAAGTCTTGGTGAGCTTTCAGCGTGAGCTGACTGTGAAAACCTGGAGGCCAAGGCTTGGATCCTGTGTGGGGCCGGGCAGGGCCACCCCCTGATCCCACCCGTGTCCCACAGGGAGACTCTGTCGCGCAGCTTACGTGAGCGAGATTTCCACAGCCCTTGTGCTCCCCTCTCCGATAAAAACTACGAAGCCGGGTCAGCTTCTTGTGGGTTTTATTAAGAGGAAAGCAAGTAACTTGGGAATTTGTGTCTCCTAACTGTCAGTTAAGCAACTGGCTCAGTTAATTATCTTAATGAAGCACATTCTCAGTTCTGATTAATGGGAAAATCAGTCATTAAGCTTTATTAGGCGAGGCATTTGTCTCCACAGCTATCTAGTGGTAATTTCACACCAGAACCAAACTCATCTTGCTTCAAAATCTGGGGGTTTTGTTAAAATGTGTTATTTTACAGTTCATAAATAACACCATTCTCTCCAAACAAGTCCCTCATGATGGGGACACAATTTGTTACATCATTAACTCCTTTCACTTTACCTCCGGAGAGTAAACAAGTCAAACGTTACATGTTAGCACCGATTGACTTGACAACAATTAGTGCTTAATTAATTAGCTGTCCCTCCACTCCCGAGTTAGCACTGAAGGAGCCATTCTCAAAGCAAAGGAAATCAGGGTCATAAGCAAGTGGGAAGAGACAGGGAGACTCAAAATTCCATCAGTGGCTTCACTAACACACAGCATTGAGAACATTAAGAAGATCTTTAAGAAAATCAGTGTAGGACCAGGCTGCCCGGAGAAGCTGTGGCTGCCCTGTCCCTGGAACTGCCCAAAGCCAGGTTGGATGGGGCTTGGAGCATCTCATCTAGGGGCAGCTGTCCCTGCCCATGCGACTGGATGAGCTTTAAGGTCCCTTCCAACCCAAATCATTCTGTGATTTTGTGAAATAAAATTTAGGAGGGTAACTCCACCTTTTCATTGTTCCTTCCCAAAATCCACCCAGTGACAGCTGGACCTGCTCCCAGACAGGGCTGGAATCACAGCTGCTTTTTTAAAGTGCCTTTTCAATGCCAGCATCATTTCATTTGTACTCTTGTGTGTGCAAAGAGTATAAAAAAATCATAATTGGGGGGAAAAATGACTGCGTATGTGTGGCTTGCGTTAGGTGTTGTACCAAATGGCAAAAGCAAAACGCTCTTATTGAGAAGGATGAAAGAAAATGCTTTTTATCCCAGATAAAAATGTTGTAACCGTGGTGGGAGCTTGAGAGCTTGTGAGGAAGAGGTTTGTGCTTCCTCCCTGCTTTGTATGCAGGGTGGGATTTCCAGACAGCAGGAAAGGGCCCCTGCAAACGGCATTTGGGAGGGATGATTTTTCTCTCCCATTCTGCAAGACAATGCCATCCAAAAATACATTTGAAATTCATTGCAGGCACCATGTTGTGGCATTGAAACAGCTACACTGAAATGGGAATAAAACAGGATTAGCAAAATTAAACCTTCTGCACCGCCAGAACCTGCAGAGCTCGCTTGTGGCCATGAATGCCCAACAAAAAGACTACTAAAAATTAATTATAAACAGACAAACACCAGTGCTGCTCTATTGCAGGAGCTTCCAGTGCTGCCTAATCCCTGAGACAGCCACGCTCAGTTGCTCCGAGAGACTCCAGCAAGGAGTAACTCCAGCAGGAATGCCATGGGAATAAGCTGCTAGCAAACAGTCCAGGGATACTTTGTGGCTGTAACCTGGTTACCTTTTCATCTGTTTTATCCTTCCTGTGAAAGTGCAGGACATGCTCCCATCCCACCAGGGAATTGCTCCACATGAAGGGCAAACAGAGCCACAAGGGAGGGCAGGAATGGGTCACTGTGGCCTTGGCAGAGCTGGGGAATGGTTGGACTCCATGACCTTGGAGGGCTTTTCCAGCCTTGGAGGGCTTTCCCAGCCTCAATGACTCTGTGATTCCAGGAGTGTGTCCCCCACTCCTGGGAATCAAGAATCACCACACCTCCAAACTCCTACAGACACAGGACACCAGGAACATCTCATCCCACGTTTTTCCCCCATCACTGGTTTATTTGGTGCCTTTGGAAACACTGTGCCCAGATCCCAGATCTCCACAGGGGGGTTTGCAACCCCCATCATTATGGTTGGAAAAGATCTCCAAGATCATCAAGTCCAACTTCTGACCCAATATAAAAGCTAAAAGAATAAAGCAGGCATGGAAAATCCAGGAAGTTAATGAAGTTATTATCATTATCTTTTCAGAACAAAGGAATTAAATCTATACAAACAGAGAAATAAATATATTTTGCAGGGTTTTTAAAACAGTGACATGGACAGGTGAGTCTTTCAGGCTCTCCAAAAATTAAATAGTAGCTCTGAACTTGAAAAGAAAAGAGTAAACAATGGAAAAGGGAGCTGCTCTGAACAACAGACATTTTTCCATTTTCTTTCAATTTTCTTTCAAGTCATTCCTTGTGTCAAGGTGATTTTCCCTTTAAACTCCCATTGCCTTGTTTTTTGTGGCACTGGGATGCAATGCCTTTTGAGAGCCCCATTCCCTGCACTCAGGAGAGAGGGTACTATTTTCTCTATGTGCCAAAAGTAATTTATTTCACATCAGGTGGCACAGAACCAACATGAGAGAGTATGAACAAAGAAAAGAGATACTTTTCTTCCTTGACCTGCACATCACCTCTTTAAATGAATTTTATACAAATTGCATGCTAATAATATTCAGCCAAAGTCTCCTTGAACATGAAAAGGCCTCCTGACCTTACCTTCCGTGCAAATTCCACTAATTTTCTGACAATTTTTCCCTTAAGTCGTTTGAAGCTTGACCCTCACTTGGGATCCACCAAACAATAATTAAATCACCTTCCAATTCATCTGTTAAAGGTTAATTTAGGCAAGTTACAAGGCTATATCCCACCTTTCCCCAAAAAAGTCTGGGACAGTGGGCACGAGCTCGGAGATTCGTTTCCACAATGAGCAGCTTCTTCTTTAATTTATTCTTTTTTTACCATCATCTTAACTTAAGAGTTGATTGAACATCTCACACGTGAAACAAAATATTGAACCTGTTATAGAAATGCAACAGGGTTTTATATAATATATCTATATATATAATGTGAACACATCAGGTTGACACATGGAAACCCAGACTGGTTTGGGTGGGAAAGACCTTAAAGATCATCCAACTCCAAACCCTGCCATGGGCAGGGACACTTCCCACCATCCCAGGTTGCCTTCTTCTCTCCAGGTGAACTCCCCCAGCTCCCAAAAATTTACAGTCCTACAGCATCTTCTGTCAGATCCACCTCCAAACGAGGACAGGAGCACTCAGATCTTCACTGAGGAGACACAGGAGAGTGTCCTGGGAGACAAAACCCCAGGGAGCCACATTCTCATCACCTGCTGCTTCCTCTGAGATGAAGAACTAAATAAATCTGCACACTTCCAGTTGAGAAAAGCCTGACATGTCTAACAGCAACAAGCCCTTTTGTCTCCATTGTATGAAAAATGAAATGGATAAATTATAAGCACAAAGCAGCTCTTGACTTTGGAATTTGCTGACCTCAGACTGCCCAAAAAATAAATGCTGAGACAGGAGAAATCTCGACCTTTCGTTTGCTGAAGTTTATGATCTACTTAAAAGCCAGAGGATCAAAAAATGATAATTCAGTTATTAATTCAATTTAGTATTTTAGACTGCATATTGAAATATTGCACAGGAAATCCCTGTCCTCCCTGAAAAGGCCTAGGAAGATGGGATCACTTGTTGCACAGGTGAACCTGAATGTGGGTGGCAAAATACCTGCACATTGTGTTTGCCTATTTGAATTATGCAGAGCTTACACAAACACCCCTCTGAGCCTAAATAAATGAGAAATGATTGAGTCATACAATCACAGACTGGTTTGGATTGGGAGGAACCTTAAAGTTCATCCACTTCCAAGCTCCTGCCATGGGTAGGGACACCTCCCACCACACCAGGTTATTCCAAGCCCCATTCAACCTGGCCTTGAACCAGTTCCCCCACAAGAAATTTCAGAATGAGAAAAACCAAAAGATTCTGGCACAGCTGGGGTTATATTAACTTGTTTCCAGAGAAGAAAATGTCTTAATGCAGATGAATTCCATGATGCAAATTCCCAGCCTTTTATCTGCAAGTCTGATGGGTTTCACCAGCAGGTAACCAATAAATACATGTATTTTTTAAAAGATCTAACATATCTGCCCCAGTGAGTCCCAAACCATTCTCAGCAGTTCTCAAACAACTTCCTTGATATATTCCTATTAATTTCTCTAACTTGAGGCCTTGCTGACTTTCCCTTTGGAGATGAACCCTGCTGCACTCTTGTACTCGGTGCTCTCCAACTGAGCCATGGCCTCCTCCAGCTGATTATCTCCATTCTTTTGTCTTCCCTATCCTACTTCATTATGCTCTGCTGAAAAGGCTTCTTGGAACACCCAGCTTGAAGACACTTCTCTCTGCTCCTTCCTTTCCACAAGCACTGCCTTGGGAGATTTGGGTTGGCCACCAGGAAAAGCCTGGATTATAAACATCCATCCCACAACATCACCCAGGCACTACAAAAAACAAAACAAAATATTCTCAGTTATCTTTCTTATCTGAGCTTTCTCAAGCTGCTTCAGACCTTTCTCCCAGCCAACCACTGCTTCTTCTCCTAAGAGAAGCTGCACTGCAGGAGTCAGACAGAATAACCAGACACAAGAGTAAAATCCATGAAAAGACAGTTTCTGACAGTAATAAATATAATCTTGCCCCCTTCCAAGCTCTTTAAAAATATGAAATAATTGATCACCTCTTTGGCTTTGTTTTACAAATGCAGAGAAGATGCAGGAGAGCAATGGGATAAACATGAGCTCACTGGGAGCATTGGAATAGGTGGAATAACCATCCCTGGAAATGTTCAGGGAACCCGGGTCAGTGGTGGCCTTGGCTTGGGTTCACAGTTGGATTCAATGGTCTCAGAGGGCTTTTCCAACCTAAATGATTCCATGATTCTGGGGTAAACCAGACCACACTGGCAGGACCAGGATTCAGTGTGTAATACCCACTTTCCATTGCATTATCCTCAAAGACAAGCTTTAATTTATGTTTAATTTGCCCCAAAATTTCCAACCACTACCACTAATTACCCTCCCTCCATTTTTATAATTACTCCCCCCAAGATGGGAGAATCCTTTTGAAGCCATATCCCAAATATTGAAAATATTACTCCTTCTCATGGACTGCAATAGGACAAACATCTAAATTTGTCTGGGAGTCAATCACACCATACAAAGTTGGCACACCAGCAATACAATATTCCTGGAATTAAAATCAGATGAGGGCAGAGGTATCCTTTTAGTAACAGATGGGTCAGGCTTCCCTGGGCTTTATTTGGTCAAATCCACTGTGCTGCAGGTTTTGGCTGTAATTTGTCACTTCCAGCCATGGTTGTTCCTCATTGCTCTCTAACAATCTTCACCCAGGTCCTGTTTTCTGGTCACTTCTGGGATTTCTTCTCTGGTCAAGACTGGAAACCCAAGGCAGGGTTGAGGAGCAGCTCCAGCCCCACCTTCCCATTGGGCAGCACAGCAAATCTCTCCCTGTCCTCTTCCTCTGCTCACGCTGATGGATGGACCCAGATGGGGTTTAGAGACTGGGAAAGAGTAAGATGAACAGTGCAAACAGAGGGGATCAATCCTCCCTAATAGTCCCTTCTTCCTTAAATATTTTGGAATCTTCGTTCTGAAACAAAGCAGTACCAGGGAAGATGAAGGAGAGCCCAGGCTAAATCTGTCAGCAGGAAGGGAGCTTTGGCAAGAAGTTTGTTTATCATCGTCTTTTTGTAATTTCGTGTTGGCAAGAGGCTCTGTGTTAACAAGCCCAGGAGCCTGAAAGTCTTTCCCATCCATAGGACAGGCAGACAGTGGCATTCCCTCACTCCATTTGGAAACCAAGCTACATGGAAGGAGAAAAACAGACTCCAGATTTATGCTGGGATTGATGTGCCCCACCAAAACCCAGAAAATATACGGGGCAACTTGGTACCACTTGAAGAATAAGCAAAAGAAGTTGCTGACTTTTTGGGGGAAAGCTGCCAAGTGATGAACAAACAGAACTCAAATTAAGAAATTAAGAAAATCACAACAATCACAGGCAGAGCTCAGTAAAACAACACATAACCAGCACAACAGAAAGCAAGCTTACACAGATGACCACGATAGAAATCTTTAAATGAAGGCTACAGATGTCTGTAAAGCTGTCCCAGGCCTCAAACACAAGTCAAACATTCCATACAGGAATTACCAGAGGTTAGTGGCAGACACTATATAAGGGACAAGAGGCAATAATCAGTGCATGTATGGCATGATCCCTAACACATGCAATATGCACTCAATTAGCATATTCATATTTCACAACCACTGGAAAAGCCAAGAATTTTCCAGCCTGCCATTACAGAGGATTTTGAAGTGCTTTTATTCACCTAAACACTTGTTCAGGTTTCCAGTGAATACACCCAGCCCAGGAGGCCAAAACCAGGAATGCTTTTGCAGCAACACAAAGGAAAGGGCTGAAAGGCCACAGCAAATCAACAATTAACACTTTTCACACATTTCTGGACATACCTTCCCACACTAAAGGGTGGGAAGAGAAGGCTGAAGGAGCTTATAGCTTGCAGTTTATATGAGAAAAAAAAGAAATACTAAATCTTCAGCCTGTGATGGCTGGAAAACCCAGCTTTGCTTCCTTGTTTCCCATCAGGGGGATAAGACCAGTTTGGGGAATGAATGGCACGGCAGAAATTGCAGATCAGCCATTCCCTTCTTCCTTAAAATAACAGTGAGTGCTGAGAGCAAAAGAACAGTTTAAAAAGTCCTGGAAGTGTCTGGGAAATGTTTAAAAGGAAAAGCTTAGTCTGAAGCAGCCAAGCAAACATTGGCCTTCCCACGTGAACATCTGTACTCATCTCACATCGATCCCTCCTGGCTGCAAGGTCAAGGAGCCAAGGAGCCACTTGAAAAGCCAGGGCTTCAGCATCCATGCAGGTTAAACAATCACAAAACCACACAATGGTTTGGGTTGGGAGCCACCTTGAAAATCTTCCAGTTCCACCAATTCCATGGGCAGGGACACCGTCCACTGTCCCAGGCTGCTCCAAGCCCTGTCCAGCCTGGCCTTGGACACTGCCAGGGATCCAGGGGCAGCCACAGCTGCTCTGGGCACCCTGTGCCAGGGCCTGCCCACCCTCACAGGGAACAATTCCTTCCCAATATCCCATCCATCCCTGCCCTCTGGCAGTGGGAAGCCATTCCCTGTGTCCTGTCCCTTCATCCCTTGTCCCAAATCCCACTCTTGGTGCAGTGCCAGGGGAACATTTGGACTCAATGTCCTTGGAAGCTGTTTCCAAGTTTAACAATTCCATGTCTGTACCTATGACTGATAATTTAATTATTCTTAGAATTCAGTGTAGATTTTACAACACACTCAGGTGCAGCCAGAATAAACCAACCTGCTTCAAGCATGCAGAGCTGTCTGTAGCCTCACAGCTTCATATTATAAACTCTACAGAGAAAAAGCCTTTTTGTATTGCACAAAAGATCCCAGCACATATTACACAGCAATTCCATGATTTACAGTGCACACCCTTATTTGTGCCTTTTTGAAAATAAGGAAAAAAATCAGGCCTTTGATTTGCAACCAATTTGTGACACATTTCTTTTCATGCTGATAAGCCTCATCTCTGCACATAATAAGGCTTTTTCCTGCCATCATTTCTCCCTAACAATTCAATTTTCGTCTTAAATGAACTCTATCAATCATACAACAGGTGCACATCACCTACTCAAGAGACAGATTTCCTTTCTCCAGATTTCTCTGTCCTCTGACAATGCCCAAATTGATAATAACTGTGATAAAACCCCCAGTCTGGTAAGGGAATAATTTTGGTAAGATTCGCTCTATTTTTTAATGAATTCACAAGTTTTTTTTTCCATGTCTGGAAAATAAACTCAGTATTCCCAGAAGATGTTTTGTGAAATACTGGTGGCATGTTTTTCATTTCCTTAATAAACAACAGCAACTGAGTTTCTGGTTTCTGTTCAATGATTAATTCAGCTTTAAGAGATGATTCCAACAGCAAGGAAGAAGTGACAGGGGATCTAGAAGGAATTAAATATATAATAAGCAGCCCAGCAGGCAGCACACACTGCAGGTAGGAGAGAAAGCAGACTGGATGTGCATCCTCTGGAAGTGCAGTTCTAAGATGCTGGGCAATGTGACCAGCACAGAGAACACAGGGAAAGCACAGGGCAGAGCCTGGGCAACCTTCACAGGAATTGCCAGGCAACAGGAGTGAAAAAAATGTCCTTGAGGGAAAGAAAAGGAGGGCAAATTATGAGAGTAGCCACGACCTCTACGATCTGGAGAGCCTGGGAATACACACTTCAGAAAGAACAAATGTTACACAGCAAGACACTTCCCCAAGGTCCCCCCCTTCTCTATATGTTTTTCCCTAATTGACTTCTTTCAATAACTACAGAATGATCTGGTTATTCCTTTTCAATTAATAATATGCCTCCAATCACATTTGTAATATATATTTTATATTTTCATTTCTTTACCTATGTGAATTTAAACACAATGGTGCCTGCATTTCAAATCAGAGCACAGTGAATGACACTCCATAAGGTATTTCCACACAAATTTCCCAGGGCACAGGCATCCCTCACTGGCATTACTGGGGCTGTGCCGTCCCACCAGCACCCCTCAATGTGCAGAACACCCCTAGTGCAATGCCAAAGGAAGATGGAAGGTACACAAAACAAGGAGAGGAAGATGCACTTCATACCCCTCTGTTTTCTCCGGAAATTAAAACCCAGCTGTGCCCAGATTTTGGTGTCAGCACAACAGTGTCAGATTTGTCCTCCCAGTGTGGCTGAGGGCTATGGAAATGTAATTACAAAGGGTTTTAGGGTGGCACTTTTAATTTCCCCCTCAGGCAGCCTGTTTGCCACAGGCAGCAGCTCATCTCTGTGTTCTGTGGGTGTTTAAGCCCTTGGCAGAGGAAGCCCAGGTTTCCCCTGCTCCCACTTTTAGTTCGTAAATGAACGTGAGCCCGCAGGTATTTCCAGCTCGGTGTGGATGAGCTGAGGTGAAGCTGCCATTGATGTCCTCACATCCCTCCTTTATTCAGCTCAGCCAACACTAAAAGCAGCTCTGAAACCATGAAATGTGTGCCTGCTCCTCTCCTGGTCTTTTATCTGATGTAAAATATCTGCCCACTGGCTGGAAAGAGAAAGGGAGGTTATCCTTCCTGATACTGAAGGACAGGAACAGCATTTTGGAAGGATTTTATTCTGCATTTTCACGGGAGAACACAACATGTTGGCAGAAGCTAAATATTATTATTAGCAAAAGGTTCTTCACCCAGATGGAGCACTGGAATGGGCACAGCCCCAAGGCTGCCAGAGCTCCAGGAGTGTTTGAACAACACTCAGGAATGCACAGGGTGGGATTGCTGGGGTGTCTGTGCAGGGCCAGGAGTTGGATTTTGACGCTCGTGGGTTCTTTCCAGCTCAGGATATTCCATGATTCTATGATCTGTCAAGGCAGCCTTGCAGAAGGAACAGAGCAGAATTCTCATCCCCACCACAGCAGCAGCTCCATAGCTACACTCCCGAGCTCTTGCTGACCCAGGACTTGTAATCTCCTTCTGCTGGAGCATATTTGATACAAATGCTAATCCTCCTGATTTGCAATTCACTGCTGCCATCTGATCCTGCAAATCTTCTGCAGACATCAGAGCAGGCAAACAGAGAACTGAACATGAGACAGAACTGCTCAGGCTGTGCTGCCAATTACCAGCAATTAAGAGGGCACTCAAAAAAATCCTCATCAGCCCCTGAACCACCTCGGAACTCGGGGCTGGCATCACTGCCAAGCCTCCTGTGCCTCTCCAGCCTTCTGCACCCCGCTGTGTGCAGCCTGTCTCACCCGTGGCTCCTGGACAATGTGTGCCATGAGTTACTGATTCCAGCCAGGCCACAGCCCCACCACGGCTCCAGCAGAGGACAGCCCATGCTGGGGAGGAAGCTTCCAAGGAACTTTGCTCCACAGGTGCCATGTGGAGGAACAGGATCTCCCCAGAGCTCCAGAAGAACACTGCAGCTCCAGATCTGTCACTTGTACATTAAAATGCCAGCTGAGGGCTTTGTGGCAGTCTGACAGCCAACTGGATATGGTGCATTATGGAATTCCAGACTCTGGGTTGGAAGGGCGCTTAAAAAAACTCCAGTTCTACTCCCTGCGATGGACAGGGACACCTTCCACTATCCCAGGTTGCTTCAATCCCTGTCCAGCCTGGCCTTGGGCACTTCCAGGGATCCAGGGGCAGCCACAGCTTCTCTGGGCACCCTGTGCCAGGGCCTCCCGACCCTCACAGAATTCTTGGGAATTCCTTCCCAAGATCTAATCTAAATTCACCCTCCTTCAGTTTAAAAGCATCCCACCCTTGTCCTGTCCCCTGTGCTGAATTCTTCTGCTGCTGCCTATTTATAAAATATTGTGACAATCCTGAAAATCCTGAGATCAATAGGAAAGCCATGTGAACTGAAGGAAGCTCCTGGAGGAATGCAGGGGGACCAGATTAGAAACTTAGAGGGGGAAATTACAGAGGCAGAGGGAATGCAAAAGCAGCAAGTGCATCTCTGAGTCCAAAACCAGGAAGAGAGGCTGAGTCATGGCTGCTATATTTGGTATAAATCCAGAGAAATCATTCCTAAAATAGGTTAACAAAATACTAAGAAGCAGAAAAAGGAAATTCCATCTTGAATATAGAGTGAAAAACTCCATCTCAGAGAGTTTAACGTGGTAAGGAAAGCCCTGGGGTCACCAGCATCCAAAGGGAATGAAATACTGGTGTAGCTGAAGAGGATCTTTGTTAAACATAATCCTGCAATACAAAAGGGCCCCATAAAAATACAACTCCATTTCCCATCTTGTAATCCAGTCCTTAACACTTGCTTTCACCAGCAAAGAAAAAGCATCCTGTTCTGTTGGGCTTTTTAAGGCTGTGCAGTGTTTGCTCAAAAAACAAAGTAGGGCTTCAGATGAGCAGCAGGAACTCCGGGGTTTACTTTCCCAGGGGTGATGAGAACAGTGAGTATGTGCAGCCCTGGAAAGGTTTAGGAACTCTCAACATTCCCAAAAAAAAAAGGGGTTCACAGCTGCTCCAGCAGCTTCTGCCCACGACCTCGGATCATTTCCTGCAAAGCTCAAAACACCCTTGGCTGGGTGTTCACACATCCTGCTTTGTATCCTACACAGCCTGGGCAAATCACTCAATTAAGTGGCTGTTAATTATGGCTGCACATCACTTCTTTCTCATCAGCATCAGCCTTGGAGCAACCACACATCTCACCCTGCTCTCCTTTGGTGTAACCCGATGTCTGTGCCCACCTGCCACTTTCCAGGAGAGGGCTGAGGTTGTGCTGCAGCTGGGGTGGGCTTGGCTCCCTCCTGACCAGGATTTTGGGGTGACTGGGTTAATGAGGTGATCTGCTGCTCCATATCCCACATATCCTACATATTCCTGACATATGCTGGAGACTTCATATGGGCCCGTGTACCTCCTGACAGAGCCATCACCAATCAATCCAAAGACATCAGCTAACAGAGGTTTCAGGTTAATTGAAGCTGAACTTGTCCAGATTTCTAAACTATTTCATGACTCCTTTACTGGGGAGAACCCATGCAATATGGAATATGGATCTCTGTGAAGCACAAGCACTGGTTTAACAGGAAGCTACAGTCCTGAAGGTGACATTAGACATGAAGTCCCAGGTCTGGTTGAGAGGAAGTCGGGAGAGATGCACTGAACAGGCCCTTCAAGCATCTAAAAACTTATTCTCCCTTCAGCAGGGAGGCTGAGGAAAGCCATCCAGCCAGGGAATCCAGGGAATGCCACTGCCTGTGCCTTGGCAGATCCCCTGCTCTCACCATCAGCAACTCCTGAGTCTTGCTCTGCTCTCTCAGCTGCAAATAGCCTGAAGATGAATCATTATGGATCCCTGAACTTGCAGAACAAGGCATCATTTTTCCAGCTGCAGTCTTCCATAACTTTTGGCTGGCTGGATCAGCAGCACCATGCCAAGAGCAGGTATTTCACCAAAAATACTGCAAACACATTGCCAAGTTTGGACACAGCAAGAGGACAAGGTTGGGAGGGCCTCAGAATTTATCCAGTGCCACTCCTTGCCATAGGCAGGGACACCTTCCATAGCCCAGGATTGCTCCACCCCCCATCCAACCTGGCCTTGGACACTTCCAGTGATCCAGGGCAGCCACAGCTGCTCTGGGCACCCTGTGCCAGGGCTTTTCCACCCTCACAGAGAAGAATTTGTTCCCAGTATCTGGTCAGAATCCACACTCTGTCAGGATAAGTGTGATATACTTTCCTTTTCACACTTCTGTCAATAATCAGTGCTCACAGATAAGCAAGTCAAAAGTTCTTGTTCACAGCATTGGAACCACATTAAAAATATCCATAAACTTAAAGCAAAACTCAAAGGAAATGACAGAAATCTGCCTTGAAAAATAAAGAAGTTTGGCTATTCCTAAATGATAGGAAGAGGCCATGGAGATGCTCTGAAGGTTGAAGCTGAGCTAGGAGAGCTGGGGCTGCTCACCTGGAGAGGAGAAGGCTCCAGGGAGAGCTCAGAGGCCTTTCAGAGCCTAAAGGGGCCCCAGGAGAGCTGGAGAGGGACTGGGGACAAGGCATGGAGGGACAGGACACAGGGAATGGCTCCCAATGCCAGAGGGCAGGCCTGGATGGGATATTGAGCCATGGAGTCTCAATCCACACCAAGAGCCTCAGAACAGCCCCTCAACACTTGGCTCTCACTCCCTGCTTTCCACGGAGCTGTTTGGGCTCAAGGAGCAATTAGAGTATGAGAAAACAGATGGCTCTCTTAAGTTCTTGCAAAGTGTCATTTTGAGACAAGCCAGGTCATGTCACAACTAAATAACTCCAGAGTAACTGCTTTCAGGAGCCTTGGAATAAAGGGATGAAATTTTTCAGGCAGCAGAGTCTAAGATGGTCAATCAGATTGCACCAATTCAGCTTCCATCAGATTTTGTCATTTACAGCAGAGCTGACCATTCCTCACTATCAGGATCAGAGAATCATCCACAGATTTGGGTTGGAAGGGATCTTTTCAAGGTATTTAGTGTTTGCAGAAAAGATGCACATTGGGTAAAACGTTTATATGCTGTGTGTGTCTACTTCCTTTTCATTTTTTATTCAAAATCCCGAAGTTTTTCCACATCTGGGCCTTTGGGACCACAGGGATGCTATTGGACTGTGGCACAGCTCCTGAGCTAATCCAGACAAACTTTTAGCAACTCTGAGGGCAGGAACTCCAGAGTACAATTAATCCAATGGTGCTACAATTAATTCTCATTCTCTTCACAGTGATCTTGGTTTAGAGCAGCAAAACAAGACTAAAACATACTAAATCAGCCAACTGCACCACTTAGGAGTTCCCTGGCCCAGAAATCAGCTACAATTTGAGAAAGAGCTCGTGGCTGTCATGGCTTTGTTGGAATTCACTCTGCCTGGCACCTCAGATTCCTACATCATATCCAAGGCACCTTGGACAGGGTAAAGTTTCTTTGTGCTTCACTGAGGTGCCAGTTTGGGACAGCTGCAAGAGCTCCCCTGTTCCAGAAGTGCTCCAGTGGTTTGAGCAGCATAAACAGCTGATGTTTCCTGGGACGAGACCAGCTGGGATGACCAGTAAACACTGTCCTTTTTAACTGCTGCCAACATGTGTTTCAATGTCCCCTTCTAAATCAACCAGCACAACCTGAACTTCCAGCAACACAAAACACATGGGGGAATTTTCCACAGGATTTTATGTCCAGCACTTGCCCACATCGCACAAAGGACCAGAAAAACAGACAGCACTGCCCAAATCCATCCTTCATTCACTCATCCATAGAAGGGCACTGTGAACTCACGGCTCATTTCAAAGCCAAAGCTGCTCTTTACAGTTCAGATGAGAATCTGGCAAACACCCCTTTTTCCAAAGCATGAATCCTGCTTTTCCACTGCAGTCTCATCATAGATAGGGCCAGAGGTAATTAATTTTTTTTCCTGAAAGACAGGACCTGCATTCTATGCAAATTAATGTTTAAAATACAGTTTTAGGCTAGAGTCTGCAGTTTAGTGAGGCCACCTCAGAGAATGTTCCTTCCCAACCTGTCACCACCAGGTGAATTCTGGCAGCTCATTTAATGCAGAACTAGAAGAGAATTGGATTCTTTAACCTGAATTTAATATTCATAATTAGCTTTTAACTTCAAAACTAGTTAAAGATGAAAACCAATTTTAAAATGTAATTCCAAGAACATATTTACTTATGGCTTTTGAGCTATTCCAAGGCCAGAGTTGGCTGGGTACCTATACCAGGAGCATATCCTACAGGGTATTTACGCAGAAATCCCAGGGGATTTCTGGTTATTAAAGAAAGACAATCTGACCTGACAACTCCCTTTTCAAAGGCTTCCTGAAGCACAGGTGAAAGAGCTGGGAATTATTGTGGGAGAGGGATTTAGCACCAAGAGGCTTTGCCAGCCCCAAATAAAAATAATAATACAGCAGTACCTCCATCAGTGGCACAGTGTCTTCCCTAGTTATTCTCACCACAGGCACCCCAAAAAAGAGGAATTTTCAGGCTAAGTCAGAACACACAGCCAAGCAGCTTAAGGCACTTCATATTCTCAGGTTTTTTTCCCCAACTTCCCGCAGATTTCTCTCATGATGCCCTTTCCAGCCAAGAACAGCAAATGGAAATCTGCTCCACATCCGTGTGAGATAATGGTCTAATACAAGTGGAAAGTATTTCCTTATACCAGGAGAAAACAGCCATCAACAAGACAAAGAGGTGGAATTGCTCATTCCTAAGTGTTTCCGGATGAGTAGGAAAAGGAAAAAAAAGATGTTCTGGCTCTCTCTGAAACGCATCTGTGAGATTTCACTTCTCCTACATCTCAGAATCAAACAAACTGCCATCAAAAGGCACACGTGGTGCTCCTAACTTGGGAATACTGTACATTCCCTGCTTTATTTTGGGATTTCTGATGTGTTTTTCCAATAGCAAGAGCTGTGTTTACCGTGAGGACTCCGAGGGCTCAGTATGCCGTCAGTCATCTGGAAATTCTGCAAACAAACAGCACTTCAGCTCTTCCCTGCCAAGAATAAAATCTTATTTGGGACAGGGAGAAAGCCAATGTTCTCTAAAGTGAGGAGGGTGACATAGAAATTTGCATCTGTTCACAGGAGGATTTAAAATATGGATCATTTCATATAAGGAGAGTCCAAAGGTGGGAAAATTAAAGGCAACAGACTCTGCCTGTGGTCTGCTTGAGGAATGTGAGAGAACCTCCAAAAAATGGGGGAACAGGAGAGCAGGGAGGAGGATGCTCAGTGAAAAACAACATCATGGGAAGCAAATGAGTCAAAATCCAAACCAAGAAGAGCTTAAACAAAACTACAGAACACCTTAAAAAAGCTAGAAAGTAAAAATAGCAAATACAGATCTGCTCTGTGTTTATTCCAAGTATGGAAAGATTGGGAATTTCCAGAGAACTCCATGAGGGAACACAAAGCAAATATATGCTAAAGTCAATAAAATCAAATATTGTTTACTCTAAAAGTCAGGGGAAACTTAGGATGCCCTGTCCATGATATGTTTGAAAATCCTTTATGACATTCAAATCGCATTTCAGTTAACAGCACAGGCCTTGTCCTTATCTTTAACAAGTGTCCTAAGGATTACCATGGAATTAGCCAATGTCTCCTCTCCCATGAAGCAAAGTGGCTGGAATGCTGCAGTGCCCTCACTCAGATAAACAGACACAGCATGGGAAGCAAAATAACTCAACCCAAATCCTTCAGTTGTGGCTAAAGAGTCCAGGACTGGGGAATAAACCACCTCAAAAAGCTACTTACAAAAGCCCCAGTGAGACACTATTAAAAAATTAAAGTTATAGGACAATAGGAAAAGGGAATGTTATGGATTAGGGAGCAGTTAAGCAACAGGAAACAGCCCGCATTAAACATGGGATTTTCAGACTCCCAAAAGGGTGACAGCAAGGTGCTCCCAGAGCCTTTACAGGGACCAGCAGTGGAAACTGGGAAAGAGACAGAAGAGACAAAGCAATGTTTGTGAAGAATAAATTATTCATAATAGTCATAATTAAGTTGGGAGATTCAGAGAGCCCTGAGAGAAGTGCAGAGAGTGAAATCATCTGCTGAGAGATGCAAGGATTTCAGTGTGTGTGCTGAAAAAAATAATAAATCCTGCTCCTATTGCAGTGGCTGATGTTTCAGAAAGATCCCCTAGAGGCAGTTTTTGGCTATCCAAAAATCACTTATAATGGAGCTTCTGAAATGCTTGATTGAATGCTGTAACATTTGTATCCATGCAAGGAAAATGAAATTGCTAAATGATTAAAAAATGCATTAAATGCTGCATTTCTTTTTTTTNAGAGATGCAAGGTAACGTGTGTGTGCTGAAAAAAATAATAAATCCTGCTCCTATTGCAGTGGCTGATGTTTCAGGCTATCCAAAAATCACTTATAATGGAGCTTCTGAAATGCTTGATTGAATGCTGTAACATTTGTATCCATGCAATGAAAATGAAATTGCTAAATGATTAAAAAATGCATTAAATGCTGCATTTCTTTTTTTTTTAAATTTAACAGCATTTCTGAGTTAAATTCCAGTGCCTAAAGGGGATCCAAGAGAGCTGGAGAGGGACTTGGGACAAGGGATGGAAGGACAGGACACAGGGAATGGCTTCTCACTGCCAGAGGACAGGGATGGATGGGATATTGGGAATTAGGAATTGTTCCCTGGCACAGGTTCCCAGAGAAGCTGTGGCTGCCCCTGGATCTCTGGCAGTGTCCAAGGCCAGGCTGGACAGGGATTGAAGCAACCTGGGATAGTGGAAGGTGTCCCTGGCAGAAGTTCTGCCTCTCGTCCAGGTGGAACTTCCCAGGCTTCAGTTCCTGCCCTTTCCTCTGGTGCCATTGCTGGGCCCCATGGAGCAGATGTGGGACACTCTTTCCCAGATGCACCTCTACATTTTAATTCCCTCTGCTTTAAATTCATCAGCCTGCAAAAACACTCAAGAGCCAGTAAAACTCATTTGTGTCTGTTCTGAGGCTGACCCTCATTTGTGAGCCATGGCAGAGCAACACAAAAACCGGATCATAAACCTGGCATTTGGTTTTTCTTTTTTTAAACCACACCTATTTCACAGGTGGGACTGGAAAAGGATAAAGAAAATGGCACAAAAGATGACAATGGTGACGAGAACTGAAGGTTCAGCTCTGTGTGTGGCCTTCTGAGGAAAAAAACAGAATCAAAGGAGCAGAGCAGAGGAGGAACTCTATAGAAACACACACAGGGGAAGGCAGAGCCACAGGGAATCCTGCAATGCTCTCCTTGCACTGGCAGCAAGCTCTGGAGCAGGGGGATGAGAACAAGGACAACGTAACTGTAAAGATGATTTTCTCCTCTCATTTCAGCAACAGATACTCCTACTATAAACTGATAATTTAGTTAAGTTATCAGGAGAAAAGTGATGATCTTACACTGCCCACTCTGCTCACATTATTGCCCATCCCCGCGCCTCGTGAGGTGCTGAAGGCAGCACGTTACAACAATTTCTCTAAGCAGTATTTGACTGATAACCTCCCATGTCCAAGGAATTCTGACTTTTTTTTTCTAAATCAACACTAGCACCACTCAATTCCTACATGGCATTCAGCTGGGATCCTGCAGACACAAAACCTTCATAAAACAAAAAGCTTTCTTTTTCCCCAAAGAATTATTTTACTGTTGTGAAAGGAAATTTTTTTTCCTCGTAAACCAAGTTGTCTTTTTGTTTGAGGAAAAAGAATATACGTTCCCTCTTGTGTAGAAGATATTCTGAGTGCATTACAGAGATCCTGCTGATGCACTTGCAGTGCCAAATAACCCTCAGGAAAATGAATTTTTCAAACAGTAAAATATATGGATTAACAGTTTAGAACACCCACACCCACTCCATAATCCCCAGGGCTAAACCCAGCAAATTCCTAGGCTGGTTAATTAGCTCACACGCAGGAATGCAATGCCATGGATGCAATGCTGTGCAGTCAGGATGTGTTTTATCAGTTCAGGGGCTCTGACAACAATGCAGCGCCTTGGCAGAGCGCCGTGAATCCCGACTGAAGGCTCTCCAGCCAGGCTGGAGCTGCACGTGACAAATGAAGCAATGATTCACAACCGAACTGCAGGGAGATGCTCTGGCAGGCCAGGAGCACCGTGGGGATGGGAATCTGCCATTCCTGCGCTCTGGCAGCTGGGGGAAGGGAGCCCGAGGGTGTGCTGGTGACATTCTGGGGTCATTGTTCCACCCCAAGAAGAGCAGAAATGGAGGGCAGGAGGAACGGTGGATAAGCTGCTGCGGTCTCCCCACACAGCACAGCTACACCCAATTACTGTCCCCAGTCTGCAAACTCTCTGCTGTAATCCTTTTTAAACTAACAAGAGAATTGGCTTCTCACTCCGAAATCCCACTTTATTTCAACATTAAATGCAAAATATTTCGGGGCTCCAGCCCGAGTCCACCAGAGGAACCAAAGCTATCAGCTTGTAAATCCCTATCCAAGCCTTTAATGAACCAGCAAAATAATCCTCGAGCAGTACCTGGGAACAACAACAAACCCCTTTACTGGTAACTTCTGATGAATAATCAGCTTCTTTTCAGGCACTTTTGCTGAAGAAACACCTTTCAAACCCGACCCACCCAAAGACAAGGCAACAGCAGCTCCACAAACGTAGAGTGCTGCTTGTTTCCATAGAATCCCAGAGTGGTTTGAATTGGAAGGGGCCTTAAAGCCCATCTCATTCCCATCCCCTTCCATGAAAAGGGACATCTTCCACTAGACAGGCTGAACTCAGAGAAGAGCCTAGAGAAGAAACAAGGAACTTCATTTTCAGGTGGCCTCACAAGTTATAAGTAATTAATTATCCCCCAGTTGCCATAGCCCTCAGCCCAAGACATCTTTCATGGATGAATGACTTTTTAGGGAGTGAATCCTGGACAGAAATCCTGCTGATAAGGCCTCACATAAATATAGAATAAACTGAAAGTGCAGTTACTGACTTCCAGCCCCGTTCTGCTTTCTGAACTTTGCAATCTTGACATTGAAGATGTCTTATTTTTAACTTGAAATGACACACTCAGCTGTATAGAACACACAAAACACAACGATTCTCCTTGTTCCCAGCTGTGACAGGCAGAAAGACTGACAGACAGCCACAAGGAGCACGCTGAAGTGCCAAGGAATTTTCAGCCACAGTGTCCTGACAGGAGAGGGCAGCTGGGGGAGTCAGGCTCTGCTTTCAGGGAAAATTTCTTCCCTAAAATGGTTGTAAGGAACTCCAAAATGAGAGAGAACTCTGAGCAGAAAGAATTTGTGCTTTTGCTCTGCTGTCAGTTTGTCTTCAGTTTTTCCTAATTTTTTGTACCTAACCTCTCCATTACACAACCAGACCACAGCCAAGGCTAAACAGGATCCTAATGATCTCCCATTAGCTAAACTTCCCAGCAGAACACTTCCAAAGAAAGAAGAGGTCAAAACCTGCCATCAGTAGAAGGAAAATTTCAAAGGACCAGGAAACCAGATAAATTGTTACTTTTCCTACTCCAAATCTGTAGCATGTAAGGACCACTCCCCCATGGAAAAGCTGCAAAATGTGGACCCAAAGAAAGGCATTAAATAACCATAAAAGAAATATAAAAGTTTAAGAACAGCTGCTGTGTAATATCTCCTGACTGGATACAGCATGAATATGGGGAAAAAAGAGATTTTAAATGCTTGGTCTGCACAGCAGCAAGAACTCACTCATCCTGTTTTACTGACTCTGCTCCAAAGGGGCACAGACCACCTACTCCCAAATTGGACACATCCATCCCAAATTGTATGGGGGATTTCACCCACTGAGCAATGGCAGATTAGGAGGCTTTGAGGACAATTATGTGGGATGAAAAGGAGAGAGGGGGAACCCTCAGCCTTGAATGAGCACATGGAACACCAATGTCTAGACAGTGCTGACACCTTTGTTTTTGGGAAGAGGGATTAGGGAAGCAATCTGGCTGTGCTGTCCCTTGTTTGATATGAAACCAGAAGACACTTTGGGCTAAAGGCCTGGCCCTGCTCCAAAAACCACTTTATTATGAAGGAGCTGAAGAAAAGGAGGTCTGTAAGAGTGAGAGTGAGGTTTCTGCCTGGCAGTCACAGCAATTAAACTAGACGCCTTGATGAGGAGGAAAAAACCATCTGAATAAAACCCAAGGCCTCAAAAGAACAGGAGAAAGTAATTTGAAGAGTAGGTCAAGCCTCCCGAGGGGATTACCTTGCCAGTTTGAGACTTAATGCTGGAGACACGCCTGGAAAAGCTGACCAGTGAGATCCTGCTGATCCCACGGATCACCCCGCAACGTCTGGATGCTCCAGCACAAGTCAAGTGTTAAAAGGGAATGTGAAAAACCGTGTGAGTTAGGATCAAAACTGGCAGAACTAGAAGGTTCTCTTCCTTCCACCCTCCCTTCCTCCCTTCCTTCCTCACTATGAGATTGCTGGGTTAAAATGTGTCTCATCAAACCCCAGATCTCATAAGAAACTTGAAAGATCCACTTCAAAGGGCTACTTCGGCAAACAAAGCATTAAAGTCAATTTAATGCTTCTCATACTGGAAAGAACCACTTCCTTCAATGGGAAAGGAAAATAAATAATGGAGAGACAAAGCTGGGAACATTTGTGGGAGCTGGGAATAACCAAGCCCAGGCTATGGCTGTGAAGAGACAGGGAGCTCCCACTTCCCTGGCTGTTCCAGTGCTTCCAACATGATGGACTTCTCTCCAAGGATGTGCTGACTGAGAGTGAAAAACTAAACAGAAGCTCAAAGGCTTTCACTCGTACCCAAAAATCCATCTGCCAGACACGGCAGACGCTGGAAACTCACTGCCCCAAGGACTTGGATGTGTTCAGGGAAGGCAGGAGGGAATACAGCTCTTAAATACCTCCATGCCCCTAAAGATATTTGTCATTCCAGATCTGTGGTGCTGTTAGGAACCAATTTTTGTTAAAAATGCATTTTAAAGGCAGTTCCAATCTCCCTGAATATCCAGAAGATATTTCCAGTTCAATACTCCAAAGTTCTACGGTACCACCATCATCTCTCCAGGCATGCAGGAAGAAGGAAGGGAGAAGAAACCTTCTAGTTCTGCCAGGAAATTAAGGCAGAGCTGGAGGATCCAACTGTTGGCTCCTTGAGGACAAGTTGGGATGGAAGCCCAATCCAACCTTCTTTTTATGGAGCAGTTAATGTGATAATATCAAAGAGAGAAGGAAACTTTATACAGACAGAGGGAAATCTTAATTCTCAAACAGACCAGAGGCAATTACCAAAATTATAGCAATGGAATTGTTTTTTTGCAGTCAAGCATAATTATGGAAAGTCTATTGGAAAGAAAGCTTAGGCTATGATTTGCATTTCAATTAATTTTCAAACCTTTGTGTGGAGAATTGATGGCCAGAATTGAGAAGTACAGGAACTACCAGACACTGAAATACACTCATCAATATAATATAGGATTGTCAAGGATACAACACAAACAATGTTCCAGGGTTTAGGGTTTTTTGATTTTTTTCCAGTTAGCCTGTAGGAAATGGATAAAGATGTAGAGGAGAAGAAAAAACCACCAGTGCTACCAGCTGGCTCTGCTGGGTGGTACAAGAGGACGAGAGGCAATGGGAAGAAACTGGAATGAAGGAAGTTCCATGTGAACGAGAGGAAGAACTTTACTGTGAGGTGACCATGCACTGGAACAGACTGCCCAGAGGGGGTGTGCAGTCTCCTTCCCTGGGGATAGTCCAAATCCACAATCCCAAGGATGGTGGACACAATCCTGGGTTGCCTGGGGATCGTGCTTGAGCAGTGAGGTTGGACTAGAAGACCTTTGTGTCCCTTCCAAGCCCAGACATTCTGGGATTCACATGGAGCTGAAGCACTGCACAATGGGCAGATCCAAGGCTCCTGAGAATATTTTCCTTCCTGAGGTTTACCAATAGTGCCCAGGGCTCAGAGCAAACCCTTGGGATATCGTTCCTGCCAATCTGACAATCCCAAGTTATCACTTCCACATGTTAAAAAGGAACACTTCTGTACTAAACTATCTGCAAAGTTCTGCCCAATTGCCTTACAACTTTATTGATTATAATTGGCTCTTGCTCCTTCAGCCCAAGAATTTCACACAAAATTCCAATTATACAATCCACCATGAGACAGAGATACAGACCCTCTAACAAGCTTAGGCAAAAATCAAAGGGCTAAATCAAAAACTGGCTCACACCAAGTCTATTCTTTGTGCAGTCAACCACGACTAATTAATGCTTTTAATGGCAGTTTACCCCTTTTGGCGCCATAAATCAGAGCAGGCAGCTTTTCTGAATTAACAAAAGAATCTGTGAAAGGTGTAGCTCATTAAGCACACTCCCAAATTCAAATGCACTTAATCAGAACCAGGTACACTGAGCAGGACTGTACTCCAGGAGCAGAGTAATCTGCAGGCTGTACACAGGGAACATTCATTCATCAACACAAACAAGGCTGGCACGCCAGGAAGAGGGGCTGAATTATACATCTGAGAGAAAGGCCCCTGCTTCCAGCACGGCTTTTGTCAGGGCAGGAATGTGGAGAACACTGCAGGAAGGCGCTGTGGAAAGGTGGGGGGGACAGGGAGGATGTTTCCCATAAGCTCACCTCAGCCACAGAGCCCTTGAACAGAGCATGCTGCTGCTGCTGAGCTGTTGGAGCAGATCCAGACAAGGCACCAAAGTGATCAGAGGGATGGAGCAGCTCTGCTGGAAGAATTGGGATGGTTCAGTCTGGAAAAGAAAAGCTTTGGGGTGACCTAATGGTGACATTCCAGGATCTGAAGGGAACCTACAGGAAAGATGAAGACAGACTCTTTAAAAGGGCCTGGAGTGACAGGACAAGGGGGAGCGAAGCCTTCTCTCAAACTGACAGAGAGATTTAGACTGGGTCTTAGGGAGAAATCCTTCCCTGTGAGGGTGGAGAGGCCCTGAGAAGCTGCCCCATCCCTGGGAGCATTCCAGGCCAGGTTGGAGCAACCTGGGATAGTGGAAGGTGTCCCTGCCCATGGCAGGGGGTGGCACTGGATGGGCTTTAAGGTCCATTCCAACCCAAACCACTTGGGGATTCTATGATGTATCTAAATGTGTTGTAATAGATCACATAGGGAAACTTCCTCCTTGTATAAGGTGATGAATTTATAAAGATTAATGACCCAGCATTTCATCCTAGGTAAGACAAATACTTTTCTGAGTCAGATCCACTCCTCTAAAAATCCCCTTTTAAAATGTTTTTGCCAGAGTTTCTTCCCAATATACCACCTAACCCTGCCCTCTGGCAGTGGGAAGCCATTCCCTGTGTCCTGCCCCTCCATGCCTTGTCCCCAGTCCCTCTCCAGCTCTCCTGGAGCCCCTTTAGGCCCTGCAAGGGCTCTGAGCTCTCCCTGGAGCTTTCTCCTCTCCAGGTGAGCACCCCCAGCTCTCCCAGCCTGGCTCCAGCCCTGGAGCAGCTCAGGGGCCTCCTCTGGACTCTCTCCAGCAGCTCCAGGTCCTCCTGATGTTGGGGGCCCCAGAGCTGGATGCAGCACAGAACTCGGCTTGACAGAAATCATTTTCCATATCACATGTTCTCTGAAAGGGATTTTGTTCTCCAAAACAGAGCTGGCAATGCAGGAAAACTTCAGATCTGTGAACAAAGGATTCGCTCCTGCGCTAAAAAAATTCACTAAATGATGTTCCCAACAGCATCGAAGTGTCCAAGAGCTGCCGGCAAAATGCTCCACTTCAGCTCTGGATTCAGTGCATTCCCAGCCCAGTGAAGAGCCCACCTAACTGGCAGAAATGCTCAGGAGACTTAAAGTCCAGAAATTTTCCACATGAGTTCAGAAACGTTGAGGAGCAGAAGTATAAAGTCCAGGCCCAGCTCCAAATTCCACTCACACACACTGGATAAAAACCAGCCTAACGTAAAAGCACATTTAAAAATATTTACATCAAACCAAACCATTACAGAGATAAGAGAGGTATTTATAGAAACACATGGATTTTACACACACATACACACACCCCGTGTTTAACTACTTAATTGCTGGAATTTCAATTAGGATATGGGGGAGTGGGGGTATTTCCCAAGCAGGAAACAACCTAAGGAAGCTAAGACATGGAGCACTCACACATTCAAGTTTAACTCAATTTCCTCCACCTTCGGATTTCTGAATGAACACTGAGTCTAACAGGGAGGGTTCAACTCAAGATAGAGTCACCCAAAAGTAAATATTTGCTGGAGATCCCCAGCAGGGCAACCACAGCCTGGAGAGCAACCTCCATCTGCTTGGTCAGTCAAGTCTCCACAGGCTCCATCAATTCCACTCTTGAGCTTCAAATTTCTTAATCTGGAGCTGGATTGGACCAGGAGCCTTTGGAGCAGGAGCTTTCTTATGCAAAGCCAACACTTCACATATTCCCACTTGAAACACAATCTTGTTCTCTGGATCTCCCATCCATCAGTTCCAGTCTTAGTTTGTGTCCCTTCTCCCACCTCACCACCCACCAAACCCACCCTGGGCTTTGCTTCTCCCCTTCCACAGCCCTGGATTTCTGCTTCTCAGATCCCAAAAAAACTGCACAGCCCAAATGGGGGAAACCATACAGAAAAAAGGGATAGGAGCAGCTTCAAAGTCCCTTTTTGTAAAAAATTTATCCCTTTTTCTAGCATGAAGAAGGGGAAAAGGGGAAGAAGGAGATGGACAGGGGATCACTGTGGTTGCCTCAAGGCTGGCAGAAGCACGGAAAAGCTTTTCTGAAATCTTTGGCATTTTCTTTCTCATCCCACCTAAGCTGGGGTGCTGGGAGAAGAAGAAATATTGGATTTTGTCTGTACCCAAAGAGGAGGCATTGATTTAGGGCAGCTTTTCCCAAAGCAGGGCTGGAGTGCTAAATTATTGTGAGGATAAGGGTCAGAGTGTGCTCAAAGGTTTGATCCCAGCATAGTGCGGCAGACCCAAGAGCAGCTGACATTTAAAGTTCATGTCATTAAGTGAGCAGCAAAACATATAAAATGGAAAAAAAACAGAGTCAAGCCTGGTTTTTCCATATTCCTGCACAAGAACAGCTGGATGGGGTCAGACAGACACTTCAGCCACCCCTGTGTCTTCTCTGCCCAACAGGGAAGTGTGAATCCCTAAGGGAAATTTGAGGGGCAGGCACACAGGGACATTTTCCCAGCATACTTTCCAGAGGGATTTCCTGAGGGAATATGTTCCTGTTTCACAGCTCCTGTAGATCATGTTCTGCCACTGTTATAACATATTAAATGATCTTAGATATATATATATATATACACACACACACATATATAAATGTACGTGCTCAAAAGGCTTGAACTGCTCAGGTCTCATCATGCTGGGCTCTATAAATCAAAATAAGGAGTGAAGATAGAAACTGCTCCAACCAAATCACACTGCAAAGCTTCTATTCGAAAACATTGTTTCCAGCTTTCTTCTCCCAAGAAACAGAAACTATTAGAAAGCAATTTGCCTGTCTCCAGGCAAATGACAGAAGTTTATATCAGGAATGGTGTCTGTGCCAACCCGGGGATTTTGACCCAGCTAATGAACACAAGTCTCCTTTTAATATAAAACAAAAATGTATCATTAACTAGGAAGATATTAAGACTAATAAACACTAAAAAAAGAACCCCTCTCACAATTCTTTATAGAAGCAGCACGTAAGTACTGTTTTACTCAGGCTGCTGAAGACCTGATGTTTATTAACTTTCTAAATCAACACAATAAAACACACCAGGCACAGAGTGTTACTGGAGCTTCAGCTTATGCATTTCTTGACCCAGAAATCACTTCTCATTTGAAAATGTAAAGTGCTTCTGTATCAAAGTGAAAGAAGAGCCCAAACCCTATCAAACAGCAACAGCTGCAATCTCCACAGCATCCAAGGCTCTCCTGTCTGGAAGGAGCAGGGAAAGGGTTTTGGGAGGAGCAGCTAAAACTGAAGGGCACAAAGACAGGATGAATTGGTACCTCTTGGATACGAGCTTCCTTGGGATGGAGATAATCCGGAGAGGAGTGTGCCTGGGAAGGGAGTCTTCACAGCATTCCAGAGCTCTGCAGCAGCAAGGACACAGAGAGAGAGAGAGAGAAAAACACCCGTGAGGCTCTGTGGAAAACCTGCTGGAAGAAAACACAGCTCTTCCCAGCTCAGAGTGGTCTTCACCTCCACTGGAGCAGAAGGAGAAATGGGACATGTAAGAAATGCAGGCAAAAAAAGGAGGAGCACTGGAGCCGCAGGATATGAGGAGAGAGAAGGGATACCAGAGCTGGCAATAAGACCAAGGCCTTCCCAGCTTCCCAGAGGGAGAAAAACAAAGTCCAAGCTTTCATTTAAATACTTGTTTACCAGCTATTTGTCAGGATTTGGGACTAAACAGGTTTTAGCCTGAGTTTTACATGTTACTCCTACATCCTCCCTTCCCAGCTGACACAAAAGCTCCGAGAACTGAAAATGAAATCCCTCAAAATGAAGTGCAGCACCCAAAAAAAGCTCTCAAGGCACTCCACATGCTTTATGCATTACAGGGAGGAACAGAAACCCTACTGTTCCCATTAGCAGGACCAGCTCCTTGGAACAGTTGTTTATTTTAATCAACCCAGTACCAAAAGGTTTACATTAAATATTTTTTCATGGTTTCTAACCACTGATCCTGTATTAGTTTACATTCACTCAAAAAACACTCTGGGGGAGAAAGCAGGAGGCAGAAAACATTGAATCCAGCAAAACAACTGAGGGTTTTTTAGGGAGTGCTGGTACATCCCACCTTTCCCTGTAGAATTACACCACCAGACCCTTCCAGCCAGCTAATGAAACAGCATGAATTTGTAAATGAACAGAAAATAGTAAAATCTTTAATTTTACTGAATCTTTCTTCTTCCTGCCTCCTGCAGGAAGCCACCACCTGCCATCAGAGATGGCATCCTTGGAGAGAAGTCAAAAGCCACCCTGCTGATGCTCCAGTGTCCCAGTAATCCCAGCCCTGGTCCTAGCAGGAGCATGAGCACACTGAGGAAAACAGGTCAGGAACATCTCCACCTGTTGCTTCCACAGGTGCTTGACTTCTGTATTTCTACATTTTAAGAAGCATATTCATTGCTTGGAATTTAATTCTGGTTTCAGGCTTTTTGACTTGTTTTTATGGCCCTTCAATTCAAAGATAGAACCCTAAAATATTTTCAGGAGGGAGAGGAAAGCGTGAGTGAATTTCAGCAGAGACAAGGACTTGACAAATCTTATCCCATCAAGTTCTGCAGTGGCAAATTAGTCTTTCTCAGAGCACATTCTGTACTCAAAGTAGCCTCAGTACTTCGGGAGGTACCAAATATAACACAGCCCCATTTTAACATCCTTCCAGGAATACACACACTCATTTATTAAGAAGACGTGGGCTGCAGCTCCACTTCCAACAGCTTCAGTAACATTTTGTAAAATTAAACAAATTACTCCTTTTGTGGCAAGAAAGAAGCTGAAAATAAGTGTTCAAGCAAATGGGGGAGAAAACCACCTCCCTCACATCTTCCTCCCTCCTTGGATTTCGGGAAAGCAAGCTTTGCCTGCTGCACCAGGCTCACCATCAACCATGGGATCACCAATCACTCCTTCTGCTGCTTTCACACCTCAATCCCCACACCTTTACCATTATTATTTCATTTCAGAGCTGCTTTGATACCCCAGTTTGCTCCAAGTCCCCATTTTGTAATATTTTCACATCTTTTTATTTGCATAAACCAAGGAAGTCCATAGCTCTTGCTGACCATCACTAAAGGTGAGTGTCCAGCAGTGCTGAACATCCAGAGGGTTTCCAGGATTTGGCAGGAGGACAGCACTGCCACAGCCTTTAATGCTGAGGGATTCTCCAAACATTCCCCCTTTTGTTCAGCTCTGGCTGCTACAGAGAGGGACAAGAACAGTCCCCACCTCTCATTAACCTTGGTGCTGCATCTTTCTTTAGCTGCAACAGCATCAATACCTGCTTGCATTGTGCTGCCACTCAGCAGATTAACCCTTTTTTGGTTTTTTTGGCTCCTTTTCTGTCTTTTCCTGACCAGAAGTCAAAATGATTCAGTTCAGAGGGAGTGGATGCTGCTGCTGCAGAGAGAAGCTGTGAAAAGCTGCAGAGAAGGAGGCTGTCCAGCTGCCAGCACACATCCCTGCCCTCTGCCACGCTAAAAACCAGCAGGGAACAATCAAGATTGACCAAATTTGGATGTATTTGCAGAAAAACAATCAGTCCCAATCAGTGTCTTTGAGTGGAAGTGCAAAGACATTCATTAAAGAAGGAGAAAAACCAAATGAATTTGTGAGAAGGTATGCCTTTGGAAAATCTAGGGAAATAGCACTATGCTGAGAAGTCCTGTTGGCACAACCTCGTTCATCAAGAGTGTGATCTGGGATTTACTCAGGGAAGACTTGAAGAACACAGAAAAAAACAGCCCTGCCCTCTGTGGAGCAACCTGTGCCAGGGCCTTACCACCCTCACAGCCAAGAATTCCTTCCTAATATCCCATCTAACCCTGCCCTCTGGCAGTGGGACACCACTCCCTGTGTCCTGTCACTACAAGCTCCCATAAAAAGTCCCTTTCCATCCTTCTTATCAAGTTAAGCAAAGACACCAAAGCAGGTTCCTGCAGCCCAGAATTCCTCCTTCCCTTCCCTTCCCTTCCCTTCCCTTCCCTTCCCTTCCCTTCCCTTCNATTCCTTCCTAATATCCCATCTAACCCTGCCCTCTGGCAGTGGGACACCACTCCCTGTGTCCTGTCACTACAAGCTCCCATAAAAAGTCCCTTTCCATCCTTCTTATCAAGTTAAGCAAAGACACCAAAGCAGGTTCCTGCAGCCCAGAATTCCTCCTTCCCTTCCCACTTTCTTCTTGCTATGAAAGAGATTAAATCCCTTAATATTTCCTAAGATTACTGCAGCTACTAAGCAGGGAAGCTCATTCCCTACTATCTTCATCAACTCCATGTGCTATTTCAAGCAACAAAACAAGATTTTTAATTCTATCCTCCCTCTTATGCCCCAAATTTAGTTTTCTTTTTTTTGTTTTAGTAGCTACACTTCAATGATGATCTTATTTCAATTATTCTTCTATATTTCTCTTTTAATCCTTTATTTTCCTTCTGTCCACAAAACTGGACTCCAGTGATAGGAGCTGGGTAGATGGATTACAAAATAGATTGAGTTAATTAGGATGTGGTGATTAAAACACCTGCTTTGGTAGATTGCAGAGAGTTCTGATAAAATAGCAAAAAAATACACTCCACAACTGCTCATCAAATGAAGATAAAAACATTCAGCAAATGTCTGACATTCTGAAGGGTTAAATCCTATTCCACAACATTTTGGGTTTAGCCCTCTGAGTACCCAAACCCCACAAAATGGAAAGGGAAAAGTTCCCCAAAAGTCAATGTTCACTTTCTTTACTGCCTGTTTTCAACAATTTTCCCAAACTCCTTGTAAAATTGACTCTGAAATAATTATTTTCTCTTGTGCAAGTTATATATTATAAGGCACCTCGGGGTTTCTAAGTCACAAACGACTTTGTAATGAAAAGAAAACAATTTCATTATCTAAGATTATTAATTGAAGGAAATATTGACTGTACTGCTCACAACAGTCAACCTCCAGTAAGTGCAACATTAAAAATTATAGGCAGCCGTTGTCTTAGAAATAAAAATAAACCTTTCAGTGAGAGCAGCCTCAGTGTGGCCTTTCCCTCTATTTAAAAAATAAATAATAAAATCAAAGCAAAACACTCCAACACAAGCCTCCCTTGCATTACAAAAGAGGGATTAATGAGAATCTATTTGGACACTGGGAAAAGCCCTGGCATGTTCATTGTGAAGGTTAATTCAGACACCTTTACTCACACAGGGAATGAAATTAAAGAAACAGAATTTAAAGGCAATAGTAAGGGTGCAGTGTTAAGCCATGAGCAAACAGACACCAGCGAGAGGACACCAGAGACATTTATCATGGAGCCTAATGCACTTGGGACCTAAATTCTGGAAGAACAGGGCAAAATGTTAGTGAGTACATACAGATTATCCAGAATGGATCTGAGTTCCATTCTGCTCAGGGCACATTAAAAAAAAAAAAAAAAAAAATTAAAGATCCACCTGGAGCAACTGGAAGCGAAAACATCTGTGCAAATACCTAGCAGGAAATAAAGGCATGGAAAGAAATCATTTTGGAAGGCAGAGAACATTGCAGGAAACCACAGGGTCGTTCCTGGCTGGAAGCACCTTCCTGTCCTTCCTCTCCTTAAAAACTGACAGTTGCCTTTGTGCCATCAGGACTGGCCTGGAGCTGTACCAGACCTGGATTAGGGAAGGGATCCAGGTTAAAAATAACCTGGGTTTGCTGTTCCCTGATCTGGTTCCCCAGCTGGCCCTGGGAGAGCTGGACCAGCAGAGCCCAGGGAGCCCAGCACTGGGAACAGGCACAGGAGGAGGGAAGCTCCCAGGGACAGCTTCACCCTGGAGTTAGGAAATACAGGACACAGCCAGAACTGGCATGGAGCAAGAGGGGCAGCACCAGCAGGAATTCACCCCTGGATTCCCCTAACATTGATGATGCTCAGGAGGGAAAGGCTCCCAGGGCTGCCTCCAGCTCCTGAGCTTCCTCCTGCCAAAGACCCATCTCCAGCACTCAACTGGTGGAAGAATTGGAATTGTTGGGAATCACCAGCAGTGGCTTTGGCCAGTCAGGAGGGGAAGGAGTTTTCAAGGAAGAGGCTGAAAAGGGCCATGTGCTTCAGCAGCACCTTGCACACATCCACCACGGGAAAACATCCCTCCAGGAAAACTCCATGGAACAACACATGATGACTCAACATCTCCAGGTGTGCAATGAGCTTCTAAAATTAGATGGTTCTCAAAACTCCAGAGTATTAAATATCCCAAGATCCTCCTTCGTTTTTTACATGCAGGCTCAAAGTGAGAACTCAAGAGGCAAGAAAAGTGAGGAAAGCATTAAACTGGCAAAGTTGGGCATCGTCCTTTCTCCAGGAACATCCTGTTGGCTTGGTCCCCAAGAAAGACAAGTGACAAACATCAGGATTCTGAATGTCACCCCTGAGCACACCTCCCTTTGACATCACTTCCACTGTATCCTTAGAGTAACTTTTCCACTTGGAGGATGCCAGCAGAAGGCCAGAAGGGCAGAGCGAGCTTAGGAAAAGCAGCAAATCCCATCCGCATTTTTACTTACTCACAGTTACTGATTAAAAAAAAAAAGGAGTCTAATCCCCTGGAAAACTGGAGAGCTTTTGGAGCCAAAGAGCAGGAAAAGGACAACTGCTACTGAAATATCAGCACTGGGCTCCCTGCTCCTGCCAAGCCCTGGATTTCAGGTGCCGAGCTGGGAGTCAATGCAGCAGCAGGATGGGTGCATTCAAGATATTTAAGTCAGACACTCTAATCTGAACTCCTACCAGCAGATAAGAGAGACTTAAACAGAGTGAGAGCTGGTTTGCTTTTCTATTTAGCACTATTTAAAAGAGACTCATTTCTCTTAGTCCAGTCTTTCAAACATGCCAGTTTGCCAAGAAACATCGCTCTGCACCACATCTGCCAAAGTTTGTAATCCAGAAAAATACACACTGAAGATAAATGCCCTCATTCTTGATTTTCACTTCATTGTGTTTAGAAAAGCAAAGGGCAGTAAATTCTAGTCTGGTTTAATCATCTACTTCAATTTACACAGGCCATCTTTTGGGAAGGGTTTTTCTTCAATCTCCAAACTCAGAATAACTGGAATATTTGAATCATTCAGCTCAGTGCATTGATGAGTAGCAGAGTTTGGGGAGACAGATCCTACTGCAAATAGAGCACAGAAAATAAGCACTGAGAGCCCCTTCCAGTACCTAAAGGGGCTCCCTGGATCCTTCTCCTCTCCAGGTGAGCACTCCCAGCTCTCCCAGCCTGGCTCCAGCCCTGGAGCAGCTCCAGGGCCTCCTCTGGGCTCTCTCCAGCAGCTCCCGGTCCTCCTGCTGTGTGCCCAGGGCTGGGGCAGCTCTGCAGGTGGGGTCTCACCTGAGCTCAGGGGCACGGGGGCAGAGTCCTCTCTCTCAATCTGAATTCCAGGTTAAGAACAGCCCTTGATCCCTTCAGGATGTTTTTCCACTGCAGCCACACAAGGCAGTGTTGAAATCTTTTCTCCACTGTCCTCAATGGAAACATGACAACAAAATCAATTTGGAGATTGTTGTATTGACAGAGACACTTCCTGCTGGAGTTATTTCCATCTGAAAAACCAACTGAGCCACACTGATGAAAACATTGTTTAAACTGTGATTCTGCAAGGAAACCTTTCAGCTCTAGAAAATTCACCCATTCCAGATCTCATGTATGTCTTGGGAAAAGGAGGTCTGGTCAAAAAAGGGCTTCGCAAAACTGGTTGGTCTTTTTTTATTTATCCATAAAGTTTCTCAAAGCAACAATTGACTGTTTATCAGGTGTTTTGCCTTCCATTATACCCAAAGCACACACATTCTGCCATACCTGAGCAGCATCCCTGTGCTGAACCACACTTCATTAAGGAATTAATTGAGCGATTCAGACAGATTAGGTAGCAGTAAAAATTATTTTAAGGTGAGTAACTGCCTTTCCATAGAGGTGTTCCCAAAGTTCCCCACAATCTTTCAAGGCCTTTAATTACTTTCAATAACAAACTCACTTAAGAGCTTAAAAGCAATTAAAAATGAGTTAAGTCAACATTTATTTCACTGGGGTTTATTAAGCACTTGTTTGAAGCAGTCCCAATCTCTCCTTCCTTTAGAAGTCATTGGCAATTTCTGTCACTGTAGACTTAATTTTTGTTCACTTAATTCCCTATGCCACACAGGGACAGGTATTACAGTGCTGGTGGAAAACTCACCAAAACCTAGAGTAATATTCCCCAGTTTTTAAAGAGATCATAGGGGGGAGCCCCCCAACACTCAACTTCACCTTCCTGAACACCGCACATGGATTATAAAAATTCCTGATAATATTAGAGCAAAATAACGAGCTTTCCTCCAGCTTTTGCAAAGGACTTTAATCATTTCCTGTTCCAATCCCAGCACAGACCTTGCCTAAGGCACATTAATCCCTACCCCACACATTTAGTTCCTGCAGTGGGGTCAGGTCACCAAGCAGGCCAGAAATGGTCCCTCATTAATTATTTAGTCACTGCAGAGTGTGGATTTCCTCATTTCCGGCACTGCCATTTCCCAAGTTTCTGGTGTGTCGTGGTGCTCCTCAACTTTCCCACTGGCTCCAACAAATCCACCTTCTCATTCCAAACACTTTTCTGTGCTAACATCTCCCCAATGTTGTCCTCCTCCATCCTACCCCAGACCTACATATTCCACATGCTCCTCTATTTTATTTCCCAGTGCTGACTCCTATTTGAAAACTACTTTTCCTTGCACAAAAAAGCCCAGACTTAGCTCCAAACAATTCCTAAAAGTGTATCCTTTTCCATTCTCCTTCATACAACAGGCAGTGTTTCTCTCACATTATTCAACAAGGGGAAATGGCCTCCCACTGCCAGAGAGCAGGATCAGATGGGATATTGGGAACAAATTCTTCCCTGGGAGGGTGGGGAGGCCCTGGCACAGGTTTTCCAGGGAAGCTGGGGCTGCCCCTGGATCCCTGGAAGTGCCCAAAGCCAGGCTGGACACTGGGGCTTGGAGCAGCCTGGGACAGTGGAAGGTGTCCCTGCCCATGGCAGGGGACTGGAACTGGATGAGCTTTAAGGTCCCTTCCAACCCAAGCCATTCCATGATTCCATGAACTTCTCATTGTTTTACCTTCTTCCATGTAAAATGCAGCTTCCCTAGGAAAGGGCCATGTCAGATTTAGTGCAGAATGCACATCAAAATTAACTAACATGTGACAGATCCTCTTTTGCCTCTCCACTGGCTACAGTGAGAAATATTCCAAAGCAAAGGGTAGCACCTGAGCTTCTCTCCAAGTGCCCTTGCTGTACCCTCCCCCTGAGAGCACGGAATCCTTCAGGCTGGAAAAGACAGCCAAGATCATCAAGTCCAACCTTGAAAAGCTGGAAAAGCCACAATCAAGCTCCAGAGAAGCACCAATTCTTCTTCAAACAGCCCTGAAAATGTGCTGGGGGAACCACAAGAGAGAACGGGAGCAGTGCCCCTCTTGCAGAGATGAGAAATACACCATGTAATGCAGGCCACAGTCTAATCTCACAGAGATATTCAGGAGCTCAACTCCCACTGAACCAACAAAGTAAAATTCCTAAATTCCTCTGCAGATCTGGGAGCCAGAGAAGCACAATTCTTTGAGCTGGCTATTTCACATTTAATGTTTGTTGTGTGTTCTGAAGACATCCAAATGTACCAAAACCTCCAAACATGCCACAGTCATCAAACCTTTGCTTCTACAATTCCTTTGCTGCCGTTGTTTCCACAGGAATTCCAGTCCAGGCTGTTCTGGTAGGGGTGACAGGTTCAGCCATTTTATGCTTTCAGCAATCAGAACACAGCTCCATTTTATTTCACGCACTGCAATCAGAGTTTTGCCCTTAGTTTGGCAGCTTTTTATACCATGCAATAACAATTAACTCCCTTTGGCATAATTTATATGAATCATTGATTTCATGCAGATAACAAGGAAAAAGAAAAGACCTATTAAGTCATCTAAATGACCCAAGCAGCACCGCTGGATTGTTCTCAGCAGCACATTTGCTGTGCTGGTTTGAAATGTGCTTGCACAGCACAAGTACAAAAACTGTCTGCAGAGCAGACATGTTTCACTAACAGATGCTCTAAGTCAACAGAGCTTGGAAATCTTCAGTTTATAACTAAATGTTGTACTGCACTTTCACTCCTCCAAACAGGCTCTAATGTTTCTTGAGGGGGTGAGAAGGGGATATTTGTATTTCAGTAGAAAATACTTCCCTGACAATTTCCAAGTTGGATCTAAGGCTTGCATGTCCAAAGTAGGACCTGGAATATCCTGGGACCATCTCTCGAGAGGATATGGATGCACTGCAAGAGGATGTCCAGTTCTAGGCATATAAATAATACAGACATGCAATGTATTTTCAGGGTGGGTTTTGGTGGATTTTTTTGGTGTTGTGTTTTGTTTGTTTGTTTGTTTGCTTTTTAATCTCTAGAAGAAGATAAGGTGGGACTTCCCTGATGGAATTCCAAGAGCCAAACTCCTGGCAGATGTATTCTCTAATCTAAATCTTTCTGATGGGGATTCCCATGTTTCCTCAGGCAGTAGCTCACGTTTGGGGTTGTTTTTCCTGTCTCACCACAAGCTTTCCTTCCAATCCATCCATGGGTTTGCAGATGGTGCATGCTACTCCACCTACCAGATCCTTGGGAGAGAGAGTTTAGAAGTGTCGGTCTCACTGTGAACCCTCAGGGAGGTTCACACACATCCTTGGGGTGGGATTCTTGGGGTTGTCCTGAGCGTGGCCACGATTTGGACACAATGATCCTTGTGGGTCCCTTCCAACTCGGGATATTCTGTGATTCCACGATTATATCCTGTAATAACCAGCCTTCTGGGAACATCAAACCACTGACCTTTACTCATCCATCTCACAGCACAGCGCTCCTAGGGATGTGGAAAACCTTCCTAAATCTAAGGGAACAACATCCACCCTCAAAGCTGCTCAGCTCCCTACTGGGAGCAATCAAGGAACTACCAGGAGTACTGTGGCAGGAGGAGAGGTGTTTGTAATTAAGCACCTCTGCACAAATGCAAATTAAATGTGCCCCGTGCTTTATTTGAGTTTAGCAGAGCCTGACTCTGCTTTTGCTGGCACAGCTTGGAAAGCTGTGACCCAAGGGGAGGGAGCAGAGGTTTGTGCAAGGAGTGCTAAAACAAAACCAAGCAAAATCATTTCACAGGCCACTCCAGAAGCTCCCGTCCATGTGCTTCCTTGACCCACTAAAAGCCTTCTGCAATAAACAGCCAAACACACAGATGTCCACGGCCCTCCTGCAGAAACCATTTGCACTGTAAACAGGACATAAAGTGAGGGGTTGGGGGGGGAAAGCAGTGCTGTGAATGTGCAGGAATTACAAGTCCTAAATTTCACTTTGTGTCTCACAGTGCAGTCATTGTTCCTCCACAGAAAGGTTCCTGAGCGGAGATCTGTGATTTGGCAGGACCTTGAGAACCACCATGGGAAGAGAGACCAAAAACCAGAAAAGTGGCTAAAAACAAGTGGGACATTAGAACAACAGCAAAGACCCAAGGGAATAATCAGGAAAATGCTGTCAGGAACAATACTGAAGAAGAATCACTGTCATGAGAGCTGAGATCACCAGATGACTGCCAAGACAAGGAGTTATTGGGAATAAATCACCTCAGAGCAGCATAATCAATGTCTGTCTCTTTCTCACAACAGTGACAACATGGTCCCTGTGCCACCATGGCAACCTACAAGGCTTTAGAACAAAACCTCTGGGACAACAAATCCCAGATAACACTGACTGTGTAGACCATATCCAGGAGAAACTGGACACAATGAAGTCCTGCACTGGATAATGGGAAGAAAATATTAGTGACCACCAAATTTGGACTGCAAGCCCAGAACAGCAAGAACAAAGAGCATCACAGAAGTGTCCATGAACACCAGTGATTCCAAAGCATCACCATGTGCCCACCTCTGCATCAGGACAAGAAGTGCTTCCCTTGGACACCCACCACAATTCCCCAAGCATGGACCAACACCTCATCCCACTCCATGGGTCAGCTCCTGCCCACTGCCTTCCTCAGCATCCTCAGATCATCACCACCAGCAGACTGACAGGGCCTGGCATGTCACATTCTGTCACATGTCATCAAATTGCTCTCACTGGACTGTTAATGTGATTATCACCACGGGTCCCACTGCAGGTTTGGGGTTTTTTTTTCCCAAAGGAAAACAAGTTCTTTGCAGTCACTCTGGAGACACTGAGAGAAATGAATTGTTGGTCCCCTGAGTATAAATTATTGTCCTTGTCACGATCATGCCCACTGCTGCATCAGAATGCACAAGAATTAGCTCTAGAAAGTGTCTATACTGTAAATTTTAACACTGAGAAAAGCCTCAGATCCTTAAAAACCTCTTTGCTCAGCTACAGTAAGGAAGAAGACACAGAGAAAAAACTTGTGTGAGTAATAGGAGAGATGTTCAGTGCTACAGATAATGCAGGAAAATTTATCCTCCCCCCTTTTACACAGCCCAAAAATGAGTAATTATGTGCCAGGAGATATCATCTACTCCACAAATCAAGTCACTGAAACTACAGACTAAAAATTGTTTTTAAGAAAGTCAATTTATTAGCGATTACTGTGCAGACAGACATATGAGTGCTCTTGTGTACTTGCTGCATTAACAACCTCTCAAAAGCCACAGGAAAAGGAAAATCAATACTGTGTATTTTTTCTCACATCAATTTATCTACTGCTGAAAAAAAATAACTCACTTCTGTGTATGCCACACATGACATATCCCAGGTTTCCTCTGAGCAAGGAAAATAAAACAAGCTTTTGCTGGTTTCAACCAACCAAACGCTGCCTTGCTGGACTCAGATTTTGCTTCTGATAAAACCTGAAATAAGACTTGAACAAACTCAGAGCAGTCTCAGGCAGCTTGGCACTGGTACACAGAGCCTTTTGTTACTGATCCTGTGGTGCTGGCGCAGGGCTGGAGCCCATTAGCAGTGAACGGTCCACTAAATATTTCATGATTCTGGATTTCAGACGTTTCCCAAGACAGGTTCTATCACCACAGATCCTACAAACGGGCATGACAGTTGCTAAATAAAGGATATCATGCAGAGTGGCCTCTCCAAAGCACTCCCAGAGCCTCCAGCCAGGAACCAATCTCTATATTTTTTACATATATATATATGTCTCCAAAGTATGTATTTTTTCCTCTCCAATTACAAAACACAAATTTTCTCTGCATAAAGTCTTTCAGGCTGCTACTTTGACAGGAATCAAAATAAATCTTAGGATGGCATTCCCTGTTGAGCAGACTAATCTTGTTTCCTTCATTTTCTTTTTCCAGGTCACCAGTTTACTTCCCTTGGCCGAGAGCTCCCCACAGACTCTGGGAGGGTGCCTTGAAGAGCTCTGCAGCCACAGCATTTCCCCATCACTAAATCCTAAAACATTTCTGCCACATCCCAAACAGGGCAAAGTCCTCTCCAAAATGAATGCTGCAGCTTTTACTCTCCAGGTTGGTACAATTCCCAAAGACACGGCCTTGCTGCTTTCCCGCCGGGAACGCACAGCCACAACGCCTGCCCAGCAGAACATGGCCTTCACGGCCATGGTCCAGCAGATGTTTGTACAAATCCACCCAAATCCATAGAGAGGAGTGGCTGGAGAGCCTTGCAGGCAGGAACTGGGGGTGCAGGTCAGCTGGAGCCAACAGGGAGGGCAAACCACAGCCTGGGATGCATCCAAGAGCCAGGCAAGGGAGGACTGTCCCACTGGCCACTTCAGGCTGGACATTTGGAAGCATTTCTTCACCAAGAGGGTGGTCAAATGCTGGAAGTGGCTTCCTGCAGAGGTGGCCCATGCCTCAAGCCTGTCAGCAGTCCCGGGACAATGCCCTTAAGAACATGCTGTGAATTTGGCCAGCCAGGTTTTGGTCAGCCTGGATGATCCCTCAGGGTCCCTTCCTACCGAAGGGGCCTGTTGGATTCTAACGCAGGAGAGAAACCCCGAGGACTCGAGCAGAAAACTCAACATCTCACCTTTGCTCAGGCACCAAGGGGGACACTGAGGTGCTGATCCTCCTCCCAGAGACACTTCCATGCCCCTTGGAAGCATGGCACTCTCCCAGGCAGCCGGATAATCCTGCCCAGAGCCAGGCTCCTTAAGGCAAAGCAGCTTTGTGGGCCGCCAGGAGCCACTGGCGCCTCAGACAGGCTCCTCGCCGGCCTTCACTCTCACGGCCGCCTTAAGCTCATCTAAGCTCCAAATAACACGGCCAAAAACGTTCCCTGAGCCTCGGTGATCCACAAATGGTCATGGCAGCACAAGGAGAGGTGGGAACAGAGTGGGAGAAGACATCCCTTGGTGGGAGCCTTCCTAGTGACAGGTAGGCCTGAGGGCCCTGGCGTTCCTAGGCCAGGGTAGGCCGCTCTTGGAGACGGGGAGCTACTGGAACACGGTTTGGCCATGATTTTTATTCTCTGCCCTCGTATCAGAGCTCACACACCAGCACTTCTCCTCCTCTCCTGCTCCTGTGCTTTGTATGACCCACTCTCCCTCCCCTCAGCCACGTGGTCAAAAAGTAATCACCACCGAGCTCCAAAGTCAAATGTCCCCATTCACGAAACATCAAAACCTGGAGCAAAACTTGGTTTTTAATCAAAATTTGGCTCACATTGGCCCCTGCACTCACAACCTGTGAGGAAGCAGCCGACGAACAGATGTCACTGCTGGATAAGCCTCGTTTCTTTAGGAAGCTAAAAATGGAACCAGCCATCACCATCATCTATGTTTAGACCCAATATTCCAAACAATTCCTCTATTTGCAGTTCTTTCCCCCCCCCCACTCCCCCCCCAAGCTATCTCTGGCAGAAGAATTAAACAGCTGCCACAGAGAGCAGGAATGGAGTTAAAAGCTGAAGAAATGCAGCGCTGGTAGCAGAGGTGACGCACCAGCTGGATGCATTCCAGGTCACTGCAGCCTGGCAGGCTCTCCAAGAGGACATCCCAGCGGATCTCGGCGGCACAGTTGGATTTTTCCCCCACGTATGCAAAAGCCATAACTCCTATGGAGCCAATCATTTCACGCTGGAAGCCCTGCAATTCATTTTTTAAATGGTTTGCCAATCAGGTTATTATGTTCAAGCTAAGGGAGGAAAAAACCCTACAGAAAGACTTTTCATGGGGAAAGCATTCCGCTTGGGATTTTCCTTGTCTTCCTGTGCCAAATTGGCAGGAGAGCTGTATAATTACAGCGCTTTTACAAACAAAATTAATGTACAGCAAGTTTGTACATGGCCACCCTCCCATCCATGGATTTTATGGAGAACAGAGCAAAAGGATGTCAGTTTTATTTCACAGTGAAACCATTCTCCCAAAGCAGGAGTATTTTTAAGTAAAATCCCTGTGTGGTGCCACAGACTGTAGTCCCCTCTTCCATTTTTAAAGGCAGACAAACTTCACAACACAAGAGCCACAGAAAACAGGCACAGCATCCCTCAGATCTGTGTTCCTACACAGGGATCAGGATGCAGGATGCCCAGGAGTGGCATTAACACATGAGATGTGGCCATAGAGACAGAAGAAGGGCAATTATGGATGTTGTTAAGCATAAAACCTTCTCTTCTTATATGTCTGATCAGGAGATTCTATTTTTTAAACTAAAATATAACCAAATACATGTGTCAAAAACCAATTCTCAACAAAAGCCACCTTATTATATATTAAAGGTTTATTTCCCTTTATTATAGCAGCACATCAGTCTCACTAAGACCCACAAGCAGCTTCCAAGAATCCTCTGCTGCTGTCACAAATGTTCACTCTGTGGATCCTAATTTCTCTTTGTTTTCCCTGTCACATTCAATATATCTCCAGTTCATGAATTATAGACTTGCCTGATTTCCCTAATGTCACCCAGGAGTCTACAGTAATTCAGGAACCCAGCAGACACTGGGGAGGTCCAAGTCCTGGATGCTGAGACTCCTTTAGGATGAGAACAGACTAAGGCACGTAATTCCCCCCTGACTGAGCTGGCTACATTCCTTTCCCTAATTTTCCCTCCAAAATTCCACTCCTAGCAATTCACTCTCGAGGTGCTGAGGAGATGAAGATGACACACACGTGTGTTGTCCCAGACCTGCTGGCACAGGATCCACAGGATACCTCACAGTGCATGCTCCAACCCTGTGCCAAACCATTTTCCTCCATCAAACCACTGCTCCTGAAAGCTGAGCAGTGCAGGGATGTCCTCCTGAAGGACAGGGCCATCCAGAGGGACCTACACGAGCCTGAGGAGCTGGAGATTCAAGGGAATCATGAGGTTCAGCAAGGCCAAGTGCTGCGCTGCGTTGGGCTATAAGAACAAAGTTGGAGAAGAAGCCAGTGAGAACAGCCCTGTGAAGAAGGATTTGGGGGTGCTGGGAGATGAAAAGGCCCTGGCCACTTCCAGCCCCCTAAGTGTGGCCTTGGAGTGCCTGGAGGAGCCAATGAGAAAGAGGGAGAGAGACTATTTACAAGGGCCTGGAAAGACAGGACACAGGGAAAGGCTTGCCACTGCCAGAGGGCAGGGATAGATGGGATATTGGGAAGCAATTCCTCCCTGTGAGGATGGCACAGGCTGTCCAGAGAAGCTGTGGCTGCCCCTGGATCCCTGGAAGTGTATAAGACCAGGTTAGACAAGGCTTGGAGCAACCTGGGAGAGTGGAAAGTGTCCCTGGCAATGGAATGGGTGGCACAGGATGGTTTTTAAGGTCCCTCTCAAACCAAACCATTCTGGGATTCTGTGACATGATTCAATAATTCCTTTTTTCCCAGCAACATGAGACACATTCCCATTTGCTCCTGAGTCCCAATCCAGATTTTTTTTTTTTTGGAAACAGAACAAGAGCTGTCATTTCAGCAGCACCCCCACAACACTGGGATCATTGAAGAATTTCCTCAGTGACCTTTCAGCAGCAGATAAGCACATACACTCCTTAAACATTAACTCCTTCCAAACCCGTATTCATTTCAGCATTTTTTGGACACTGACACACCTTTAATTTAGAGCAACAAAGGTCAAAAACATTCCACTGCTTTCTTCAGCCTGTGAGAAGCTCAGCACAGCAATTAAACCACATGTCTGGAGTTAAACACAAGCTCTAGAGCTGCTGCACCGACAGCTTCTCTCCAGATCTTCATGGTCCTTTACCATGGTAAGAGGCTTTGTTTTTATTGTTTTGGGTGGTTTAAGTCATCTTATATATACCTCCCTGGCAGTTCTCTTGGGGGGGCAGGGGGAAAACAATTTTTTAAGAGGATTTTAAATTATTTTAATCTGAAGAGCATTTCTAAACATTTCCCACTATACAGCAAGAACAATCTGTTGTTGTTGGTACATTAATCTGGCGAGCACTTGAAGGGCAGAAACACAATGGGGTGAAATTGTTACAGATGGCCTGAGGGTTATTCCAATACTTGAACAACTGGAATAATGGGGTGGAATTAAAAACATGGACCCAAGCTTAGGAAACGCCTCACGATAAGATCACAGTATCCAAAAAGAGGAACATAAAACTGTTGAAGAGGAGACAGTTGTGGAAATTAAAAATGAGCCTTGTAGAAGCACAAGAAGTGCTTCTAGCCCAGATGGAAAAACCATCCATCCTTTTCCACTCAAAAAAAATAATAACCAGCAGGAAAAATTATCTTTCTTCCATTTGGACAAGTAAAATTTCACAAGGTTACTGTAGAGAACAACCCAGAACTGGCAAAATGGAAGAGAGGAGAGATAATCTAATAGGCCTTTTCTATCTAATTTTTATGATTCTTATGAAAAACGACCTGAATAAGTTAAGTTATTTGCCCTTGTCCTCTTTGTTCATATTGGATTTAGTCATGAGGGAAATCCTGCCAAGGATAGTATGTTTTACTCAATTTACTACCCTTTGTGATTGCTCTATAAAATACTGGATACATGATAGGAAAGGTTATGGAGGTTTGGGGCGGGGGTTTTTGCAATGGAAAAAGAAGGAGCACATTGAGCACTTGCTGGCAGTAAAAATTAAAACAACAAGAACTGGTGGAATTTTCTGAGGAGAATGTTTATCTGTGAGTCCATGTTCAAAGGATTGTATTTAACCCGAATACGGTATAACTTTAAAGAAATAGCAATTGAGTATTAAACAAACAGTCTCTTGCAACATTTCAGTTCCAAGTAGGTCACAAATAACACTGGAGTCAGAAGCTCCATCTCTCTGCTGCACAAACTCTGTAATTGCCAGAAGCTGAGGTTTCCTTTGAATTCCCAGTATTTATTATCCTGCTACTTTCGGACTCTCGCCGTTAATCATACGGTTGCACTGCTCCTGCTATTACAGCAGAAGGCAAGAAACCAGAACCTGCTCTTCCAGGCTTTGCATTTGTTGTGGCTCACACTGAGCTGAGAGTCCCCTTTGCAGACTCCTCCCGTGGAACCCACCCCCAGCCCCAACATCTGCACTGACAGAACCTGGGTCACGCTCCGTGCAGCCCGTGAGCCATGAATAACATGGAGAACTCTGGCAAAGCCCAGGTGCAGCTGGTCACCAGCACCACCAACCCCTTCTCGGGGACTCCAGCACACTGAGGTTGTTTTGCTAAAGCTATAAAGGCCAACCATAATGATGCAGGATCTGTTAAATCCTGGGAATGCACTGTGTTGTAAGATTCCAGGGAGAAGTTGGGGCATTCCTCCCTTACCATTCAATCCTACCCCAAAACCAAGAGCCTGGGAACTTGCAGCTGCGCTGGATTGTAATAAGTGGTGTCAAAAATTCCAAGCAAATGAGTACCACATGTCTGGGAAGCAGGCCCTTCTCCTGGGCTGACCTTGGAGGCTGAAGGGCTGCCCCTTTCCTGACAAAAGGATTGCAGGAAGAAAAACATCCCGAGTGCTGCCGTGTAACCACGCGGGTGAGATCCTGCAGCCCTTCGCCACAGAGAGCACGCGTTGAGGGTTTGGGATGAGATCAGATCCCGTTTCTCAGGAGCTTCCCTAAAAGCTGAATGGACTCCCACAGGCTGGGTCTTGTTCCCTCACAGACTTTGGGTTTTTATGGGGGATTCTATAAATCACTGCTGGTGTAGCATCCATCCCCCATGGATTTATGAAAGCTGCTCTTGGAATGGATACTGGGAGACAAAGGCAGAACAGAAGCCCTGACTCACCTTGCGGAGGGCAGATTTTTTGCTGCCATTGGAAAGATGGACATGCTCCTCTCCAGCTGTGTCAGATATGAGCATCAGAAGGCCTGGAAATTATACATGTTACTCCTTAACCTCTTTCACAGCAAGGTCCTCCTGACCCTTTACTTGGGATTAAATTACACACATTTACAAAAACTAATTGTCTACAATGCATTCCAATTACAAGTCTAATTATACTTATCTAACTGTTGCCTGACCGACTTGGTCTGGAATCAAACCATGCTTTTTGCTTTATTCCATATTAAATTGGGCTGAAAGGCTTTCTGGAGTTCTGGAAGTTCAGAAATAGATAAAATAGAAGCATCTGAAGACTGAGCAGATAAAAGGCCAGGCCAACACAGAAGAGCTTTCCAAGTGCACATCAGAAGGATCCATCAGGATTTAATAAATCTTGGACTCAATATCTTTACTTTTGTTTCTAAAAGACCAAAAGAAAAAGAAAATGCTCAGTCCCAAGCTTCAGGAGGGTCTTTCATCCAAACAGAGGATTATGTCAGTCCCTCCTGATCTTGGAACATGTAAATCCATTTTACACTACTTTCCTTTTTGGAGGCTCTGAACAAGTCTGTCAAAACCTTGCAGTTATGCATTAAGGCAATAATTACAGTCAAACAAATGTGTCTCAGTGGGTTTAAAGCAATATGGACCACTGTGCTCAAAAGACAGCAATCAATGACTCCACATCCAGCTGGCAGCCAGAAACAAGGAAAACAGGGCTGGTACTTGGGCTTCTCTTGTCCAAAACCACCATGGATTACTTGAGTAACAGCACAGGCTGATGTTAAGAGGAATCACAGGATGGTTTGGGTTGGAAGGGACCCTAAAGACTGTTAGAACCCCAACCTGGCCTTGGGCACCGCCAGGGATCCAGGAGCAGTCACAGCTTCTTTGGGCAACATGTGCCAGGGCCTCCCTACCCTCACAGCCAGGAACTCCTTCCCAGTATCCCACCTAACCTTGCCCTCTGGCAGTGGAAGCCATTTCCCCTGTCCTGTCCCTCCATCCCTTGTCTCAAGTCCTTCTCCAGCTCTCCTGGAGCCCCTTTGGGCAGTGGAAGGCTCTGGCTGGCCAGTCAAGGGAAGTAATTAATGCCTCAAACTGCACACAGCACAGGCCTTGGGAAAACAAGGTGAGGAAGCTGGACTTTGATCTGGCAAGGAGGAGACTAGAGCCAATCTAAGCCCAGCCTGCAGCTCCCTAAACAGCAGCTACAAAGGTGTCAGTCAGAGACTGTGAGTTCTGCAGGAGCCTCTTCTCAGGCAGCATCTTGCCCACCGTGCTCAGTGCCCAGGATCAGCCCGAGGATCAGATTAAGTCTGGGGAGGAAGGGATGCCACTCCCTCTTAGTCTGCTGCATGGACTGTGCCCAAGTGAACATCAGCTATGCCCCATCAGAGCAGCCTCAGCAATTAACACTCTCTTCTCACCCATCAGTTCCCTGTGACAGAGTTCATCCCGTAAGGAATCGCAGCATGCATTTCGTTTTCTGCTCAGAATTTGCACCATCTAATTCACTCACGATTAGCATAGATGATCTAATATTCCTTTCTGATCTTAATTCCCACCAAACCCATCAAATTCAATCTCCCTTTTTGTACACAGACTACAAAAGCTCGAGTCATTACAATTCCTACCCGGTTCCACACTGGTGTAAACGAGAGAATGAGACCCTTACATTTCCAAAGAGCTTGAAGGCAGCGTTGCATTAATGAACCTCCTGGAACAACCATGTGTCTGTGAAGAAGAATGCCAGCTACTTGTATGGCAGCCTTTGAAGGTCTCTCCAAGGAGGAAACGAGCCATCAGCCTGGACAAATTCCCCAGCTGGGTTTTGATGGATCACAAGACAAACAGATCCCTACAAAGAGACGCTGAAATTGTTTTACAAGGCCTGGTACCCCTGACCTCAGCCCTGCTCTGTCCTGCTCCTCTCACACAGCCTGAGAAAAGCCCCTTCAGGTGGGTACACACGGATTTGGGGATGCAGAATGATTGTGACAAAGTCCAAGCACCAGGAGAGCACTTCAACATCTGGGTAGAAAAGGGGAAAAAAACAACATCATTCATGTGAGTGATCTGATGTTTATCTGACACACCAAACAAGCTGAGACAGTTTCACACCTTATACTTTCTGAAACAGTCTGAAAGAGGGACTGGGGACAAGGGATGGAGGGACAGGACAGAGGGAATGGCTTCCCACTGCCCGAGGGCAGGGATAGATGGGATATTGGGAGGGAATTGTTCCCTGGGAGGGTGGGGAGGCCGTGGCACAGGGTGCCCAGAGCAGCTGTGGCTGCCCCTGGATCCCTGGCAGTGTCTAAGGCCAGGCTGGACAGGGCTTGGATTAACCTGGGACAGTGGAAGGTGTCCCTGCCCATGGCAGGGGTGGCACTGGATGATATTTAAGGTGCCTTCCAACCCAAACCATTCTGGATTCTATAAGAACACCTGTCAGATCAATCCTGTCTGTTCCGGGAGAAATCTGTTGCCTTTCTCAGGAATTCATCAAGAGGAGAGTTGTTCTTTGAACACAAACACTTGTGCACCCCACTCTGTATTAATCTGAATTCCAGTTTCCAAGGGAAGTTTGACATTAGTTCCTAGCACACATCGCCACTGAAATGTATCATTCTTTGTTTCCTACATAATAAAAAATTAAACAAAGACTCTCAAATTACTCATTAGATGCCGTTGCTTAAATAAGCGTGCACAGAAGCAGTGGCCAAAATAAAGGAGTTCTAATTTTAATGAAAGGACAGCAGCGTATGAGTGATATTTGACTAAGCAGGGAGTAGAAATTTCTTTTAGGAGAACAAAAGCACAATTAAAAAACCAAACAAACAAGTTTTTAATCAAATGTTTTAAATCAGCAAGTTGGGATTCTTGACTCAAATACAATTAAAATCAGCACTAGATTTTAAAAAACAGATTTAAAACCAGAAGTAGTTACATGAAATAACCATTTCTTCTCTTGGCAGACAAAGCTCCAGGATCCCCTCTGGCAAGAAAATAGGAAATTTTTAGAGAAATTGAGTATTTAAAATAAATTTTACCTATTGCAGCCCTTCCTCATATAAAATACAATAATAATCCAAAATATTACTTAAGGAAAGCAATAAAAGGAAGGCAAAAACTACCTTAAATAGGATGGTAAATGGTAAAACCCAGCTCTCCCACCCTTCCCCACCAGGAATGCAGTCACGCGCAGGCTGTGGCTAAACACAGGAATACAACAGGAAAAATTAAACTGGGTGTAACAACAACAAACAGAATGGAAATGGAATCCATTCAGATCCTCCCTCCCACTATCAAATTCCTTGCATGATGACTGTTGGAATGGGCATCAATTCAAAATGCAAAAAATCCAGAAGATAAAAGGTGTTGGTTCACTGCCACTCTACCTTTGCTAGGACTGTGTAAGGCACTCGAGGAGTTCAGAGCATGAGAAAAACCAGCTTTTTCTTCAGCTCTCACCAGCACTTCTGAGTGGCAGCAATGCCAAACCCCAGAGCTACAAGAGCTTCTGTGCCATATAATCAATCCCTGCAAAATTTTGACGCAGGAAGCCTGAAAACAGCCTTGCAAGGGAAGTATCAATAATTCCTTTGCAGGGATAGGGAAAACAAAAATCCAGAGAAATGACAGATCTTGCTCCAAGTCACACAAGAGCTCAGCTCCTGTGTCATGCACAGTCCCTGCTTTTGTCTTTCCCTGGCCTTGATGGCAAGGCATCTCTTGCCATCTCTTCCCCTTAAACCTTAAAAAAAAATACCTTGGCACACTGCAAAAGAGTTCATTTCCAAGAAAGAAAAACATAACTTTGCCTTTGACAACTGTTTTTTAGACTGAAATATCCTCTTGAACAAGAGAATTTTCCTTACTGGAAAGGTGTGAAAGCTCTCCAGCTTCTCCTTGCCAAGTTTTAATCAGTATAATCCAGGAGTGACTTCCCAAGCACAGAAAATGGGAAGGTTTTGGGTTTTCCCAGTCCCACGGGGACTTCTGCTGCTGAAGGATGAATAAAACAGGTCAATTCCACTGTGGATCTGCAGCATTCCAGCAGCTCCATTCATAATTCATGGTTTTGACACATCTACCTGCTGCTTGGGAAAGATGAGCACACACAAACATGACATGGGCAAAAGGTTTTTCCTCCTTTCACTCTTGTTTCCACTCTCCCAACAGAAAAAAAAATAATTAAATAAAAGGAATGGGGTGAAGAAGCAGAGTAGGGATTAATCCCAGAAGAATAAATTTATTGCTTCCATGCAAGCCCCTGGCTGCCCAGAAGCACATGTGTACACTCACAGAAAGCAAGTCTTACATATTATTTTTAAAAGTTAAACATGGTCATTTACCTTTGTAATTATCAGTTTGAAACTGCAGGGAAAGAGACATCCCTGGGAAATGGGACACATCCCTGGGAAATGTAAACAGCCAAGAGTGTTTAGGTGGTTCCAAATTGAATGTTGTCAAACACTGAAAACTTCTTAAATCTGGTAAATGGGGGAAATTGACAATGGGAAAGTGTTTAATTTATACAATCCCAGAATGGCTTGCGTGGGAAGGGACCTTAAAGATCAGCCAGTTCCAGCCCCTGCCATGGGCAGGGACACCTTCCACCAGGTCAGGTTGTCCCAAGCCCTGTCCAACCTGGCCTTGGACACTTCCAGGGATCCAGGGGCAGCCGCAGCTTCTCCAGGGAACTTGTGCCAGGGACTCAGCACGCTCACAGGGAACAATTCCCTCCCAATATCCCATCCATCCCTGCCCTCTGGCAGTGGGAAGCCATTCCCTGTGTCCTGTCCCTCCAGGCCTTGTCCCCAGTCCCTCTCCAGCTCTCCTGGAGCCCCTTTAGGCCCTGCAAGGGCTCTGAGCTCTCCCTGGAGCCTTCTCCTCTCCAGGTGAGCACCCCCAGCTCTCCCAGCCTGGCTCCAGCCCTCAGAGCATCCCCAGGGCATCCTCTGGACTCTCTCCATCAGCTCCAGGTCCTGCTGCTGTGTGTCCAGGGCTGGGGCAGCTCTGCAGGTGGGGTCTCACCTGAGCACAAGGGCAGAATCCCCCCTCAACCCAGGGCATGGAGGTTTCCATGTGCCAGTGCACATGGCCAGGGCATGCCCAGTTTTTCATCCCTCAGCACCCCCAAATCCTGTTCCCAGGGCTGCTCCCCAGCCATTCCCTGCCCAGCCTGGCTTTGTGGTTCATGCTGAATTAATTCCAGGAGGGCTCCCTCTCCCCCGAGCAGGCTCCGTGGCCATTAGCACACGATGACAAGCTGGGGTCGTGTCGTGGAACACTCCAGCATGTGGAGTATCATGCATTTAGTTTGTCTGCAATTAAGACCATTTCATTGTCTCATCAGGATCCCTGTGATACCCAATTAAGTAATAACACAAGGAAAGTGCTCTTAATTAATGAGGAAAATGCTCTACAAGCTAGACACAGGTGTGTGTATCTCAAGCAGGGCCTGAAACAGTTGAACAGATCATTTAATCTTTATTAAAAAAAATCCCCCACTCAAATTTGTATCTAATTACCTCAATAGCAGGAATCTTCCTGATTTCTTCCAAGGGGGTTAAATTTCTTTGCAATATTCAACAACCAAGTGGTTTATAAAAGACTCAAATTAAAACTGACACTTGGAGTGCAAGAGTGATCACAATTTACACATTGTTATTCTGGGGATGGAACAAATGGGTTTAAACTACCTTTCTCCTTGCAATGTTTTTACAAAATCAATCTCCTCTATTGATATTGAACGAGCACATTCGTGTTTATTCTTATACCAGCTCTGCTATTTGGGTTGAGCAAAATGAAAGCCCATCCCCACTGTCAAATTAGTCAGGGCAACATCTTTTAAAGAAAGATACTGGAAAAAGGCAGAATATCATCCTAAGTCTCATCTTTACATCCTTCAGTGAACAGAACAGCAAAATTTAACTGCAAAAATGACATTTCCATCAAGTACAGCACTTTTGTACCCCAGTTTCTTCAGCTAAGTAAAGTGGACATGTGTCCTTCAATGCACTGAACACACAGGGCCATTTTACAGAACTGTATGGAAAATTGTGTAGTCATGGGAGCTAGTGTGGGCAACTTTGATAACCTTTATCTCCCATTTCCCATTGCTTGGGTTCAGTGACATTCCAACCTGAATCAGTTGGAATTATTCAAACCACAGTTTTCTGCCTTTGGTGAGAATCAAGTATGGAAACAAAGTCCTAATTTTTGACTTCAGGAGCAGGAATTGCAAGGAACATTATTTGCAGGGAGTGAGGCACATGAAAATCTGCCCTTGCCTTTCTCCCCAGATCCTGAGGCACAGTCACCTTCCCTGGGAGATCAGCCTTCCACCTCTTCAGCTCTTTTTTCCCTGGATAGCAGAAGAAACCAGCTTTCTAGAAACTCAAATCTTATTCACAGCACAATGAAAGTCTTTGATTTTTAAAAAATATTGTAAAAAAATTTCAAAGTACCTATCCAGGCTACAGCAGCCTGTCCAAAATCTTCTACAGCAGATCCCTATGGGGAAAGGTTGATAAAGAGGACAGAGCTGTCAACCTGTACTTTCATAACCTCCCACCCTAGTTTTTCATCACAAGGTTCTTCCCTAAGCTCTGCATTTCTTACTTCAGCTGCTCATTTTCAGCTCTTGAAAGTTTTGGTACAAAGGAGCCACAGAGACAATTTTTGCTCTTTGATCAATCACGTCCCACTGTTCAGAAAACAGGCTCCAAACCATTAATCTTGCTTGTGTTATCCAAACGCTTGCTAGGATCTCATCTTTCCTATAATTTATTTAGCACTGAGTCCCTTGACAATACATCTGAGGTATTCTTAGATCACTTCAAACATCAGTCAGGCCAGGAGCTCTGATGGTGAGGCAGAACTGGCAGGGATGAGTCTGAGATGCAGACAAAGACTGATCAGCGCCCGTGGCACTTCTCCTGGAAATGCCATGGAGACTGGCCAGCTGTCCCTTGCTGGAGTCTGGCCTCAGGGAGCACAAGGACTCACCTGGAGACATCCAGGTACCACGAGACATCACCTGGAGCCAGAGCATTTCAACAGAGGCTTTGTCTTGCTGCTCAGAGCATTCATTGTTTTACTTGGTGCTGACACCCACTTGAAACTCCATTTTATGCAGTTCCCTAGGTTATTTTACCAGGATGCAGTAGCCAGAGGTGAACACGTGGGATGGGATCAGTTTGGGGAGAAAGGAAGTTTATAGATGGTTTGCATGCAGCAATTATAGGGTGGTGCACTGCATAAATCCCTCCCTTAACTGCTCCTGTGTGGAGACCCACCAGACAATCATCACATTCCCAACCAGCCCAGGCTTCCACAGGTATTTTACAGCTTTGAGGGATTCTCCCATATAATGAGGAAGCTGGGGAGAAAAGGAGGCTCAGGGGGTACCTTCTGACTCTGCACAAGTCCCTGACAGGAGAGTGGAGCCAGGTGGGGTTGGGCTCTGCTCCCAGGGAACAGGGACAGCACAAGCCCCAGGTTGAGCCAGGGGAGGTTTAGATTGGATGTTGTGAAAATTCCTTCCTGGAAAGGGCTGTCCAGCCCTGGCACAGGTGCCCAGGGCAGTGGTGAGTGCCCATCCCTGGAGGGGTTTAAAGCTGTGTGGATGGGGCACTTGGGGATGTAGATCAGTGGTGAGGAATGGTTGGACATGGTCTTGGAGGGCTTTTCCAACCTTAACAATTCTGTGATTCTATATAGGGGAATACATTTATTATCTAAATAGAAATCTTTTTAACCTTCACTCCCAGCAATCCAATTGCATTCCCATATTCACCATGTGCTCCACAACATTTTTGGGCTTGTCTCCAGCTCCAGTTAATTTGAGCTGTATCCCAAACCCACCCTTCCCACTGTGCCATCCTCCACAGAAATGCTGAACTAGAACAGGGTGGTGATTTTAATGGGAAGGCTGGCCCATGAAACAAAAACTAATGTTTCAATCAGCAAACTCCACCACCCCCTCACACAACCCCCGTGCCACAGCCAGGGGTTAAAGGTGCCTGGTGCCTTCCTGCAATCCTTTCTGCCTGGGAAGAAAATCCCATAGGTCATAGTTACATCATTTAAATGTCACCCACAGCCAACCTAATGCTTGACATGCCCTGCACTGGTCTCTATAGTTTTAAAGAAAAAGTGATCAGTTTTAGGGATGGGAAGTGCTCTTTTCCTTGCATCATTCATCCCAAAAGGCAGTTCACCTTTAAAGGGTTCTCCCTTTAAAACTTCCTTGGATGCATGGGAAGGCACTTGGTGCCTGGAATTTTCTCTGGGATGCTCCTGCAGTCAGACTCTCCCTCTGATAAGCCAACCAGACTTAGCTCTGTGCTTCTCTCTGTGTGTTTTTTCTAGTCCTCAGACTATTTTTGCGTTTCTTCCGTTCCCCTACAACTTATCCAGGAGCTATTTCAGGATGCTGAAATGGAAATCATACTCAGGAAAGTCACAAGCACCAAATACAGAAATGAAATCTGTTCTCTTCTAAATATTTTCTTGCTCATACACCTAAAAACTAAAAAAAAAATAAAAAAAATAAAAAAAAAAAATTAAATTTAAAATTGTCTTTTTTTGTTGCAGCATCGCTGCTGGTGTTTACACCCACCTGCTCTGTAATCCCTTTGAGCACCACTGCTCATAAAACAACTTTCTCAGAGCCCCTTCAGGCACTGGAAGGTGCTCTAAGATCTCCCTGGGGCCTTCTCCTCTCCAGTCTCCCAAAATCCTGTTGCATTCACTGCTTCGAAAACCTACCCATCTGACCACAATAACTCATTTTTAATATGATTAATATAATATTTATTTGCTAACATCCTGTTAATTCTCTCCATCAGAATATCACTTGTACTAAAATGCCTCCCAGGTCACAATTTAAACAAGAGCTTCTCTGGATCCATCCCAGAGGTTTCAGCAGGACCAGGGTGAGTTCTCAGTGCTGCTGCTCTCCTTTGAGCTACTTAATTGAAAACAGTAATTTAAGCACAGTCAACTCGATTTAATTTCCTAGTGATGACAAAAACTGGCAACCTATTTGGGCATTATTAACTTAAAATAAGTTGAAATTACCTTGGCTGTAAGTAGGAAGCAGATCTGCTCTAACAGGACTGAGTTCAAGTCTTTAAGCACCCCTTTATTCACTGGGGCTTGGCTGTCTCTGGGTGTTCTTAAATTTTTAAGAGATGCTTCTTGTAGACAGGGCAGAATCCTGAGTGGGTAAATTGAAATCAATAACCTTTGGAAAATGGATTTCCACAACTTTCCTGATCTATGGATTTAAAGAGACACAAGTTTTGAGAAACTAAACAACCCAAAGAGAAAATCCACATAAGAACACAAGGGTGTCTTTAACCTCTAATGATGGCGTCTCACCCATTCTGTAAAGACTGTATTCAGAAATAAAGCTCAGATAATCTGGGATGATGGACACTAAACAAAATCTTTTAATTTTCCACTTTATTTTAGCATGTGAGAACAAAATTGTGAGAGTTTGCTAATAATGTGCATTACGGACACAGTGCCAGCAGGAATAAATTATCCCTGTGTAGAAGAATCCCTCTAAAATGAAACACTGAAGGAAAAGCAATTTTAATGGATCAGCTCGATTTTTCAAGGCATTTTGGGAAACAAAACTGGCTTTAAAAATAATGTACCTACACACATTTTGCTTCTGAAATTAGAGTGACACAGTTATCTTGAAAAAACTATTTTTAAAGGCTTCCAGCTCTCTAACTTCCCTGGGTTATCTGATAACACTGCCTTCACTGCCCAGTGTTAATTGGGTTTGCTCCTGCACTCCCGTGTGTTGCCTACAAATACAAAAATGAACCAAATCAGGCAGAAAGCACCAGGGTTAATTACAATCAGCACCAAAATCTCGAGTGCTATTTGTGGCAGCAGTGTTTTTCTATCTGCTCTCTGAGTATGAGCCACTCAGTAAAACAAACACAGAAGGGAACTCAGGAACTGTCTCCCTATGGATTCAGGTGCTTTTTGGGAAGGTTTAAAACATAGTCTCTGAATGCTCTGTGCAGAGTCTCTGTTTGCCCAATTTTTGGGTTTTTTTACTGTATCCAGCTACTTGAAACGAAAGTGAAATGCCTTGGGGTTTTATAACCTCTCATGCTGCTGATCCATCCTACCGTTACCGCTCTGGCAGGAAACACAACTCCCAGAAAACTGCTCCAATTAAAACAGATTTCCGCTCTCCACACCAGGAATAGACTCTGGATACTCCCCAGTAACTCTAAAATGGATACTCCCATTAAATTATTTCAATATAAAAAGATTTGCAGACAGCACTGATATCCAACTAAGCATCTTCATGAGAACACAGCTCAAGTAAATTTAATATCTGGGGTTTTTTCCCCTCCCTCTTTACTTAATAGCAATATCCCTAAAAGTACAACAGCTCCTGGTGTCTACCTTGAGGCAGGAAAAGGAACACTGCCCTGTTTTCTCCTCCCTCCATGTTCCATGTTCCTGGAACCCTGCCGGTATCTCCAGAGGGCAGGCGGAAACCGAAAGCCAAAAAATAAGGGATTGTTTTATCCAGTGTTCTTCCCACTATATTTGGGTAAATATAAACACCCACAGAAAGCAAGAAATATGAAAAAATATGAAAAAAAATCATTGAAAGGCAAAAATCATAGGAAGGTCAGGTAAAACTAAACCTAAACTGAAGACACAACTTCCTGCAGGAAGAAAACTCCATGATCCATAAGTCCCGTCGCTTATCCTGACAGCCAGAAAATCCTGATAACACCAAGAAAAACATATTCCAGAATCAACACCCTCCCTGCCCCAGGAGAAAACTCTGCTGAGGTCCTTTCAGATTTAAAAACAAGATTGTCAACGAAGTAAAGCCCAGCTAATCCTGACTGCCAGCACAGTCCTGGGGAGAGAGGTCTCACACGGAGAGAAGATTCAAATCAAGATTTGCACAGATCAAAGGCAGCAGCCTGAAGTGCAAACCTGAGCGAGGGTGACACCAGAGCAGTCCCCACAGCCCTGATGGCACACCAGAGACATTTCCATGTGGCAGGGATCAATTGGCTCTGAAACCTGTCTAGGACTTCAAATAAAGGGCACAATAAAGGAGCCCAACCACAACCTTCCCATTCCTGCATGTGGCAGAGAAGGGGGAATTTGTCACTGCAGCATCCTCCAATGTTTCATTTATCTGTCTCTGCAAGTACAGACATCACCAACCCTTTCTGCCCCATTCCAAATGGGAAACTGAGGCACTGCTTATGCAGTCTGGGACCCGGAGGGAAATTTGGAGCATGGAAAGAAGCAGATGCCAGTCTGCATAAGTTTACCATCGGATCACGAGATCATTGTTCATCCCTAGCAAATTATGAGCCACAACACAAAAGGCTGGAGATTTGGGTTCTCTGGCAGGGAGATCTCCTGAATGAAGAAGTCCAGCATGAGGCTGAAAATTCATCCCAAAAAAATCTCCACTGAAAGCAATTCTGTTACGTGGAATTTGGTCAAAGCCCAAAACACTGGCCACAAACAGAGGGAAAAAAGCTTCCCAAGGGCTGATCACAAACATGGAACGTCGGGCTTTGTATTAGGAGAAGGGGAAAATACACAAACTGCAGGGAATGGGATGGAACACGCAAGTCAAGTGCCAGGAACGTCAGTGGAGAGCATCAGGAAAGCAGGAGAAAGTCAAGGACATCCAGGGAAACACCCACGGTGGAAATCACAGTAAACTCCACGTGTGTATTTAGTGCTGGCAGGAAAAAAGGAGCTTGGATTACGGAGAAAAATGGTTTCCTGCTGCTTTCTCCAGGCTGTGTTCAGGAGAACCAGCCTCTGCAAACACGCTCTGTGGATCAGCAAGATGGCCTCCAAGAAATAGCTGGCTGCCATGGATTTCCTCTTCCCACGGACAAGCACCAACACTGGCTGATCACTGCGGCCACAAGAAGCAACTGCATCAGCTGGAGCCAAGCAGGTGAGGAAAGAGCTCAGGGATCCTGGAAAACAGCTCCAAGGGAAAGTCTAAGTCAAGGTTTGGCAATCTTCACACGGTGCCATGCCAGGCTGTTCCTTCCCACTGGCTGGAGGGTGCCAAGGGAAGCCGAGGAGGAGCTGGTAGGAGCTGCCTCCCAAAGCAGCAGGAAGCTGCTTCCAAGCAGGACAGCGGCTCTTGCTGAGCCTGGAGCTCAGGGAGAGGCAGGAACTGCAAGCTGCAAATTCCTCTTGCAAGCCAGTGCCTCCAAATGCCAATGCTGTTTGCTCCACACTGCATCCACAGGCTCCTTGCACGTGGATCCCTGAGCTAAAAGATGCAGCTGGTGCCAGATGCAAGGGAAGGCCCCAAAAAAATCCTGGAACTGAACAAGGCTGCACGACTGATGAGAGAATGGTTGGATTTGAGTGATGGAGCAATATTGGAGGGAAGGGAGAGACCACGAATTGCAGAGCCAGCATCTTTCCAACTAATAAGACACCTCCCCAGATGAAACTGCTGATGCATCCAGCAAAGGCACAAGCTGAACACAGAAGAAGGACACTTAGAGGGAGAAATGAGGCACAAAGTCAGACAAGAGCATTCACCAAAAAAAAAAGAATTTTCTGTTGCTATATATGGATGTAGGGAGTCTGGATAACAAGCAGGAACAAATGAAATCCTGGCCAGCAGGAAAGAAAAAAATGAGCATGTGACTGGACTTGAAAATTATTAGTCCTGTCGTGTTCAGATATGAAAGGAAGAGATGCCTGCAATGTATCCCTAAAAAAAAAGGTGGGAAGGCTCACCTCTCTGATAGCTATCAACACTGCAGGAAAACTGAATTTCCAGGGCAGAAATCTGGTGTGCTTTAATGGGCAAAGCCAGAAGGAGGCTCTGGGAAGCACCAAGACAGGTAGGTGAGTCCATACTGGGAAAAAAAAACCCATGTGGGGTTAGGGAGAAGACAGGAGGGATACAGAAACTCTCATTCAGCAAGTAATTACAAGAGATTAGCTTCCCAAAATCATAGCTGACAATTTGTAACACCAACTAACTGATTTGGGCCTCTTTACAAGCAGCAAAGCTGCAGAAATCACTGGACTGGAAGCCTTGACAGTGCAGAAAAAGAACAGACTTGTATTTAAATATATCTCAGTTTAGTAATTCAATCAAGATTGCAAAATGTCTTGATTTCAATAATTGATTTTAACCTGTGTGACATTTGTGCTTTTTAGTTGTCGTCTTAATGAAATACCAACATAATCACAGGCTCACAGAATCATCTGGGTTGGAAAAGACCTTAAAGATACTGAGTCCAACTGCAATGAAAATTGGCATCACTTGATTTTCCATAAATACAACGCAGCAGAGGAAAAATTAAGGAATTTGCATATAGATGATCCACTCACTAAGTTTCAAAGTGCTTTTGGGATCAAAAAGGAAAGCAGCTCCAGAGTGAAGTTTGAAAAAGCTGCTGGGGCAAATCAGAGACTGAACTCCCCTACAATCAATGGGAAGACACAGAAAGATTATTTAACAATTTACATAAAAGCAATTACAGGATACAGCCAAAATGAAACAACATGGATGCGTCAAGATCAAACTATGTCAAACCAAAAGAGCCTGGTGAAACCCAATAAAGATGAGAGCAAGAGCTGTGTACATTGTGCAGGTGGAGAATTCCCAGCTGGGCTGATGGACAGGAGAAAACAACCCTGAGGGGATATTGGATCACAAGTGAAATGTCAACAATACAATGGAATTGCCAAAAAATAAAAAAGAAAAAAAAAAGAAAAAGAAAAAACAAAGGCACTTCAGATTAGATTGTTTTAAGAGTGCCATGTGGAAATGAGCATTATTTTGTTTTATACAATGCTGGCAAGGCCACGCAGTGCCAAGTCTGAGCAGAGAGAGAAGTAAACACACCAGAGTACAGAGGAAAGCTGAGGAAATAATAAAGAGATTTGGATACAAAATGATCCATAAGAGCACATTAAAGGACTGTGCCAGCCCAGGAAAACAAACTGGAGGAGGATGTAACATGCTCCCATCAGTGACAGCAGAAACAAGGGGATGGGTTATTCTGAACAGCAAAGCATCTTCATTTCTCAGAGATCACAAAACCCCAGCATGGCTTGGACTGCAAGGGACCTTAAAGATCATCTAATTCCACCCCCTGCCATGGGCAGGGACACCTTCCACTGTCCCAGGTTGCTCCAAGCCCCATCCAACCTGGCCTGGAAAAATTCCAGGGATCCAGGGGCAGCCACAGCTTCTCTGGGCACCCTGTGCCAGGGCCTGCCCACCCTGGCAGCCAAGAATTGCTTCCTAAAAGATCTAAGATATTGGAAAAGCTTTTAACCAAATTGGTTAAGGGTTCACTGCCAGCTTCCTGAGCAGGCTGGCACCTCCGAGGCTGGAAGACTTTAAGGAAAAATTAGAAATACATTTGTTAAGGATGCTCTAGGGACACTGTAGCTTGCCTCGAGGAGATGAATGGACTGGAAAGTGTCCCAAGGTCTCTACCAGCTCTGCATTCCAGTATGGAATGATGCCCCAGAAGCCCAGGATGTTCAACCACAGAGTCCTCCAAGAGTCCTCCACTATTTCAGAGACCCCAAGGGCTCATTTGCAATATTTTTCAGAATGCAGGAGAAAATTTGGAAGACAAACATTTCTAACACAACTACACCAGGAGAGGGCAAAATGATTCAAGTAAACACCAACCCGTTTGCCAGACATGAGCTCTGGACAAAATAAGGGAAAACTGGATCAGACTGGACTTAAAAAGAACAGGAGGGAAATTAATGACAGCCAATTCAATTTTATGGAAAATAGGCCTTGTCAAGCAAAGCTGACTTCATTTTCTGAGGAGATCTGTGGTGATAAAGGTAAGTGCTGCAGTTTAACAGGCAATCTTTTGAGGATGACATCCCAGTTAAAAAATGACCACTGCATGTGTCAACAAAGCAGCTGAGCAGATCCAGAGTTGGCCGAGGGACAGATGACTAAAAGCAGCCACCCGTGGAAAATCACCAGCAAAGTGAGCTGCAGTGGGGTTCTGCTGGGCTTCATCCAGAGCCCAGAACCATTCCAGAGGTCCACTGCAGACCTGGAATCTAGGGAACAAGATGGGAAAGCCAGAGCCCCTCAAACAGGACCTGCCCAGCATTTCCCAGCCTTGAGTTTGACTGGACCACAACCAAAGACCACTTGGTTGTGGAATTAAGAGTTCCCTCCAAAGGGAAAAGTTATTGAGTCTCAGAGGACCTCTGCATTTAGACATAATTGGCTTTTGGAAGTAACAGTTAGAAATTAATTGAAGTGACACCTCGGACAGTTGCAGGGATGAGGCAGCCACCAGCTCCCTGGGCAAGCACTGTGCCAGTGTTTTACCACCCATACTGTAAAAACTTGTTCCTTCTCTCCATGCCCAGCTCTGCCACGCTTGCTGGAGATGTCCCACCCTTCTGGAACGCCCCAGGAACCCACCCTGTCCCTGGCATCTGCTCCAGCAGCAGCACAGCTTCCCTGGAAAGCAAAACCACGTGGGCAGGATGCTCCTGGGCTGTTCTGTGTGTTTGCTTTTCCAAGGACTCAAATCTTAAACATTTCTTATACAAAGAAATATTTTCTTGAGCTCCCAAATTGATATTAAAAGACTCAGCTATCCAAGAAAGTTCAACAGCTGGGATTTGGATGCTATGGTAGAGAAAAGTAACCCAGCTCTCCAATTTATGGCACTGCATTTTAAGGCTTGAAAACTTCTGTTGTGAATGCAAGTCAAGTCAAGAGCAAACTGGAAAATATGTGGAATGCCATCATTTTGTAAAAGCCATTAAAAGTCTCATTAAGTGACACCATACACAGAAAACTGAAGAAAATGATTTGTACAATAAACTGCTACAGAACCAAATGTTTATACAGAGACCTATTCCAAAGTAATTGCATTTTAAATGCTCACAAGCTTCATACAAAATACTTTCCAGCAGGGAAAAGCCTCTAGAACCTGTCTCTCCATACAGGCATGACAATTATACTGGGTAAAATGTCATCAGGAACTGTTATGAATGATCTTACTTTGTCCATCAAATCAGCAGGAGAAGGTAGAATCATGGAATTGGTGAGAGTGGAAAAGACCTCAAAGATCACGGAGTCCCCCAGCACTGCTAAGGCCACCACCAACCCATGTCCCCAAGTGCCACATCCACGTGGCTTTTCGATCCCTCCCTGGATAGGGACTCCACCCCTGCCCTGGGCAGCCCATGGGACTGTGGGGACTCTTAGGACCTTGTTTAAAATAACCACAAAAATCCCCTTGTCCATTAAAAAGCGAGTTACTATTGGCTATGAATCCAAGCATAAAGAACTGAATGGAAAATGGGGAAAAAGAAAACCATGCTCAAAACTTCTCACCAGTCTTTGGGAGGTATTTTCCAAACTCAGAATGGTAAAACCCACTCATTATCAAATTTAGGGAGCTGCTATCTAAGAGCAGAGAAAGCAGGAGCTCAAGCACTGGGCTTTAATTTGTGGCAGATAAAGAGCCTGATGCCATAAAAGAGGCAAATCTTTTTTATTAAGCTCTACAGCAAATTAGAAGGAAAAACCCTGCAGACCCCGAGATGTTATGGTCTATTTTAACTTTTGCTGCAGTCTGCAATCTTTATCCATTTTATCAAAGAATTAGACGTGGCTAGCAGGCATGATGGCATCTATTCTTTTTTTTTTTTTTTTGCCAGTTTAGTACTTTTCCTCTCATAAAATACCCTAAGCCTGTCTCCAATAATCCTCCCAAATCTCTAACCCTTGCTGAGACAAGGAAGGCAAAAACCATCAGCCTACAAATACACTTCAGCTTTAGCCTTCCTATTGAGAAAGTTATTGCACCAAGGCCACGACAAACCCCAGTTTTCTGCTCTGACTTTTCATTTTTCCACTCTCCAGTTTTCCACGTGACCCTTTCAGCCAAGGAGAGGAAGGGGAGACAGGGTAAAGCACAAGCAAATACAAACCAGAGGAGGGGAATGGGGGTTTTTTTGCAGCTTTTATAAATCCTAGGATGATAATCTCCTAAATGGTTTGCTGGGGAGCGTCAGCAGGCCCACATTTTTCCCTCCCAGAAAGCACAGTCACTTGAAATTCCTGTGCAGTGTTCAGGGTTTTCTGCACATCCATAGTAAACAAAACCCAGAGGAGCTCTGGAAGAATTATCCAAGTCCCACTCACACTCTAAAAAATCTGCGAGTCTCCGTCATCATCAACAGAAGCTCCTTCCCTACGTGGTTCTTAAAAATAAAGAGCTCCCACAAATTTCAGATCTGCACATGCTGGATATACCTTAAAAGCTGGATCTTTGCTGCCTGGGATCTTAATTTCAGGTCTGGGATTCCTGCTTCAGACCCCCATGGCACACCTGTCCTGAGCCAAAGAAAATCCTACAAATTCCCAACTGTTGCTTCCCATTCAAGCTAAAAAACAAACACAAAATCCCACCTCAAGATGATCCACCTAACAAAGCACTGTTAGAGCAGAGCATAACATGAAATATAGATCATAGGCATGGTTTTACATTGATTTTACATTGATTTTACTCTCTCTGCCCAGGTGGGCAAGTAGGAAGCGCAATCACATCCTTACTTTCTCCAAAAATCAGGTTTACATAAATTTTACTGGGGAAAAAATTCTTCCCTGTGAAGGTGGGGAGGCACAGGGTGTCCAGAGAAGCTGTGGCTGCCCCTGGACCCCTGGAAGTGTCCAAGGCCAGGTTGGATATTGGGGCTTGGATTAACCTGGGACAGTGGAAGGTGTCCCTGCCATGGCAGGGGTGGCACTGGATGGACTTTAAGGTCTCTCCCAACCCAAATCCTTCTGGGATTCTATGAATTTGCATGAATAAACACAGCCCTGCCACTGACATTCTTCCCTGGTATTTAGGGATGTCAGTGTTTGTGACACAAAAGTAGGAACAAAGTGATTCAGTTGAGTGGAAGGAACAAGAAGGTGACACAATTTAAACAGCTCTGGAGAACTGCATCTGTCCAACTGGTATCTGAGTCACACGGAAATAATTCCTAAAAATTGATTCCCACTTTTAAACAGTGACAGATTAAGAATCAGTATTTTTTGATTCAGAGACTTAAAAAAACATCAACAGGTAAAAAAGCAGACCAGTGGATTTTATTTGTCACTGAAACAGAAATGTTCATCTGTTCACTGAAGGGATGCACGGCACGAGAATCCAGTAGCATCCAGAGGGACCAAGGGATTGGAATCTGGAATCAGCAAAAAGAAAATACTACAGAGCATGCCAGGAGCCGTTTCCCAGCCAGTCCTTTCGGATGGAATATTCCTACGGCCCGAACGTGAGAAGTGATGGATTTTAAGCAGCAAAACTGAGCCCAGCTGCTGAGGAAGATGACGGCACAGGCAGGAGGGAGCTCACTGGGGACAGGAGCAGGGAGAGGAATGCCCCGGCACACGGAGAGGCTTCGGGAATGGCAGAGGAAACAGAAAGTACACGGAGCACTTGTGCTGCGGAAAGGGAAACCGGGGGCCTCTGCAGATCCCATCAGCCCCACAGGCAGGGCTGGAAGACAAATGAAGCTCATGACCCGCGCTGGAGGGAAGAGAGAGCTCACAGAGGAGGATATCAAAGTTGTGTTTCCCCCCTGACAGCCCCGACAAGTGCTCTGCTTTGCAGAGAGCTGGGAATGCGCTCAGAGCTCCTGGCTGGGAGCACACAGGGCTCTGAGGAGCAGGGTCTGGGCTGCCAAGCACACCTGGATCCAGAGGCAGAGGGAATTCTGGTCACAGCTCTGCCAGCAGGTGACATCCCAGCGGCCAGTGTCCCACTTCCCTGTGAGGGAGAGCAGCGCCAAGCCCACGCCTTGGAGAACTTCCCAAGAGCAGGCAGTGCCCTGGATCCCACACACACCTCCCTGCCTTTGCACCTCCCCAGCTGAGCTCTGCCAGGCACATCACACAATTCAATTTAGCCCCAATTCAATTACCATTTTAATTATGCCTCCAGCGCAGGTACTGAAGGCCTTTCACAGAACTGCTGCTCCAAAGCGTTCTCACTCTCCTCACAAATGTTTTCAGCACCTCTCTGCCCTGTTCGTCCCCCTTATCCCTGTGGTGGGCTATGGATCATGGGGACCAGGAAAACTTCACTTGATTTAAGAGATTTTAAACCCCCCTGGGTTGTTCACCGACTGCAATGCAGGCTCACCATGGACTTTGACAGGTGGGTATCAACCTAGAGCAGAAAGCACCTCCACAAATGTTCTCCCTAAATGACTGTGTCCCTGTTATTCCACGCCAATTTTATGTAAATATATAATATAAATATATGTCAATTTTCCCGCAATTTGGGTTTCTCACGCCGAGGGATGTTTTCTGAACAAACTCCAAACACATTCTGCTTCCAGTCCCCTTTGTTCCAGAGGATATATATCTACCTATCCAAAAAAAAGTGTGTCTTTGCTGACAGCCAGGGATTTTAATCAGCTGAAGAACATACTCCAAACGCCCCAGATGTGGACAATAACATCTGTAACACTTATCCCACGTTCCCTAAAAAAGGCACAGGATTTGGGAGAGAAAGATTCCTTCTAGAAAACGTCAACATTTGCTTTGGTAAATAAAAAGTTGGGATGCATAACAGGGTAAGTTGGTATTTGCAACTTACAGAACAAAAGTTAATCAGATTTAACTTAAGTTTAATGCAAAATACACAACACTGGTTGATTTCAGTCCTTTCAATAACTATGTATGTATAACAAGAATAAACAAACAGATAATTTGTTTGGGTTTTTTTTTTTCAAATAGACTCAACCATAAGGGTCAAGAAAATCCACGAAACAGTTAAAATTCAGAATCAGAAAGAACTGAAAAAAAAAAGAAAATAAGCATTTGGCCTCTTCATACTAATTTCCTTTTTCTTTACATTGCTCAACATCGCTCCTCAATTTGAGTTCTAATCAACAACCACTTCACAGCTCACATTTTATGAAATAATGCAGTTGATGCAATCAAGTCCAGCAAAATGTTTCCCTAAAGATGTTTCCATCATTCACATTCCTTTAAAAAAACACACACACAAAAAAAAAAGGCTCTGACTTCCTCCATCACTATTTAACAGCAAAAATAAACACACCACTGCATCTTAAATCATATTCTGATTAAAACAGAAATAGAATCTTTCTGGGGTTTCTTTCTGTTTAGCACAACACGTCTTTGTCCAGGAGAGGGGGAAAAAAATACCCTCAACCTGCTCATTTTTCTGCACTTGACAATAATGAGCACCAAATAAATAAAATGCAGCCTACGGAGATACAAACCATAACCCAAAAGCTCATCACCATGTGCAGTGGGGGGCAAAAATGCCCCCCAAACCCAGCCCAGTACAAAACCTCTTTCTGCTAATGAATATTTATTTCATTTCCATACTCTCCTCCTCCCCTGCTTTCTATAAAGGACTGAAACCAAGCTCCTTTTTGGCATTATTCACCCACAATATAGCGACGGACTTCGCTGCCCTGAACGCCACAATGCCAACAACAGAGCATGCGA
>VXBC01005826.1:160150-211023 GCA_013399945.1 Ploceus nigricollis
CGGGGGTCCTGCTCGGGCTGAGCCCCTCCCAAGGGCACCCGCACTGCCGGGTGTGCTCCGTGTCCGGAGGAAAGAGGGGATTTGAGGAGACAGCGAGGATGGGAGCTGCTGGATAAAGCCCGGNAGTGCAGAGGGATGGGGTACCTGGGGGTGCCAGCAGGAGGATGAGAGTGCCAGGGGATGGGGGTACCCATGGGCTGGGATTTCCCGGGGATGTGGGCAGTGCAGGCTGAGGGTGCCAGGGGATGGGGGTATCCACGGGCTGTGGTTTCCCCGGGGATGTGGCAGTACGGGTGATGGTACCAGGGCTGCAAACTCCACGGGGACCTGGATACTCAGTTCAGGCACGCGGTAACGCAGGCACAGAGGTGCTGGGGGGGTGTTTGTGCCTTGCCGTGCCNTGCAGAAGTGTCTTTGTGTATTAAATTCAGGCACGCGGTAACGCAGGCACAGAGGTGCTGGGGGGGTGTTTGTGCCTTGCCGTGCCCCCAGAGCTGGTGGGAGACCCTGGAGGCCATCCCAGGGTGCCGAGTGCCCATCACTGGGGAGCTGGGATTCCCAGTGGATACAAGGGCCATGGGCAGGGAACTGCTCCTGCCTGTCCCTGGGGTGTTGGCTCTGCTCGGGGACCTGGGGAGCGATGACTTCATGGCCTTATTAAGGACTAATTTCCATCCAGGCAGGGAAAATAAACAAGTGTAGGTGTGATTTAGCATGGAAAGTTACTGGGGCTGTGGGGAGGCACTGCCTGTTTTCATACGTGGCCCGGATTTCTCCACTTACCTCCACGGGCCGATAATCCCTAAATCCCAAGGAGATTAGAGGCAGGAGGAAAGGTGGCCGGAGTGCCTCCTTCGCGACGTTTCCCACATGAAGAAATCCCGCGCCCGCCTAACCCCGATTAACCCGGGCGCTGAGCTCATCCCCCAAAAATACCAGGAGCAACAAGGGTGAATGCCCATGCCCGGAGGCCGTGGGGAGGTGGGAGCCATGGGCAGAGCCGGGGGCGAGGCAGGAGCTGCTGTTTTAACCCCATTATTGTTCCCATCCCAGCAGATCCGGCGAAGCCTGCGGCAGCCATGGCGCTGGTGAAGAGCGGTTGGCTTTGGCGGCAGAGTAAGTGCCACCCTTGAGCTTTCCGGGTTGGGAACCCCCCAAAAAAACCTGGAGAGGTTTGCTGGGAAGGGGTGGGGTGTGGGGGACACCAGGAGCCCCAACCTGGGAGGGTAATCCACAGCAGCAGGGAGATTGTGGCTCAGCCGCTCGCGGATTTACGTCAGCAGAGAGAGGGGCTGCCTGCCGTGAAAACACACACGGCTCCGTGTCCGGGGCTGGATCTGCTCCTGTGCGCTCGGCAGGGCAGCACCCAGCGGCCTGATGGCTTTTTTGGCAGCCTTTTCCCACTCAAAGCCACCTGCTCACGCTGCCCCGGATGCTGGTGCCAGGCACAGGTGTCCTGTGGGATGGAGCGGCTCACAGGAGGGATCCAAGTTTGGGGGATGAGATTGTGAGCGCTCTGGCCGTGTCCCACCGGCCTCGCTGGGCTCCTTCACCTGCTCCCTGTCCCAGCAGGCTCCATCCTGCGCCGCTGGAAGAGGAACTGGTTCGTCCTCTACCTGGATGGCAGCCTGGTTTACTACCACGACGAGACGCAGCGGGACATGGACGGCCGCATCCACATCAACTACAGCTGCCGGGACGTGCGGATCGGCCGCGAGTGCAAAGGTGAGCCCGGCCCCTGCTCCTGAGCCCGGCATTCCCAGCCCCATCCCACGTGTGGCTGCACCCCTCTCAAACGAGGCTCCACCTGTGCACATCCTGCAGAGCCCCAAAAGAACCCATTAATACCCCCCAGGCTGCCTCGTTCACCCCTCCTCGCTCCCAGCCACCAGACGCTGGATGCTCTCTGCCATTGCTTTTCCTGGGGGAAGCAGGGAAGGAAGCAGGGAAGGAAGGAGGGAAGGAGGAACTCTCCTCCTGGTTTGTGCTTGTAACAAACAGGATCCCACGGCCCTGACTCATCGCTCACGTCTCGCACAAACAAGGGGAACAAAGCAGCAGCGTGGCGGGGCCCCGCAGCCCACGGCCGCCGCACAAAGCGCCTTTCTCGGGCTGGGAGCGGCCGTGGGAGCACAATCCCACAGCTTTGTGCTCACCACGGGGTCCTGCCGAGCTCGCACAACGGGGGAAGACGCGTGAGCCTCAGGGATTTAAGATTTTGCTCTTGCTGGAGCTCACGATGCCGCTCCAGCAATGAGCATCTCCTGTTCCTAAAACATTTGGGCGCACTGTGGCAAGTTCAAAGCACAGGCAGCTCGGCCTCGAGCAGGTTTTTGGCAGTTTGCTGCCCTTCCATGTTCTTTCTGCCACGGGGGTGGAGGTTTCTGCCCATCAGCTCATTCCTTGTGCTGGCTTTTAACCTGCCTGACTGCATCCTCCACGTGGAGACAGAGCCAAAACTAAACCCAGCAGCTCTTGTGCCAGGAGGGATGTGGAGCCTGGGGAGGGTCTGTGGGACATCTCCTCGGCTGAGGCTGGATCCCACCCCATCCCTTCCCTTCCCAGACGTGCAGCCGCCCGAAGGGAGGAGCCGGGACTGCCTGCTGACCGTGGTGCTGCGGGACGGCTCCAAGACCACGCTGTGTGCCGAGAGCGAGGACGACGCCGTGTAAGCGACTTTTCCATCCCAATTATCCCAGCCTGGAAAGGGCCTGGGCCGCAGGAGAGCCCTGGCCCGCTCCTGCCCCATCCCACCCTTGGCTAAAGCCGCCCCCAGCCCCTGTTCTCAAACCCACTTGCAGGGCCAAAGGTGCAGGAGGAGATCTGGGGCTCTCACTGAATAATCCAGAGCCAAAAGCAGCTGTTTTTAAGCAGTCAGTCTCCTGATGGGGGAGTCTCCTCGTGGATAAGAAATCCCCTCTTGGCCTGACAGAGGAGAAGGGTTTTCATCACTATTTGGAAATAAAAAGTCTGAACGTGAAGCCCTCACTGGCTTGAGGCAAACTGCCCTTTTTAGCACTGTTCCACTTCTGTTTATTTCTAAAAGAAATTAGAAATTAAAATTTTAAAATAATTTTATTTTTATACAAATTTATTTTTTTAAAATAAAAATTTTAAAAATTAGAAGTTGCAAATGTTCAGCTGTGGCCAGGCAGAACTTCATCAACTGAGCTTGACCTCAGCTGAGTGGAAATTCATCCATTATGTGCTCTTCCCCCCAAATTTAGGTGCCATTTTCCTGCCTGCCCTTGTTTTAGCCAGGGCCATTCCCAGGGACTGCCCTGTGCCCATCCCTGTGGTGTCGGGTACCTCCCAGCACATTCCCAATCCCAGCTGTTAGCCCAGCACTCATTAACAGGGAATTAAAGAATGTGCCACATCCAGGTCCCCATGGGGAGGAAAGGGACAATTCCCACCCCTCCAGCACCCACCAAAATCGAGTGCCTCTGTTTTGTTTGCAGTGCTTGGAAGATGGCCGTGCTGGAGGCTAAATCCACCCCGGTGAGGCTTTGTCCCCCTGAGCAGGGACACCGTCCTGGCACGGGATTTGGGATTCAGGATCTGGGCAGGGAGAGGTTACCCCAACCCTGAGCTTGGGGGGGGCTCCCCAACACCCACAGTGCAGCCTCAGGGCACAGGGAGTAAAGTCCCTGGAGCCACAGGGGAAGAAGGTGGGGAGGGGTTGGATGCCACCACTGATGGCAGGTGACAGAGCCACGGGGACCCTGTGCACTGGTGGAGGGTGATGTGAGGAGAGTTAAGGTGACAGGGACATAGGGTTAAGGGGACACAGGTAAGGAGACAAGGACACTGTTAAGGTGGCAGGGACACCATTAAGGGGGCAGAGTTGATGTGGCGGGACACAGTTGAGGTGACAAGGACACACAGTTAAGGTGACAGGGACAGTTAGGGGCAATAGGAGCAGAGCTGAGGTGACAGGGACGATGTTAAGGTTATAGTGAGACAGTTAAGGGGAATGGGGACACACTTAAGGTGACAGGGGCACAGTTAAGGTGACAGGGACAGGTGAAGGGCATGGGAGCAGAGTTAAGGTGGCAGGGACACTGTTAAAGTGACAAGCAAGGGGCAGAGTCAGGGTGGCCTGAGCCCAGGCTGTCCCCAGCCCGTGGGACCGCTCAGATCCCCACCCAAGGGCCCCGTGCCCCCCGGGGAGCCTGACCCCAAGCTCCCCCACGGCCGCTGCTGCAGGTGCACGTGTACGACCCCTATGACGACGACTACTACCAGACGGTGCCCCTGGACTCCCACCAGGCCGCCTACATCAGCTCCGGCCACTACGGCCACCAGTACGGAGGTGGGTGGCCCGGTGGCCCCGGGCGGGGGGGGCCAAGGCCATCCCTCCCCCCATTCACACCCGTTTTCCCTGGCAGCTCCCGGGGTGACCCACGTCATCGTGCGCGAGGATCCCTACCGCGTCTCCGGGGACCAGATGGCCCTGGGGCTGCTGGCCGGGGCCGCCACCGGCGCCGCCCTGGGCTCCTTCATGTGGATGCCCTGCTGGTTTTAGTGGCCACCGGGCTGGGCCACGGCCCCCCTTTGCTCCCCAGCCTTGCCTTGGAACCTGCCCTGAGCCCCCCTCAGCCTCCCCAGCGCACGGCGGGCACAGACTCCCACACTCGCCCTGCTCCCAGCCCCAGCTTCTGCATTAAATAACCCCCAAGTGCTTCAGAGCCCCCCAAACCCGCTCCAGAACCCCACAGCACCCGATTCCCATCGGCAAAGGGCCCGGGGAGCTGCCGGGGCTGTCGGCAGAGCTTCCCCATCCCAAATCTCCACAGGGAGCTGGCTNTTAAGGTGGCAGGGACACCATTAAGGGGGCAGAGTTGATGTGGCGGGACACAGTTGAGGTGACAAGGACACACAGTTAAGGTGACAGGGACAGTTAGGGGCAATAGGAGCAGAGCTGAGGTGACAGGGACGATGTTAAGGTTATAGTGAGACAGTTAAGGGGAATGGGGACACACTTAAGGTGACAGGGGCACAGTTAAGGTGACAGGGACAGGTGAAGGGCATGGGAGCAGAGTTAAGGTGGCAGGGACACTGTTANACCCACGTCATCGTGCGCGAGGATCCCTACCGCGTCTCCGGGGACCAGATGGCCCTGGGGCTGCTGGCCGGGGCCGCCACCGGCGCCGCCCTGGGCTCCTTCATGTGGATGCCCTGCTGGTTTTAGTGGCCACCGGGCTGGGCCACGGCCCCCCTTTGCTCCCCAGCCTTGCCTTGGAACCTGCCCTGAGCCCCCCTCAGCCTCCCCAGCGCACGGCGGGCACAGACTCCCACACTCGCCCTGCTCCCAGCCCCAGCTTCTGCATTAAATAACCCCCAAGTGCTTCAGAGCCCCCCAAACCCGCTCCAGAACCCCACAGCACCCGATTCCCATCGGCAAAGGGCCCGGGGAGCTGCCGGGGCTGTCGGCAGAGCTTCCCCATCCCAAATCTCCACAGGGAGCTGGCTGCAGAAATTCCGGCTTTGGGAGCAAGGGGGACTTACTTAGTCTGGGGGGAAGTGGCTGGATGTTATTTGGCTGGGTGAACCCCACAATGCAGAGGCTTTTTAAGTGCTTTTTTGGGGAGAGGCTCCAGCACCAGAGGACACCACAGAGATGCTCAAGAGGTGGGTAAAAGATTAAGGAGGATGAAAACCTTTGCAGGATTTCCACCCCTTTCCAATTTGCACCGGTCCCCCGGGCCTGGCCGAGTTGGAGACATGGTGCAATTGGAGGAATTGGAGTTAAACCCTTGGGAATTAGGCTGAGAAGAGCCCAGGGAACATCCCAACCTCTCCAGCCGAGTGGGAGGGACACACAGCATCCTCAGTTTCACCCTGATTTTTGGGAGGGGGAGAAGGGCAGCTCTCCATGGGGACCAGGGAGCCTTTCTGGCAGCCAAGCTGGGATCTTCACAGCAGGGATTTGGGACTGAGGGGGGACACACAGTCAGGCCAGAGGACAAGCAGCAGCTCAGGGTTTTGGTTGGGCGATGGAAGAGGTGAGGAACAGGTGCCAAGTGTCACCCCTAGAGCCAGGATGGTATCCTGGAACCACGACTGACATTGAATTTAGGAATTACAAACCCCACAGCTGGATAGAAAACCACCAGTGACACCAGCACCCCAGCCTGCTCCTGCCTTTAGAGCCCCGGGTCAGTTCATCCCTGTGCCCATCAGGGGATTGGGATATCCCAACACACCATCCTCATCCTCTCCTGCATTCCCTGCCTCCCTCCTGCTGCGCACCCGCTCCTGGAAAGGGGAAAAAAATACAAGAAACCTCTTTGAAGTCTAATAAAGGCAGTGAAAAACCAGCCCTGGCCTGTGGGTGAGTGAGGATGAGGAGGGAACGCTCAGACTCGGCCACCTCCAGGGGTGGGAAGGATTGTGTCCCCCTGGAGAGCTGCCCAGGGCTGTCACCAGCTCCCCTTGCCTCCCTGCCTTTCCAGCTGGGAGCTCTGGGGTCACACCTCCAGCCTCTGGGTGTGGCACAGTGGGACACAGAAGGGACAAAGCTGCCCCAAAAATCCTGCTCCTGTGCAAGAGAAGCACCACTGGTGCTGGCAGAGCAGCTCCTTCCTTTGCAGCACGGATCCATGGGATGAGGCATCTCCACTTGGGAAGGGCCCAGCACAGGGTCAGGCACTGCCAGCCCCGCTTTGGGCCTGGAGGTGGCTGAACACCATCCCTGGTTCTGTTTGATGTGCAGAGCAGGAGCCACGCCTGGCTCCCGGCTCCTAAGCCAGGGATTCAGCCCCTCCGTCCTCTGTTAATTCCAGCACAAAGCCCAGCTCCCAAGGGCTGGAGAAGGAAAGGATCCAGCCCCACACCCCACTGCATCCTCATCCCTGTGCCTGTGAGCCCGCAGCGCTCACTCACCGGCACCTCCCCGTGGCACCGCCGCTCCTGGGCCACTGATCCAGCCCCCACGGCTACTCCTGCTGGGGGGGGCACGGGAGTGAAACAGCTCCCGTGACATGGGGCCACTGTCCCCATTTCCAACCTGTGACATGTCCCAGCTGCGTGTGCTGGCATCCCAAAATCCCCGTGTGCCGGGCTGATCCCTCAGCTTGGGCAGCAGGAGAGGGAGGATTCTGCCCCTGTGCCCAGCTGAGACCCCACCTGCAGAGCTGCCCCANCTAATTTACCAATCCAATAGCCATTTTATGGTTCACCTGGTGCATAATCCCAGGTGAGACACACTGGGAGATGGAAAGATCTGGAAACTTGTTACCAAGAGCAACATGACCTAGAAACTGTCCGTCCTTCCCATGCCACGTCCAGCTGCTGACCTGTAAAAGCTCCTTTTCCCCAGCTCAGACACCCATGCTCCTCATCCCTGCAGTACCTGAACATCCTGGAGCTGTTTGTGCTTCTCTCCTGCTGTGGTGGTCTCCCAGAGATCCAGGGACACGGAGCAATCCAGGCAAGGACAGTGCTGGAGCAGCCTCCAGCAGCAATTCCCGGGGTCTTCATGCTGCCGGCGGCAGGCAGGCCCTGCGCTAGGGAGCTAAATGAAGGAGCAATTAAATATGATATAGATACTCTTGGAAGCACAAACAATAGATCCACAGCCCACAAAAGTACCTGGCTTGGTCTGCTCCACTCAGGAGAGGCTTCCCAGGAGCTCGTGGTGCCCGAGAGTGGCACTGGGTAGGAGCAGAGGGACAAGGGGTGCTGAGGGACAGGGATCAGGCCTGACCTGCTCCATTCCCAGCTCCAGCCCAGACTGGCAGCACTCCTCTCTCCCAGCAGGGAGAGCTGCTGAAGCTCCAAACACGGAGCGAAGCTCAGAACAACTCCAAAACCCCTCGGAAAAACGGGATCTGCAGTAAGGAGCAGGCACGAGCCATTAGAGCCCCTCATGCCCACAAACCGCCTGGAAAATGAATCCCACAATATCCCACGGCACAGGAATCAGCTGGGGGCCACGTGACCCTCGCTGGGCTCCAAACCCACTTCTCTGGAAATCAAGCAGCTCAGGAAATGTCAGGATCAAACCTCCTGTTTCCATACAGCCCCCCTTCCCAAGGTGGGATAAATGCAGGAAAGGTCAGTGCCAAACCACCAGTGCTGGGGGAGCGTGGATAAATCCCATTTTCTCCCTTCCCTGCCCTGTGCCTGAGGAGCCACTGGCTGTGGGAGAGACACTTCAGTGCTTTAATTAGCAATAACTTTAATCAAGCCTTTAATAACATCCTCGTTCCAGACGTGCTCTCCGGGTGGCCGACAGCGAGCACTCCAAATGGCTCTAATTTATATCCAAACCCTCAGAAACAGGTGGCAAGCCTGGAAAATTCGATTTGGAAACAGCACCAGCAGGGCAGAGCTGTAGGGCAGCAGGAGCATCATCACCCAGCTGCCTCCAGCCCTTCCCTACCCCTCATCCTCCTGGGAAGGGCAGAGCTGCAATTCCACAGGAGTTTAATTCCCCACACGCCCAAGCCCGGCCTTTCCAGCATCCATCTGGGCAGTCAGCTCCATTCTGCTCCTACAAGAGGATCCTAAATATTTTATAAAAAGCCACATTTGACCTTACCACGCGCTTGGACCAGGGTGGGGAAGGGGAAAATGTTTAAAGAAGGGGGAAAATAAAATGGGTATTTTTGCCAATTGATGAAAAATCCCTTAAACTGATGAATAAACAATTCCATTGGTGAAAGCCCAAGCCCAGCAAGCCGGGAAAGGCAGAGGGAGAGCAGCAGAGGAGGAGGAGGCAGCGCAGATGGGAGGGAGAGGCTGCTCCGAGGTCCGGGTGTTTGCAGCTGCCTCCCTGACTGCGGGAGTGCCGGCAGCCTGTGCCGCAGCCTGCCCGCCCCATTTATCTTCCTCCGGAGCTGGGACATGCCCAGCATGGAAAAAGGTGCTGCTGCAGCAGGTAGGGAGAGCCCTTGCACTTTGGTTTGCCGAGGATTCGGGTGCTGGAAGCACAACTGCAGCGAGGTGACAGCTCGGCTGCTGCAGCAGCTCTGCAGATGCTGCCAGGTGGACGCTGTGGCTCCTCCAGCCTGGAAAAATCGGGGCTGGTCCCACCAGCGAGCAAAGAAGCCATCAGCACCCTCCAACCCGAGCCAGATACTCCCTCTTGGATTTTGGAGCCAGGCTGGGAGAGGGAGCTTGACCCAGTGCAGCCACGAGCGAGCGGCCAGGAGCGCCCTTGGGAGCTGGTGGGTACTCCCCACCCATTCCCTGCTCCACGGCAGCCCCGTCCCTGCAGCTTAATCCAGACCCCCTTCACCAGAGGGAAGCTGGGATTGGGATACCAGTGGGAGGTGAGCGTCCCAGGGCCACCCACGGCAGCAGCCAGGAGGAACCAAGGAGGTGAAGGTGGTGTTTGCAGAGGCTCCCACCCAGGGCAGCACCTGGAGGTGCTGGCTACAAGGGAAGCTCCCCCCGGTAACAAAAACCTTCTCCAGGAACTCATCCCCCCCACACGACTGTTCCCATATCCCTAACTCCAGCACATCTCCACCACTACATTCCAGTTGCAGGACCCATTTATTCATGGTCCTTTTAACTGTGAAGAGCTTGACCAAGAGATGGAGGTTTGGGCACACAGCAAATCCAGGTAATTCCCAGGTTGGATGGGGCTTGGAGCAACCTGGGCTGGGGGAAGGTGTCCCTGCCCTTGGCAGGGGGTGGCACTGGATTAGCTTTAAGGTCCCTGCCAACCCAACCATGCTGTGATTCCAGGATCCTTTCCTTCAGGAAAGCAAAGGGTAACTCACCAAAGAGCATCTGTTACTCACCTCCCTGGCCCCGCAGAGCCGGCTGCCGTCTCCAGCAGGAAGGAGGCTTGAGGAGGATCCTCCTCAGGGAAGCTGGGCTCGGTGCACCCGTGTCCCAGGGCAGCTGAGGCAGTGGTGAGGCCGCACAAGGTGCCTTTGGGAAGGGAGCAGAGGCAGCAGCTGGATGCAAGGAGCGGGAAGGGAGCAGAAGGGCACAGCTGCAGCTGGCAGAGGCCGGGCTCCGTCCCTGGCATCGCTCCTGGGGCGCTGGAAACAATGGCAGAGACAGCGCAGCAACAGCAAACACAGCCCTGCAGCACCTTCCCTCTGACACAGAGCCCCCCAAAACCCCTCCTGCCCACCCAAAAGCCTCCTGCAGCACCTCAGCCCCCCCCGAGGAGCTGCTCCTCCCGCCCGCGCTGCGCTGCACGTGCTGAGAGAAGAGACCCAGAGCTTTCCAATGAGACAGGTATTTATTTAGTTCAAGCACTAAGGATTTGTTCTCTTGTTGTTGTTGGTTCATATTATCAAACAGAGCTGAGGTACCAGTGACATTCCAACATGAAGAAAAGGAACCTTTTTTTCCCCTTACACAATTTCTTCAACTACTTTTATCAAGACAAAACGTGAGGCATGGAATAGCTGCATGATGGACTGTACAACGAGCAAGCCAGAGCAGGGAGGAGAAAAGAAACAGAGCCGAGACCTTCACTCAAAAAAAAAATCACACAAAAATCAGAATTAAGAACATCTGTTCCCATGGTTTCACTGGCCACGCCCACGGAGTAAAAGAAAATTAAAATCTAAAACCTGACAGACGGATGGTGCAAAAAAAAAAAAATAATAACAAAAAAAATTAATATAAAGACCACGTTGCTCCTGTGCTCACCTTGGAAGTGTGCTTTCTCTGGAGAGCTGGGACGAGGACAGGACTGAGCCCTGTTAAGCAGAGGCTATCAGCAAGGACATGCACTGAACGTACCTGGCTGTGCCTCGTCTGGAAGTGCCAAACCACGGCTCGCCCCTGCTCCTGCAGCCCCCCGGCCGTGCTGAACACGGAGCTGTGGGAATGCTGCTCTCCAGACCTTTGTTTCCAGCGAGTTCTGGACAAACCTGCTCTCAGGTCTTCCAGGAAAAGCGTCCAGGCTGCTGGTCCATCGCAGCCCGTATGGGCTAAGCCAGCTCCTTAAATCCAGTACTTAAAGCTTGGGACTGTGGGAAGCAGAGGGGGCTGGTTCTATCAGAAGCAAGGAAAAAAAAAGGATGTGCTTGTGGGGAACAGCCAAATGAGGACCAACAGAAGCTGCATGGAGAACCAAAGGAGAAAAAAGCAAACCAAAGCAAAGGAAGAAGCAGCAGGATGAAGCATTTCAGCACGGTTAAGAACAGTACAACAAAGGAAAAGCAGCCAGGTTTCCTTCCCCCAGAGAGTTTCTTTTAAATAAAGAATGATCCTTTGTCACATATCATTGATGTTTATTTCAAGACATGCCACGTCAAAAAAATTCGCCTTTAATATTGCATTAGAAAAGCACTTTTACATCTCGTTCTGCCTTTAAGTTATTGTTGTGCAGAGTTGCTAGAAACCCAGGGCAGGGCATGAGCCTGGCATTCACCTCAGGAATGAAGAATTCCAACTCTTTTATGCCCGCTTCCTGGGGAAAGTGGTGGTGAGGACGATACCCTTCCTCTCCCCCAGGTGGTTATTTTAGATGGTAGAGAGAGGGGCAGAAGAGAACCAAGGAGGAGCCTGAAAATTCCCTTGCAATTGTCCATTTAATTCGCAATCGCAACACAGACTCGAGAATTCCTTCCTGCACTGCAACTCGGCCAGAGCCGCCCAGCAAACAATGTATTTACAATTGTGTTTATTAACTTACACAGCAACTTCACAATGACTAGTAAAGATTAAAAGGGTGCACTTCTAGTGTGTTTCATTCCGTGTTTCTCGGGTAGCTACATCTCGCAACATCAGCAAAGCTCTACACAGATTCCTCAGCCAAAGGAAAACAACAAAATCAGCACTGAAGAGAGTAAAAAAAAAAACTAAAGCCGAGAAATAAATACCAAAGAAAAAAGGGTTAATTGTGAGCCTAATTCCATAGAAAACTAAATTACTAATTATTTAACCAATCTATACAGCTCTAGAGAACCAAACTAAACCAACTTGGAAGACTGAACATAAAAATTAAAAAAAAAAAAAAAAAGAGCTAAAAAATAAAGGCATAAATCTGCATAATCAGAAGTTGGTTTCCATCCTACTCAAGCCCCTCCCTTTCCATCTAAGATGTCTCAACTAGGATTCTGTAGGATCAAAGTAAACACCCCTTCCCCACCGACCTATGCCCACGCTCTGGAAAAGCGGGTGCCATTCCCCCTCTGCTGGGGCAACCAGCTGCTCTTCCCTCTTTCTCCCAAATTTCCAAGGTTTCAATCGGCTTTGGCAGGTTTTAGTGCCAGTCCTGATTTCAATATTTCCCCTAAAAAACCAAAGAAGCAAAATGCTTTCTCTTCCAAACAGCTGAACTGTTACGTTCCCATCTCTTGGGCAGTAATAATTCACTTCATTGGTGTTCTACTTAAAAAGGAAAAAAAAAAAAAGCTCTGAAAACTCATTTTGCACTCGAAACATTATTTCCCTGTTTCCTGCAAGTGTTTTGCTAATGCACATCCACCCTTTCCTTCCCCCCCAAAATCCTCCAGAAGCCACTCATCCCAAAGAGCCCGTCCGTATTTCCCAGTAACGCTTCCTTGGAAATGTGTCCCCGCTGCCTCGGCGAGAATTCCCAGCTCCAGCAGCTGGCGGTGTCCAAGCCCTGCTAAGGCTAGGCTGGGTCTGGACACCAGGCAACTTGCAATTAAGAGCTTGGGGTTAATTTGTGTTTAATTATCAAGGATAAGCCTTCAACCCTCGGCATCTGCTGCCTCCCCCCCGATTCCGCCTGCTGTCTGTGCATTCCCAGTTTCTGAGAGAAATTCCAATGGGTCAGATTTGCAAGCCTTCTTCTGCACATACATCTCGTCTAGGTCCAATTCCAAACTTACTCAGTTGCCATCATTTCAAAGTGCAATACCATAACATATTAAAAAAGGAACAAATATTAAGAAATTGTACCTATTTTTTTTGTTTGGATTTTCTTTTTTTTTTTTTCGCTTTCGTTTTTTTTTTAAAGTTATACCTAGAATACGGTGGAATATTTTGGCTTTTTTTTTTTTCTTATAAATAATGAAGACACTGACATTTTGTTGGGGTCTGTGTGTGTGTGTGTGTGTGTGGGGTGTGCTTGTGAAGCTAAAGATCATCTCCACGAGACAGCCAGCGATGATGAACTGCGATACGTTATTACGGAAAGGGGAAGGTTCAAGCCAATATTCACACTGCAGTCAATGAAGAGGACAGGGAGGGAAAGCAGTGATGTTCTGGAGAAAGGTGGAAGCCACATGGTATTAGCAGGAACAGCCTCCTTCACTGACAGGCTGCTCTTGAGGCTTTTCCAGTTTTATGTCAATCACTGGAAGGAGGAAGTTAAGGCAAACAGATCTCCAACTCTGTTTCCCTACCAAGAGAGGGATTTTGAATGGCATTTTCAGTGCTTCCCGCTGAAATACTGGGAAAGACCAGCTCCAAACCAAAGGTTTCTCACCTGGCCCTCCTGCCCTGGCACTGGCACATGAAATTTGCAGCAGAAACTATGTCAGACCCCAGTGTTTGTCTCTAACCAGTCTGCTCTTCCCAGCAATCCCACTGATCTCTTGCTGTGGGAATGCAAGGTGCATGGATACACCGAAGGGTCTAACCACCGCTTCTGGAGAACCACAGAATCATCCAGGTGGGAAGAGCCCGCTGAGATCTCCAAATCCACCTGCTCCCCCAGCACTGCCAAGGCCACTAGAATCTCATGTCCCCAAATGCCACATCCACACAGCTTTAAATCCCTCTGGGAATGGGGGCTCCACCCCCGCCTGGGCACCACTGCACACTGCCCACCCCCAGAGCTCCGGCCGTGCCACCCCGACCTCCTCACCAATCCTTGCTCAGCGAAACCTCTCTGCTCCCCCCAGCAGCCAGCAAAGCCCTGCCACCAGCCTGAATTCCCCCTTCAGTGACAGCTGATGTCCCACAAGGTCACTGCATTGCTGGCTGCTCACAACCTGCCTGTGATAAGCGACTCCCTGTGAATTCCCAGCCGATGCCCTCCAGCTACAGCCTCACAGAGCCTCTCCCAGGAGGAGCTTTGAATGCTAATCCCCAGCTCAGAGCTGTTCACCACAAGTCTCCAGCGTTCCCCTTATCAGAGAACACAGAGGCAAAGAGATCACACAGCTGGTACTTCCAACTTATTTCTTTAGGGGGTTGAAGTTGCTTTTTAAAGAGGTTTGGAGGAAATAAACATGGAAATGGAAACAAAGGACAGGCAATTCATCTCCAATGTTTGGTCCACTTGGCTGATTTAAAGCTTAAAGTGTGTTTAAGTTGGAGATGCTTGACATGAGCCTTGACAGCTCATCTCAGAGCATGAATGGGTCAAGATCCTTGAACCCTCCACGTTTTGCAGAAGTGCCCCCGTTAATCCTAATGCAGCTGCCTGGGAGAGAGGATCCCATCCATCCCCGCTATCTGCAGGCTGCAGGAAGCCCAATTCCCAGTGCCCTAAATGCACTCCCATTTAGAGACTGCTGATCAAACTCCCTGCCATAGCCCCTGCCTGTGCACTCTACTCCCCTTCATTAATAAAGATTGTTGCTCATTAACCTTTTGGGGACCTGCATAACAAAATATTTCTGATCACTCAAGTCCCTGTCACACAAAGCTTGTGCCTCAGCAGCTGCAATCCCCAGCTTCCCAAACCCTTGTTTTCCCCATGCATCAGATGCTCTGATGGAATTTCAGTGCCAGGCTTGTGCCACTCCCAAAGTTCCTGGAACCTCCTTCCTCCAAGGCACAATTTCTCCTCTATTTACCAACTCCATGATCCCTGCTGCAAATAAAACCAACAGCCCTGGAAAAGCTGCTATTCCAAGCACACCCACCTGGCCAGGTCAATGATTCCAGTGTAGCCATACTGCTTTTCAAGCCTTTTCCACCCCTTATGCCACCTGCTTTCCCTTGGCTGAGACTGATCCCATCAGTTGAGTCTTCTCCCTCCCAGCACACAGATGCTGCCTGGGGTCCCAGGCTGCCCTGGGAGGTTATGGGATCTCCATCCTTGGAGATTTCCCAAGTTTCCCTGAATGTGACCTGCAGAAACTGGCTCAGTTTGGGAGTCAGCCTTGCTTTGAGCAGGAGGATCAGAGAAGGGGCCTTCAGAGGTCCCTTCCAGGACAGCTTGGTTTTGGATTCTGTCAGTCAGCTCCGCAAGAACCACGGGGGTTTTTGTTCAGACCTCTTTGCAGCCTTTTTCTCCCACCTTCCACACATTCAAACACCAAGCAAAGAATCCTTTTGGATCACCATTCCTTCCCCTGCTGCCTCCACCCTCAGCACCCCTGCTCCCAGCCTTCCAACCCAGCAATCCTCCTTCCTCAGCTCGAAGGTTACTTGCCCCTATTCCCCCTCTCTTTGGGACGTCCAGGAGCTGAGCGAGGGCTGCAGTGGATTATCCTGGTGCAGGGTAACGCCTGGCACAGGCACAGAAAGGATACTGTCTTCTCTACTTTTGTCTTGTGTGCTTTCCATCCCAGGCAAGGCAGCTGCCACACGTCGGAAAAGCTGCAAAGAACCACACAGGGAACAGATGAAAACAACGGCTCTCCCCGGCTGAGGCAGTTCAAACAATGATTCAACACATCCCCCAGCACTATTTACACTGCTCAGCCCCAAAATCCTGACACCAAATATAACCTTTATTCCTAGAAAAGGGCAAAGCACAGCTCTTGTTAGTGGAGATCAGAGAGCTGCGAGCAGCAAACCTCCTGCACCTTCTCTGCAAACAGCATGGGTGGGATCCAGCATTTCACCCCACACCTCCCACGGATGTCCACAGACCCCAACAACCACCCCGTGGCACGTGGGAATTAGGCTTTCACACCTCCCCAGAGGATTTCAGAGGAGCATGGACATGCTGATGAAGGCAAACACACCATCCAGGAGCCTGTCACCACATCAGCTGAGATGACACACATGGAACAGTGTCAAAAAATGGGATGCATGGAAAGGATTTCTCCCAAGCCTCACCTATCTGTGGCTCAGACTCCTATGGAACAGACAAAGGAGCGCAGCCAAACCTAATCCTCATCTTTTGGTGCCCACTCCATGGTTTTCCTATGTACACATTCAGGGCATAAAGCACAGAACAAAGGCATCCAAAGCCTCTCACTTGAACACCACCTCCAGTTTCCCAGCAAGGTCTGAGTTCCCAACTCTCCTGACGGTTTTATTCCACTTGAAGGAGGCGAGATGGAGCAGGACCGATTCCCTCTCCTGCATTTCCTACCTTTGCCCCTGAGGTTCAGACTTGTAATTCCCAGCACACAGCTTTTCCTGGGCCCTATGGGTGAGGACCCTGTAGACAATGCAGGAGAAGTGCCCTGGATTCAGCTGCCTGTCCCCCCTGCTCTCCCTCCATCACGTGTTCCCAGTGCATCCCCGGCGCCGTGCGGGACTCCCGGATCGCGCGCTGCGGGTCTGACGTCAGGCCTGGCGTGTTCCACTGCTGCACGCTGTCCTGCCTCTCCTCAAATGACACAAAGCTAAACCACTTATTCCCAGTGACCCACTTTCCACAGAAAACCCAGCCAAGCCACTGCCAGCCTGTTTACATCAGGGATGTGGGGACCCCACCAGCCCCACGGGTCTCTGCCCAAGGGCTTTTCCCACTTGGGCTCCCAGTGTCCCAGTGATGCTGCCACCACCCTAAGACAACTTTGTTGGCTTGGCAGCCCCCTCCAAGCTCACCACGAGCAAGCCCCCAGGTCTGTCTGGGATCTTTCTTGGCAGGAATCTGGCACACACTGGAATCTGAGCCAAGGACAGGGGCCTGAGAAGTCAGGACTCGACGTAACTCCCTCATTTCAGCCAACAATTCCAAAGTAAAAAAGCTTAGTACGCATCCCTCTGTGTTTCTGTGAGCCTTTGCCATTAACCTGGATCTTCCAGCCTCCCTGAAAACCTCAGGGAAATCCTCATAGACCAACCAGGGAGTAACAAAATTCCAGATGCTAAACTCTACCTAAGCCAATGGCAGGAATGCCCACACAGAGGAAGGGTGAGGAGTCTAAGAAATCCTCAGCTGAGGGAACCAGCTGGAATTCCTGCATTTAAACCACACTGCTGACAGAAAGGCTATTTAAAATACAGTAATCCTTTCTTTACATTAAGACCAGGAAAAAAATGATGCTTTTAGCAGTATTTCTCCCCTAAATTATCGGACTAAAAATAGGAATTTGGCAACTAAGAAAAATCAACTTTATTTCTTATTAACCTTCTGCTTATCAGCCCCAGCATATGTGAATAAATCCAATTAGGGAAACTTCCTGATGGTTGGAAAGCAGCCTTCCCACAGGGCCCTCTGAGCTTCCTGGTGCTGTCAGCCCCGAGCCAGTGTGTGTCTGTACACACATGTACATGTTTAAATGTTTGTGTGGGTATAAAAACACAAGTATTGATGAGCATCCAGGACTTTTTTTCCAAGGCGGGAGTTAAATGCAGCAGCTGAAAGACTAAAAGCCACACAAACTCTCTTTCAGCATTCAACTCTGCAATCTGCTTCCTGATAGAGACTCTGGAAAGAAGCCTCATCTCTCACCATCAGTTTCAAGTCATTTGCCAAACTGTGCCTTTCCTGGTACTCCAGCCAACAAATCCCAACAGATCAGGGTCACAGAGGACTGCAGGCATAAATCAGTTTTCAGCCACACTCCAGCAGCAGTATGGAAAGGACGGGAGGATCACTGTCCAGATGGAAAAGCCGGGCAAGAAACCTGCTCCCCAATGCAAGGCACACAAAAATCTCTCCCTGATTCTCATTCTCTGCAGCTCTGAGGGTAATTCTTGCCCATCAGACGGGTAAGAATCAGAAGACAGGAGAAAGAGCCTGGCTCTGTGAGAACAGGGTCACAGAGGGGCTGTGCTCAGAGAGCTGCTGCCGTGAGAAAGTTCTTCTGCCAAGGACCACATTCATCCCCCGGCTCTTCCAGGGCCAGTGTGGAGTGTGCCAGGTACTGCTGGAGGGAGCAATTCAAGGGCTCTCCCTCCCTTCTCTTTCTACAAGACAGCAAAATGAACCCTGACATATTCTGGGCATGAAATCCATGGGCTAACAATAAGATTCCCTGAAATACAGAGTGCCAAGACAGAGCAGGAATCGCAAAGTCTTTTAAAGCTCATTCAGGGCTGACAGAGTGAATCAGAGACTACAGTTCTCTGCATTAAAAGCAGCAAGTTATCTACTTCTCTTCTCCAGCTTAAGGCTCCCCTGGCAATCAGTCTTTGCAGGATCCAAAAGCCAGTCTTTCCCCTCTGCTGCATCGGTTTAACCCCACAATAACACTACCAATGCTTTTATTCCCTAATATCCACTCATTTTTCCTTCAACACTCCCTGCCCAAAGCCAGAAGGAACAGTAAGTGTGACTGCAAACAGCTCTGAGTCACAGATCCAACAGCAGCCAGCACTGAGGTGCCATCCTCAGAGCTCTCCCCTTTCCTGACACAGGAAAAGCCTGGCAGCAGCACAGTCCCCTCTGCCTCCTTGCTGGTGGAAGATCCTGGCACTGGAATAGCTGCAGAACATCCTGGCACTGGAATAGCTGCTGTTGGAAGTACAGAGCATCTCACCTACTGGGGTCCCAGCACAAAGCCAGGCCCTCTGGATCTGCAGGACAGCTGCAGGGAGCTGGAGGCAGTGCCCTTCCCTCTTATCTCTTCCAGCAGAAAAGGATGAACCAGAAGCTAAAAGCAGCACCAAAGGACAAAAGTCCCCTGGATTCCCACTGAGGAGGAGCAGCTGGAAGAGTCACAGCCATTCCCTCCCTGAGCAGGACAAGAAATTCAGCTGTTTCTGGATGAAGATTCTGTAGGAAAATTAACTTAGACAGTGATTGTTCTGCAGGATCAGAATACATTGTGGAGAGAAGTTATCGGTTATGGGAAGGTCAAATTTGCATTCAGCTTATTAAGGATTTTACACAGGTTATGGGAAGGAGATCCATTCTGCAGTTGTACTTTCCCATTTCACTGGGAGAGAATTTATTGCTAAGTTATAAAATAAATTCACACCATTTAGCAGAGAAGCTGCATAGAAACAGAGAACTACCTAAGTGGTGGTATTAAAGGTCTTATCCTTTGGTAATTGCTTAAACGCCTGCTTATTAAACTAATAAAAAATGAGAGTTACAAATATTCTAGAATATAGAATAACTTTGAAATCCTTGAGAATCTCAGTCCACACCTGCAACACACAGATCAACACTTGTGAGAAAAATCCATTTTTAATTCTTTTTGTATATCCACTCATGTCTTTGCACACCATCAAATCCTCAGGGTTCCAGCTGGCCCTGAAAGCCACAACTCCTCCACAGGCTTAGCTCCAGAGCCTCTGGAAATGTGGCAGGGCACAGAAACTCCCTGAAGGAAAGAGGGAGTGTACAGCTCCTTCATCATCATCATCATCACTTCTCTCAGTGAGGCAACTGCTCTCAGTGCACACCCTCAGGTCTAAGCACTCATTAAGATATTGCAGCACAGAATCCAAACCTTAATTACCAGGCAGCCTCTGTTGTGGCAGGATAATTGGGGGACCCTGGAAGCCAACACATCCATGGTGGGTGATGCAGTGAAACAGCTCTGAGTTAACACTGCTATAATTATCCCATTATATAGGGAATCATTTTGCTACTCAGAGGCAAAGTCAAGGGACATTTTAATAACAGACTCTTTAGTCCTGTCTAGAACATGAAGTAGTTTATAATCCTATTTTATCACTGCTGGTACCCTTCTGCACAGAAACCATTTGTGTAACTACATATATAAAATGTACATGGAATGTCATCCATACACATAGAATCCCTGATGGTTTGGGTGGGAAGGGACCTTAAAGATCACCTAGATCCACCCCCTGCCATGGGCAGGGACACCTTCCACCAGGTCAGGTTGTCCCAAGCCCTGTCCAACCTGGCCTTGGACACTTCCAGGGATCCAGGGGCAGCCACAGCTGCTCTGGGCACCCTGTGCCAGGGCCTGCCCACCCTCCCAGGGAACAATTCCTTCCCAAAATCCCATCCAACCCTGCCCTCTGGCAGCGGGAAGTCATTCCCCCTGTCCTGTCCCTCTGTCCCTTGTCCCCAGTCCCTCTCCAGCTCTCCTGGAGCCCCTTTAGGCCATGACACCCATGAATTTATGTCTTCTCCAGGTCTGAATTTAAAGAGCCACAGCTCATCTCAGGACATAGACCCTCATTTTTCTGCAGCCCCATCAGTTCAAAAGACCTTTCACTGCTTTCCCCAATTCAAAAGCAACTCATCATCATCTAGAAATAAATAGCTCTGTCTGTCCAGGAACATTTGCTGGCACTTCCAGTGCCTTCCAACAGAGTGGGAACAGCAGTTGCTCTGTCTCCCTGTGCACTGGAAGCATTTTAAGCCATCATGCTCCTCCTTCACTGGTTTGTTTCATTCACTGAAACAGAATCGCAAACATCCTCAGACCTGTGCTGCCCCAACTTTGTGTCTCATTCTCAGTCCAAACAGCAAACCTGGATTATCAAAAGCACAGGAAGGTGTGATTCTGTTCACACAAAGCTTCTTCCATAACTCCCCTGTTATTTAAGGGGAAGGAAGTCCCAAATTATGTGATGCAAGGTCAGAGATCCTTCAGAACCTCAGCCAACAATTCAGCTCTGAGGTGTTGCTTGCTGTGTGTGGACTACAATTCCCACTGGCTCCCTTTGCCAAGGCTTCCCAAGATCCAGGGAAGTGTTCCCCCCACAAGGAGGGTGTGTTAACAGCAGCCACTCACCTGTTTTACATTGTATCCTGCTTTTGCACTAGTTTCAATGAACATTACATTCAACTCTTTGGCTTTCCTTTCTCCTTCCTCAATGGACACTTGTCTGGGGAAGAAAACACAGAGTTAGGGGGGAAAAAACCTCATAAAACCCAAACCTGGACAAATACCTTAATAATTAAGATTTATTACACTTTAAAAAACCCAAAAAAACCTTTAAGTGCTTTATCTGAAAGCACTTGAAGGTTTTTTTTTCCCCTGCATGGAATGTACAGCTGCTGACAGGTATCACCACTTCACTTCCATGGCACACCCAAGCAGAACTCAGCATTCCAGCAGAACAGCCAAGTGTTCACCCCCAAAATCCCTGTCCAGGAAGCTGTGCTTTTATCTCTGAACAATTAGCAATCACAGTCCCAAAATAATCATCAAAACCAAACTGTTTTAACAAAGGTCCAAGTATAACTATCCCATTTGGGAAGGATTTTGTCCTGTTTTTCCCTGGATATGTGTTCCACCCATTAAGCAGAACATTATTGAGAACAAAGATTTGTAACCAGTTTATTCATTCACTGGTTTGGGCTGTAGTCAACAATCCCTTCTTCTCCTGACATCTGTCAGGTGAAGGTTGTGCTGGTGATGGTTTGAATCCCAGTTCACAGCACTGTGATGGAAATTTGGCTTAGCCAAAAGAAAGAGGGTTTAAAATTGAGATTTCTCTAGTCACAGCCATCTCCAGAAAAAGAAAATACATTACAATATAGTCCTTAAAATAAGAGCAAGCAGCAGCAGGGTAAGAAAAGCTGGGTTTGAAAGCTGGATGATTCCCCCATACCTCTTATCTGCTAGATCTGTTTTATTTCCCACCAGCATGATGATGACATCGCTGCCCCGTTCCGTTCTGACATCATCGATCCACTTTGTGGTTTGCTGGAAGGAGTTTACATCTATCAGAGAACAGTGGAGAGGGTTATCACTGCAGGTGTCCCTCACAGCTCACCAGGAAATACATCTGCACTCGGAAAGAAAAGCTTCATTTTCTGTGGAGTCGGCGGAGGAGGGTGATGAAGAACCAGCGAGTGGAACCCTGAATCTCCCCCACTAACGGACATGGAAGCTCTGGCATTAATTTCAGGTGGGCAAGTGCTTCATTACAGGTGGGTTCAAAGCCCCAGAGGGAACTGAGTCCATCTATAATTTGGTTTGGACAGCACCTAAAATGAAAAGTCTTATCACTGTGTATCGGTTCCTTATTTTTTAGTTCAACATGAAGGATTTTCTGTAGGGAGTGGGGATTCACTTTTGCACTCTATGCTGCTCATGGCTTGTGCACTTACAGTCCCCCTGCTTCTCAAAATCCTCAATCCCAGCCTTGCATTCTGTACACTTGAACCAATCCCTTTTTATTTTCTCTAGGGGAATCCCAGGGTTACACAACACAGCAGCAACTCCCGTGGCACTGAACACTTGCCTTCAAAACAATTTCTAAATCTTTGCATAAAACCAGAAGCAGAAATTTAACCTCTTCACAGGCACTTAATGCTACACCTTTAAAAGCTGCAGGGTAAGAATTCCAGACTCTGTGGTGCTTGAGAAGTTGCATCCCACAGGGAAAAAGGAGTTGGAGGGAAGCTGCCACAGAGCTCAGCATTTTCCAGTTAGTGACACAAAGAGCATCTGAGCAGCCAAAGTAGTTTCAGTACTTAAAAAGGGGGGGCCTCTGCAGCAGTTCTTGAAAAGTATTGATTTTTTTTTTAATGGCTTCTACTGCAAAGTAATATATTGCATGCTAGACAGCCAAGACTTGATCACTTGCCAGTGTCTTAATTCCCTTTACTGCTTGGCAATATTGAATTTGCTGGGTCAGGAAAAAATTCAGAGTTCACAGCTAATCTGTAATTTTAGCTCAAAGGAAAGTGCCATTTTTAACAATTAGAGCTTTTCTAGGTAAAGCCCCTATTCCTGGCTGTAATCTTCTAGTATTTATAAATCAAAGGACAAGAACTTATGCATTTGTGTAGAATTAGGCCATTGTTCTCAGTCAGTTCTGGTTTAGAACTGAAATTGTCTGAAGGTTTAGTTCCCCTAAAATAGAATATCTGCTCTTTGTCAGTGCAGGAACTGGTAAGTTAAGGGGTGTCTGGACTGAGGGCAGGGACAGAAGGAGCAGGGCTGAAGAAGCACTAATATTTTAGTTGACAAAAATGTACATACCTTAGTAAGGAATGAAAGAGCAATTGTTAAAGGGTAAGAGCTTAGTAGTAAGTTTTACATCTTGCAGCATGTGAGAGTGGCTGATTCCAAGGAAAATGTGATGTTAATGCGCTCTCCCCGCCAGCCCGTGCCCAGATTTCGTTTGGTGGGGGAGGGTGAACAAAGTGGAGCAAGCTACAAAAGTCTCCAGTTTGAGAACTCAGATACCCATGGACATGAAGACCAAAAGTCACAGGTGATGTTATGACCGAGAGGCAGATGGAAGAGTGCAACGAGAGCAGGCAGGACTGGAGGAGTGAAGAAGATGGGGTAGGGAAGGGTTAAAATGGCGCTTGTGAGACGGTTTATACATTACAACAGCAGCAACCACGGGGCTTGTGTGAAACAAGCAGAGAAACCACGTTTTTGTCATGCCAGGATGAAGCCCAAGCAGATGACGTGAGAGGACATGCAAAGCTAAGCTAGAGGATGAAAAGGGCAGAGTATTAGAAATGCAGAATTCCCCCCACTCACTTGTGATATCATAAACAACAACTGCAACAGTGGAGTCACGAATGTAGCTAGGAATCAAGCTCCTGAACCGCTCTTGACCTGCTGTGTCCCATAATTGCAACCGTACCTAACAAAATCAGTCAAACAAGCAAGAAAAATAAGAAAAAAGGTCAAACCCAGTGCAAAATACCTACTTGTGATATCGTAAACTACTACAGCAGCAGCAGAGTCACGGATGTAACTGGGAATGAGGCTACGGAAACGTTCCTGACCCGCAGTATCCCACAGCTGCAACCTGATCTGTGGGTGGGAGAAAATTAAAAAAGCCAAACTGCCACTAAAAATAAAAGAGTAAAGAAATGGTTTACTTTTTTTTTGTTTGTTTGTTTGTTTCCAAAAAATAGCTAAATAAAAAGGAGAAACTCATGCAGGAGGTGCCTGGGGACTGGGAGCAGCAGGACACTGTCTCCCTATAGCAATCTCCCGAGGGGTGACAGCAGCCAAATGGGAGGGGGTGCAGCTTCCCAAAAAATGTTTCCCTTCCAAAAGGGGGGAGTGGAATGGCTCAGCTTCCAAACTGAGAGGACCAACAAGAAAGCTACAGCTGTAAGTGATGGAATCACCATCCCTGAAGTGCCCAGAAGTGTGTGGATGTGGCATTTGGGGACGTGGGTTAGTGGTGGCCTTGGCAGTGCTGGGGGATGCCTGGACTTGATCTTGGAGGGCTTTTCCAGCCTCAGTGATTCTCTGAACTGTTCTCCTGCAGTTCTCCCTACAGGAGAAATTCATGCTTTGCTCTCCTTCCTCAGGACTCACACAGGCAACCTCCAGCAGCATGAAGGATGGTTGCTGGTGGAAAAGCTACTCATGTCAGTTTTTCGAGGATAAAATGCTTGTTGTAACTCTAAACTGCAAAGTAACATGCACAGAGAGGCCGAATGGCTCCTACCAGCAAGGCTCTGGAAAAAAAGGCAAGACACACTAAAAGCAACGTGTATGGCAAGGTGTGCAAGAGCCAGTTTGGCCATGGAAAGCACATCTCATCCCTCAAGCACTTTCCATGCAATCCCATTTACTGGGGGTTTATCCAAGCCCATTTATTGGGAGTTTATCCGGTACCACAAGCTTCTGCAGCACTGCAGTTTTGTTTCTGCAAATAGCTCAACTGAGGCTGAATTTCTTAATTAAGAATCTGAGCTCATTTTAAACCACAGCTTTGCTTGCACAGAGGAGTGATTTCACTTGATGAGCTAAAACTGCACCAAGCAAGGAAACGAGTCTCATTTGTGAACTCATCAGAGGCCACCTTCTTTCTAAACAAGGAGGATTAAGAAGATGGAACCAGCTGTTAACTGGCCACATCTGGCAATTTACCTTTCTGTCTTGTGGCATCAAAAGCTGAAGGGGTTAAGCATGGCTCCCCTTTTTCCAGATTCCCACCATCATTCACCCCTCAAATTATCTGTACCACCTCTTTCTTCACGGAGGATGACACTGAATTTCCCATCCCCACTGCTGTGTCTTCACAGCACTCGGCAGCCTGGAAGCAGCTGGCAGATGAAGGCTCAGCCTGTGCTTCCCAGTGATCTCAGAAGTGTGGGCTGCACAAAACCAGATGCTGGTCCTCATTCTTACTGTTCACAGAGAAAAGCAACAAAATCTTACTCACTGTTCGATCCTCCAAGTACATGGTTTTCGATAAGAAGTCAATGCCAATTGTTGCCTGTAAAGAGATGAGAAAACCAAGAGCTCTTAAAAAGAAATGTCAGAACACCTGCAGTGATTTTCAGGGGAGCAGCAGAAGCTGCAAGAAAAACAGGTTTGGTTTCTTATTTTTAAGATACAGCTTGATTCAATAAGCAATTTGTTTAATATATCCACGACCAGAACAATTCCTTAAAGCACATAAAGTTTTAAGCCTGACTTCAGTTCAGGCATATTGACAGTTTAATCCACACATTTATTTGGGTAGCAGCAGGGATTTTTATGCATGTGACAAATTTAAAGTGTCCCCCAGCTCAGCCAGGATATGTGGGCACACTGCCTTCTTGCCAAGTGCCAAGTATGTCCATGGATCTTCACTCTTCCAGGCAGATTAAGGCAGACACCTACAAGACCCCCTAACTAAAGCTTGATTCATCCTAAAGCAGCATAGCTGCACCCAAACTTCCCAACACCAGTGGGAGCTTCCTGGAGAACATCTTAATGGCACTGGGAAGCCATTCCCTGTGTCCTGTCCCTCCATCCCTTGTCCCCAGTTCCTCTCCAGCTCTCCTGGAGCCCCTTTAGGCACTGGAAGGGGCTCTGAGGTCTCTCTGGAGAATTCTCCTCTCCCAGCCTGTCCTACCACAACACAGGGAAGCAGCACTATCAAGGAGTGGATTCCAGCATGCTCAATATACCAGACTTCTACTAAAAGAGATCTTCTATGGTATGTGACATGTGGGACCACAGCACAAAGGAAATCATTCCCAGCATGTCCCTGGAGGTAAAATAAACACCCCCAATCACACAGTTTTATTCCAGGTGTCTGGGTTTCTGACACAGCACAGCAAGTTCTTACTGATAAGACAGAGGGACACAGCTGAATTCCTCTCATCCAGCAGCGAGCAGAAGGAATCCAATGCACAGCACGGATTTTACTAAATGGCAGCGTTCTATTTTTAACAGCTGAACATAAAAACCCCATGTTCAAATGATAGGTTTCAGAAAAATAGGCATTCAAAATCTGCCAGAAACGTCCAGAACAAGCAGATCATCCCTGAACTCACCTCCTGCTCCAGTTACCCATGATCAGGTGCATTAATACTGGGGTCTCAGGGGTCTCTAGAGAATCCTGGGCATCCAAAAATGTCTGGTTTGGGTTGACACCAACAGGCAGTGTGATTTTGGCCAAATTCCTGGAGCTTTGTGACTGATTCCTTCTTCCAGCTACAGCACACACTAGGAGGTATGGCCCCACCTCAGGCACAACTCCAGGAAAATCAAGGGGTTTGGATGAATGGCTCTGACCCAAGTCCATTAAGACCCAAACTGGGCAGCACTGCTGCCTAAATCCAAGTCATCTTGGAAGCCCTTAGGATTTCTCACTGTTGTAAGTGCCACTCACTGGTTTTGCAATCATTTAAGGTATTACATCAGACCACCTTTCCATGGTGACATCCTAAAGCACACAGGGTGAAACCTCCTCAAGGAAGAACTGGGACACAAACTCAGGAAGGAAAAGGAGCACTCCTAAAAGGAAAATACCGGGGGGAGGATAAAATCCCAGCTTAAATAAAAGAACTGCCCTCAATGTCCATGTAATTACAGTGGGAGGAATCTGGGAGGAAGCAGTGACGTGTGCTCCAGCCCTCCCACACTGTGGAAACGTGGCTCTTCCCACAGCTCAGGGAGAACTTCCCATCTCGTTTTTCCTAGCAGCAGCAAGGAGGAATTACTGAAGGAGGCAGGAGGGAAATCTCTCAGTTCCATGAGATCCTTGGATAGACACTGAGGAAAAGGAGAATCACGTTTTCCTCTTTTTTTTCTATTACCTCCTCCTCCCACCCCCCTAAAAAAACCTTCCCAGGCACCAGGGAACAGATTTTTCTCAGTTTCATGTATCCAGAACATCACCAGCTGTAACCAAGTCATGAAACATGTTCTGCTTGGAGGAGACACACTTCAGGAAGCTGAAGTACTTTTATATCTCACCACATTTTGAGCTCATGCTGAATTCTGGGAGTGGGCAACACTGAGTGTACTCCTGGACTGCACTGTGCTAATTTGTAAAATTGTTTTCTAAACATCTTAAATTTTCCTTTTTTTTTTTTACATTTTGTATTATTTTCTAGCTTGTGTCTACTTGTTTAAAAGAGCTGGGTACCTGTTATGTTATCCACACACAGGGATTAGATCTGTAATGGTCTGGCAGAAAATGGTGGGGAAAAAAAACCACCCTGGCAGATTTAACAACTGCTATTCCCTGGCTGTGCCTTGGGTATTCCTTTAGAACCACAGCTCATCCTGCTGCAAGCAGCAGGTAAACTCCTGGAGCAGAATCCAACCCAGAAGTGCCACTCTGGCTGGTGATGAAAATGAAGATTTTATAATTGGCAATTCCATGGTCAGTGCCCCAACTTGTCTGGAATGACTTTTCCTGCAATGGAAGACACAGCAGCAGAGGAGTCTTACACAAGACAAAAAGATGGATTCATTTACCTGGTAGGTGTTGTCAAAGCTGTCATACATGAACCTGGTGATCAAGGAAGTCTTCCCCACTAAAAGAAAAGAAAAAACCATGGATTCAAGGACCAATTTCACAGTAAGTTTTAAGCAAGTGATTTAAAAATGGTTTACTGTGTCCAACAGATCCATCGTGTGCACTTAAACTTCCTGCAAGGACAAGAGCAGTTATTTGGCTTCACAATTGTAAAGTCACTTTTTTTATTTTCCTGTATCATTCCCAATCACCAGATTTACTCTTAAATATTTGTGATTTGAGATGAAAATTAATTTAATTGCTCTGTTTTCTACCAAGTCATTCAGTACTTTTAGTTGCACTGAATGATCTTAACAGACCCCATAACTAACATTAACAACAAAAAGCTCTTCTCACTCCTAAAACATGGGATTTACTCACTTTCATACCCCATCATCCTCACAACACTTACTTTCTACTCCTCTAAGACAAACACCACAGTAGAGCTTGGCCAAAGCCTAATTCAATACTTTATAGGCTTTTTCCTTCTCCTACACCTTCACCTGGAGGGATCAGCAAGATCCACAGGAACTGGAACATCTCCAGCTGCCTCGTTTTGATGTGTATAAATCCTCTTCATTGTAGGCTGGTTATTCAGGAAGCAACTGAAGTTTCTCAGGGCTGCATCACCTCCCAGTGTTTTTTCCAACCTGACTGCAGCTGGAATTTGCCATCTCCCAGTGGCAGAGGAGAGGAACTGGGTGACTTGTGCTGGACACCAAACACTGCATGTGCAGTAAAAGGTAAGAAAGAGTCCTCGAGGCAGAGCTTGCGTTCTCCAAGCAACATTCCAAGGATTTCAGTTCTTTGCCAGGGTGGCCACCCAGTGAACACAGGGATTTAAGGCAAGATTAACGTCCCTTCCAACCCAAACGATTCTACGATTTCTGGGGTGAGTTTTGGGGGGTTTTTGTTTGTTTGTTTTAGATCTTAACACAGGAGTGTCACCAAAATCTCCAGTATCCCACTAAGCAGCATTTTCATCCTCAGTTAACCCTGAAAAAGGGCTAAACAAACAGGACTCCAGCAGACAGCCTCAGAGAGGTGAGACTTTCCCAAGTCAAAATCTGAATTCCCATGTGAATTCCTAACATATTCTGCTCCAGAGGCAGAATCAATTTAACTTGGTTTCCCACCAAGTTCCTTGAATGCCTTCACAAAGGTAGAGCAAATACTCCCTTCACTGAGTAGGTTTTCAGAAGCATCACATCCCAGATGGGAATGATTCCTGCATCCCTAACTCAGATTTGTCCCCTGGATGTGCTGAACAGCTGGAGCTGGTGCAGGACAAACAGCCAGGAGCTGCTGTGAGGGGAGGAGGGATTCATTCCAGGCCCAGTGACAATCCTCAGGAGACACAGACAAGCAAACCCAATCCCCTCCTGCTGCAGCACAGGCTGAATCCCAGGAATTGATTTGCAGCATCACAAATGAGTTTGGTTTTCCTCACGTGGCCACTGATGCAAACAGCCACATTTAACTCTTCATGGGTCCAGTCTCACCCAGGAAATGATTTGCTTTGGTAACTCACAACCCCTGCAGGACAATAAAGGGCTCCAGAAAATTTTTCCCTTCTGAGTGACATGTCTTGGATGGGATCTGTCCACAAATCATAAAATATGAACATATTCTGTTTATTCCTGGAGCCTCCCTACCCTATCTTCACTCATTTCACAAACAGAGGGGGAAAATAAGGTACTGCTTGGCTTGTTTATATTTAAATATCTGCTTCAACCAACATTTGGAGAGAGCATCCTAATGGACTTAGTTCCAAGACATTTCTTCTCTGAACAGACCCAGGTTTATGTTGACATGCAGCAGATCAAGATGGTATTAACACCAACTGCTCACAGTTTTAATTCCATGAATACTGAGGCATTGCCATTCCTCCTTTTAAAAAACCCAAACTGCCTCCTTTCAGAAATCCTGGCAGGAACGAAAGCCCACAGTTCCCACTGTATCTCTAATTTCTGTTCTGCCTGGCTGGCCGTATGTTTCTTGAAATCCCAGAAGGCATTAATTTGGGAGTGACTGCAAGCAAGGGAGAGGACAGATTCAGAACTCAAATTCATCTTGGAAAATGCCAAAATGACCTCAGGAGGCAGAGGAAGCTCAGCAGGGAGAAGCAGAACAAGGTAATACATGGAGACAAGAACAACCAGCTGCTTAAAATCCAGATGGGAAGCAACTGGATAAGTAATCCTGGGGTCATGGCCCAAGGAACAGATAAGACACTCAAGACTTCAGCTTTGTTTCATTAAGATGTTGGTTTGGGTTCTTTTTTTAATCTAGTGAGTTAATTTAATCTCTTGGAAAAATTTCCACACACAAGTACATCCAGGGCAGCATTAGTCAGCAATGCAATAAATATCCTTTAGGCCAAAATATTCCTGGTATGCTGCTGGAACAACTCCAAAAAAAGGTCACTATCACATCCTTGGAGGCACAGAGGTGGGGGAGGAAATGCTGGGAATGGAGTTTGCTTTGACTGGACACACTGACAGCTACAGGAAGCGAGGGAAAATCTCAAACAATTCAGGAGCTGAGAAGGAACTTTTTGGCAAAAAACCAGGCAGCTTGCAGAGTTCACAGCAAGCAGCTGAAAGGTGAGGGGCAGAAGTGACTTACTGCTCAGGGAAAGCTGTCTCCAGCCACTTTTCCCTCTGTAGATCAAGATCTAAGAGCTAAAAGCTGAGTCCAACCACAATCTGAGCAGGAAGGGCACAGAACTGGGAAATTGAGGCAATTGAACTTCAAAATAACTTATTCAGCTGGGCAGTGGGTTCTCCTCCCTTCCTTGGCATGCAGAGCTGTCAATGTCACTCCACTCTAGGGATCGACATCCAAGGCATCTTTTGAAGAAGAGGGAAGCCAAGTAAAGACATGATAAACCAAAGAAACCATTTGTTTCAACACCAAGCCTGACATTCTGGACATTTTTCTGTCATTAAGAGGTTGAACAATGGCTTCACCAGATGAGTTCTTGACTCCTTCCAGCTTTCCATCCAACACAATCCACATCAAACAGCTCCTAACCTAAGTTAGGAGCCTAAGTTGTGCCTCAAACATTAAGTGATTGCTGTGATTATAAAATCCTAGAAGGTTTTGGGTTGGAAGGGACCTTGAAGACCAGCTCATCCCAACTCCCTGCCATGGGTAGGGACACCTGCCACTATCCCAAGTTGCTCCAAGCCTTGTCCAACTCGGCTTTGAAAACTGCCAGGGATCCAGGGGCAGCCACAGCTGCTCTGGGCACCCTGTGCCAGGGCCTCTCCAACCTCACAGAGAGGAATGCCTTCCCAATATCCCATCCATCCCTGCCCTCTGGCAGTGGGAAGCCATTCCCTGTGTCCTGTCCCTCCATGCCTTGTCCCCAGTCCCTCCCCAGCTCTCCTGGAGCCCCTTTATGCCCTGCAAGGGCTCTGAGGTGTCCCTGGAGCCTTCTCTTCTCCAAGTGAACAACCCCAGGTCTCCCATCCTGGCTCCAGCCCTCAGAGCACCTGCTATCATCTAACTATCAATGTACACTTCTGAAGGGATCCAGCTCCAACAGGAATTTTTAAACTCGGATCTGACTTGCTCAGATAAAATTAGGAAACTCCTAAAAGGAAAGGTTTGGTCATTGGTTTAGCACAGAAACCAGCAGATGCCCAAACACCCTCCTGAATCAGCAACTGAACCGTGGCAGCAAACAGCCAAGTGCCCAGAGATGATGGAGGGGAAGTTGTGAAGATCCTTTCAGTGGAATTGCCACAAACCAGGAGGGGCTGAATTCCAAGCCTTCAGCTCATGGAGTCACCCTGATCGATCCCCTTTGTCTGGGAGCCTGGAGCCCCTGCCTGGCAGGATTTCACAGCGAGAACTCAGCTGCAAGATGGAATCAATAGGCTGGTCTCGTGCTCCCAGCCCCTTTGATCCGACAGCGGCCGCTGGAGACATTCCAAGGTCGCTCCATCTGGTTCCTGCAGGCTGCCTTTTGCCTGCTCTTGGGGAGATCCGTGTGTCCAGCAGCAGCCCCAGGAGTGACACTGATTCAGGGTGGGCTCCCACAGAACGCTCTAACGAGGCACTGGGGAGGAGGGCCCAGACCCTTCGATAACACAAATCACCTCCCTGCCAGCACGGGATTACAAGGTCATTTGTTGCCAGAGTCTACAAAGGGCTCAGGCACCAGCCTGAGTGACCTGCAAGGAAAAGTAACTGGGATTGTGCCACTTGGAATGTGTGATGCACGAGGAGCAGGTCTGACATGCCCCTCTCATTTTCTTAGGCATATCACACTAGGGATTCACAACCTCTCCAAGGATTCTTCTGGAGAGCCACATTTAAATCGCTGACTTCATCCTAGTGGTTGTTTAGAATTTTCAAAGCATCAGCAATCAGGAAAAAAAAAAAACAAGAATTATCTTGAAAGCAAAATAACCTTAAAAGTGATCAACACGTCCAGACTGTTCAACTGGAAATCTGCCCTTGGCCTCTCCCAGCTCTCAGAAGCAGCCTTGGCTAAGAGATCCAACCTGCTGAAAGCCAGAGGAAGATGAGGAAAGCCTTCTCCTCACTGTGTAATCCCAACATTTCACTTGCCCTTTGCATGACTCCTTTCAGATCTGATTGAAGGATAAATCCCAGTGACACTACAACTTTCTTTCATACATAAGCTCACCTCAAAATCTTCACTGGAATTATTTTGCTGTGAGAAAGAAAAAAAAAACAACCATTTTTAGATTTGTTTAGAAAGAAGCCCCAAAAGGAAGATGCACAGAGTTGACTTTTACTGATCTGTATGAGCCAGTAAGAATATTTTTAGGTAGGTCATTCCCAGCACTGGAAACAGGAATGCTGTATTAAAGTGATTAAAGCAGCTTCTTAAAAAAAAAAAAACCAACAAACACCCCCCCATCCTCCTCTGCTCTTTGCTGTCAAACTATGGAAATTTCACCTGGTTCCCTCAAAGCAAGAAACCAAACTCATTCATTATCCAAAGGCACGGGCAGAGCCAGCAGACTGCATTCATCCAAGGAATTCTCAGTCAGGTGAAATTTGTCTCAGTCACAGGGAGGAACTTGGAGGATGAAATCCAGTCTAGTCCCAGGGAGCAGAGGCAAAAACCACAGTTGAGGAGGTCTCATCTCCTTGCTCTAATTAAAGGATTTTTTACCCTGGTTTTTTTTTTCCCTATTGATTCCACCCCTGCTCTATTGTCAAACCTATTTTACTCTGCCATTTCTTTCCTGATGGGAGATGAGATCAGACCAAAGGACCACCTGAGCCAATTCTTAACAGTTTTCAGTCCTCAATAATTTATTTTTTTTTTAAATCAAGAAAAACTAAAATTAGTAGAAAGCCTGCAAAATATAAACCTTCTTGAAATCCATGCATGGATTCCTCTAAGCAGTATAAGCAAAATGGTTCAAACAGCCCCTTTTAAGATAATTTATTCCCAGCCTAGTTAAAGATCTAGGTTATAAATCATACTGTGGTCCTATTATACAGATGTGCTTCATTATTTAACATTCTGTTTAGGAAATGAATGCAGAATATCCAGAGAGTTACAGGGAAACAAGAGCCAGAAAAACATGGAACAGTTTAGGTTTGCTTTATATTGCTTTTTGAATTCAAGAGATGCTCCATCACTTTCTACCTTAAATATATTTCATTTCATTCCTCCCAGAGAACAACTCACCTTGATTTTAGCTGACTCTGGGTTTGATACTCATTCCAAGAGGAACAAACCGTGGCCTGGAGCTCGTGGCAGAGATCAAACACGGAGATCAGGCAACAGAAATTAAAGCAGGGACAGCGAACGCGCCGGCTCGGAGGGCGCAGAGCACAGGGAGCACCCTCTGAACACAAAGTCCCCTCAGCACAATTCCAGCAGTTCCAGTCCTTCTCTTTCATTATTAGCAGCTCCTCTGACAAAGGACATTTGCAGCTGCGTTGCCTCCCACAGAAGCACAGGCCAGTGAGGAGCCTGCACACAACGTGCTGGTGCCAAATATTGGGATTTGGGTATTTCTTTGGCAGTTCAGGACACATTTTGTAGTGTCCACAAAGGATGCTTCTAAAATGCAGGAAAATAAATCACAGAACCATTTTGGTTGGGAAAACCCTCCAAGATCATGGAGTCCAACCATTCCTCCAGCACTGCCAAGAGCATCACTAACCCATGGCCTCAAGTGCTGCATCCACAGGGCTTTAAATCCATCCAGCAATGGGGGTCCAGCAGCTCTCACAGGGCTGCAAACAACACCCATAGGGCAAACATCAGCCCCAAAATAAGTCAAAGCCCTCCAAGAACTTAGACACAGGCTGCAGAACCTGCTCTGAGCCTCCTCCAATGAAAAACAGCCACAAGGATGCTGCTGGCAGCAGCTTGTCCATGACTGTAGGGGAAAGGAGGACAGACAGCAGCAGAGCAACCTCCCCCAAAAGGGGTTTTTGGCAGTTTAATTGTGGAGGTTTTATGGCATCCTACCTCGAAAAGGAACTCTAGAAAGGCAGACACAATCAATAACAATGTCAAACAACTGCAGCTGGCCTTTTTAGACCAATGAATCCCTGCCAATCCTTCATTTCTTTTCAGGTCACCACCACAACACAGCTTTTATTTTGCCTTTTAATTAAAAGCACTATTGAAAACTGTTTGATATAGTCCTGGATCAATTACTTTGGCTTCAGGGATTGCTGGCAGCCTGGAGCTCTCAATTTGAGAATGGCTGGCCTGTACCCACAGAGCAGAGGAGAAAACACACAGAAATCCAGGGACTGGCAGTGGAGCCGCTTAAAATTAAATTATTTTTTTAAAACCCAGGTTTTAACCCCTTTCCAGATGATCACTAATAGCACTGTCCCAGTGCTCCACACAAAAGGGGGATGAATTTAAGAGATGCAACATGTGGTCAATGAACCAGTGGAATAACCAAATTGGCCTCTTTCCTCTGCCCTCTATACACAGCCCCGAGTATTTTAAAGTACTGAGAGATCCTGAACAAAAAGTTGATTATTTGCTCATTGTAAATTCAATTCCCTTAGTCCTTACAAAGATTCTATCTGGACTGGACTTTTCAAGGGAAGATGAGAACGTTTTATTAGAGGTGAAGGTGAAGAGATGAGTTTTACTCATTTAATGAAGTAAGAAACAGGATTTTGCTACTGCTGAGGAAAATTCCATTTTACTTTTACCCTGTGACAATCAGGTGCCTTGAACTTCGGTCTGCTCTTTGTGATGGGAGAATTTCTGAACAAAACCTTTTAAAGCTTAAACATCCCAGCAACTTCTTAAAGGAGAAAGTGTGACATCAGCCTTGAGCTCCCCAGCCAGCCCTGAGCACTGGTAAAAAAAGCTGCACTTAGCAAAGTGGAACAGACCCTCAGCCAGGGATAGGAGCCTAAATGGATGGTGGGAAGTGCACATGAATATTTATGAGTGTCTGGTGCAGAGCAGCAGGAAGGGAAGCATGGAGTGGAGTGAACTGGCTTGATGTAACAGGGAATAACAAGGAATGACACCTACCCAGCAGATGAACACACAGAAAGCCATTCTGGGAATGGCTGGGATCATCTGCAGCTCATTCCCACGTGCTGCAAGAAGGGGATACAAAGGAAGGAGCCAGGCCCTTTGCACAGGAGCACCATTTTAAACTCTAAGGATGTGAAAAACGCTGCCTGATCCTGCATTTCTCATGCTTTTTCTTCCCAAGACAGAGGGTTTAACTTGATTTTCCTAAGAGTTACACCAAAAAAATACCTGCTCTATTTGTTACAGCCCCAGGAAAACAGGGAAGCACAGCTCCTCAAGGCTCAGGGAAATGTCCTCAAACACCAAGCACCAGAGCTGCTTGTCACTCAGGAGAGTGACACTGAGACTCAGCCCTTCTCCCTGGCCACCACCAAAGGCTCATTTCTAATTGCTTCTAAAAGAAATTCATAATACTCATTTCAAGCCATGCCAAAAATTAAGTTTCACACACATTTGGGATCGTGTTTAAAGACCTGCCCTTGCTACTGAGAAGCCGATAGGAAACAGAATTTTGTTGCCACCCAGTTGTCATCAGAGCAAAGGGGTTTTAGTTCCAGTCAATCTCTCTGGGCAATAATCCATGGAAACAAGAGTTTTCATGCCTGCCCCTTCCTGTCAGGCATTTCCATCATTTACAAAAAGGGACCAATTATTCCCTTATCTACAACAACCAGTAATCAAATGATTAACACTTCAGTAACTGCCTTATGAAAAAGATGACTATGAAAATATGTGTTAGCTTGAAAAGCTCATTAATTCTCATTCATTCTTCTCTTTGGGCACCTCAGAGCACATTCACAGTGTTGTTTTCCACAATAATTCATCCAAGACAGAAGGAAATGGAGGTTGATGCACTTTTCTGACCTAGAAAGTGTTTTTTCCCAGGGTGTTGCTGACAGCAGTGTCCAGCAAGGCCTGTAACTCCACTCCCCAACTTTTTAGTCAAATTCAATACAATGCACAAATCAAGGATTTATTTTCTTTCTTTCCAAGAGATGCTTTTCAAAATCTACCAGTTCAAGGCTGGCTCATGTCTTAAATTTGAAGCTCTCAGCCTTGCTTTAGATTAGATATACATCTGGATAGAGACAAACACTTGGGATTAAATCTAGCTGACCATTAGTCTCTGTAACTAGGAATGCAGAGCTAGTTAAAGTTATTAAAAACGTGCTCTCTTTTGCCTTAAATGAGAAAATTTTCATTTTATTCCTAATCCTGCAGCATACATTTCCCTGGTCTAATTCCTGCTGTACACTACTGCAGTTTGCTTCAAAGATTTGGCAAAAGAGTTAGCACAGAATGGGTTGGGTTGGAAAGGACCTTTAAAAGGATGATTTAAAGACCATCCTGTCCAAGCTCCCTGCTATGGTTTTCATTCTAAACAGCTCAGGTGGAACTTCCTTTCCTCAAGGGAACCCCAACAGTATTTCTGCCACTGCAAAAGATGGGAGCAGACAGTGACGAGAGGGAAAGTCCCTTGTTCCTCATGGTCACATCTCACCTGAAGATTCCTCCTCCCACTCAGACAGCTGAGCTGGCTCACTGGTATTTACTGGTCCATCTCCAGTGGACAAGAAACTGCCTCTATCAGGCAGAGCAGCAATTCTCCCAAAGGATCCTTCCTTTTACACAACCATTCCCAGGCATACTATGTAAAAACCCAGGAGGGTTTCACAGCTGACAGCTACACATTGAAGGACAACCAGAAAAAAGCCTGCTCTGCCACTGATCCAAGCATTCAGTGCCATATGGATGTATTTTATGCAGTCCCCGGGCGTTTTAAAACCAGCAAGAGAAGCAAAGAATTGTCACTTGTATTTAAAGCTCAGCAGTAGCTAAAGGGAAAAGGAAGAGGCAGAAGAGAGTATTTTGTATTACCCATCTTTTTCTAAGGCAACATCAGCATGTTAGCTGTGTATAGGCAATTTAGAATCCTATTTTATTTAGCACTACACTTTTTTCTTGAGGGAGATGCCAGTTAGTTTTAGCTGGTATCTGTATTCCTCAGAAATAAACTAAGGCACAAGTTAAGACTGATCTTAAGATCAGTAGATCTTAAGTAGAAGGCACAGCCTGGACACAAAAAGCTGGGAAAAGCTCCCCTTTGCATTTTGGGATGTGAAAGGATCACACAGATCAATAAAAATGTGTGGAGACTCATTACAAGTTTAATGACAAACTCAGAACTCCTTCCCGCTCGGCAAATCCTAATCAGCACTGGCAGAGTTGATAAAAGTAGAACAATATCCCTGATTATTAATGCACAAGCAAGATTTCCTTTGGGATCTGCACCAAGCCTTGTGACAGGGACAAAAATACCCAGTGATAAATAGCTTCATTAATTCTTGTGGGTTTTGTCAGTAATTAGCTTGACTCTTCCTCCCAAAATGGGAAATAAATGAAAGAGCACAATGCAAACAAATCTTGTTCTGTTTGCTCAGTCACAGCCACAAAGAAATGAAACAGTAAAAACGGGTCAGCCTCTGGTTCTGTCTCAAAATCACACCTTGGAGTTCTTTTAAACAATGAAGGTGCACACTGGAAAGTTTTCATATAAAAACTGGGGTGTTTTTATTGTCCCATTGTAGAAAAGAATAAACAAGAGTCAACCCCTCACTGCTGAACAGGAAGGAAGAGATCTATTAAATATAATAATTCAATTACTCTGTCAGTATAGTAAAATAAAAAACCATGGAAATGCTACCTCCTAAGCACAGCTATAAAAATTCATTTTAAAATCTACACCTTATGTTCTAGAGATGAAACCTCTTGTTTGGTTTTCTGCAGAGGAATTCCAAGCCAAGCCTGTAACATAACCAGTGCTATTTTCACAGTTTGAAAGGTTTTTAAAAGCAACAGTGCCAAAAGGAGTGTCACAAGGGGAAGACCTCCAGGCAATCCCAGCTCTCCTCCCCCAGGATAACACCAAGCCTCTGGGAAGTGACACAATGCCACGTGAGGAGCCAGACTCCCAGTTCTCTGTTGGAGGAATAGCTGCCATTTCTCATGTTCAGAGTGCTGAATCTCCCATCATTTCGTACAGAAGGGGCAAATATTCTGATTAAATATGGCTGAAGGCAACTGAGGTCTGCAGAAGTGAAGTCCTGCCCATTTCTGAATGTTGGGTGTTTGTTTTTTCTTTAAGTTAAACTGGTGTGGAAGCCAGAAACTGTCTTCAACTTCCTATAGCCGAGCAAAGTAGGAGTTTTGGCTTGGAAGAAGAGCCTTGGAGTCCTGTGAAGAGCTGAAACCCAAATGCTGCCATGGGGTAAATGAAACATGCATGTGAACTCCTGGAACACCAGGGAACAGCAGGAGCAGGAAGGGAATCTCACGTGCCAATTGCTGCACAGTGTGGTAAATGTGGTTTCATTCAAATCAAGAAGAACGAACCCAAGATAAGATAACCAGAAGATCAAGATTTGGAGGAACTGTGCAGATAAGGAAAACAAAAGAACATGGAGACACTAGAATTTTGCCCAAGACATAAGGGATAAGACAAAACACCTAAAGGAAAGGTCCCAAGCAGTTCTGACTCCTAAGAGGTGCAGGACAAGTGTGACAAAAGCATGGAAAAGCCAAAAGACACCATGAGCATCCAGCTGTGTCCCATTCTGTGTCACAGCATCGGGGCAGAAATCTTGGCCCTTTGGAGGACAGGGATCAGAGTGGATAGCTAAGATCTACACTGCAGTGGCTGTGAGGGAAATCCACATGAGGATGCCTTTCACTTCCATGGGGATGAGTTTAACACCAACCAGAGAACAGGAATTGTGGGGGATACACTCATGTTTTCATGGATATCACTTGGTTCATTAACTAAAGGGTACTCACAGGGCACCTTTACATTTCAAAGACTTCTGTGTAGTCTCTCATTATTTGCCAGGAATGAAAAAAACCTTCAAAATTTACAGACTCACGAGGATTTTTTTTTCACCACAGCCTGAGGATTTTGCTTTCCTTCTTATCTTACATAGTTAAGGTTTTTAAAATAGTTTCCAATGAGGCTTCAAATATTCTCCAAAGGACTTCACCTTTACTGCTCACAAAATGCCTCATAAACATTGGTAACACAAAGCAGCACTTGGAAATATGGTAAAGCAAATGCCAGGGATCTTCTGACCAGGTGTGGATGACTGTGGAGCTAAGGAAGAAGGAAGATTTAGTCCAGAAGTCCATGTGACCACAGTCTCAACCCAAAATTTCTTAGGAGCACGGCACAGTGAGGGAAGGAAGGAGCTCTGAGCTGTGGGAATTCCAGGTGGACCTGATCAACAACTCAGCTGGCATGTGCAGCACAAACTGGAAAGAGGAAGACATTCCATGCAGGAGTTTTATTGGGAAGCTGCTCCTGCATCTCAGAAATGATTTCTTCTGAAGGTGATGAACAGCAGCAGTTCTTGCAAAGTCAGCTCTTTTGGATTCCTCACTCTGGTTTTAAACACTGGGTTTCACCCTGGGAAGACGTATCCCACAACTGGACTGGAGTCTATCCCAAATATTTAGCTGGGTGATATTTCTAAGTACATTTCTGTGAGAAAAAAACACATTTAAGAGCATAATTGTGAGGCAGAGGAGCTGGAGGATGACTGGAGAAAGGAAGGAGGAACAGTGATAAATCCTGGCTAGTGACATCCTGGCAGGTGACGTTTACTATTTCCTTCTTCCCAAAACAGCCTGCTCATTATTGCTCCAATAATCCCAACAGCACCACTCCAGATAAACATCATCTCAGCAACTCAATTTTTGGACAAAGTATGGATTCTGGATTGCAGTGTTTGGGTCGAAATTTTAGAACAACTCAACTTTATCCCAGGTTATTACAGCTTTGCTGTGAGCACAATGAGACAAATGAAATGGTTTTGGAGACACCTCCAAAAATTCCATTCCATTCCATTCCATTCCATTCCATTCCATTCCATTCCATTCCATTCCATTCCATTCCATTCCATTCCATTCCATTCCATTCACTTCTCACACAAAAATTTGACCAATCAAGTTTCATAGCCCAGTGCTGAAGTTTTATTATTGTCATGCAAGGGTGGCTCAATATTCACTTTATAGATGATGGCAGTTAAAGCCCATGGGGGTGAAATCACTTTTTGAAGCATCTACTGCATCCAGGTTCTATCATTCCAAATTTCCATTAAAAACCAGTGCAGGACTGAACAAAAACCCACCAGGAGACCTTGAGTAATTAAACATTCATAAGATCCAATTTTTACATCCCAGTATTTTATTTTTAAATACCTAATTATCTGCTTGTAAAAGGCTTGAAAGAAATAAAATGCCACATATGGAAAAGTAGCAAAAGTAATTAAAGCCAGTCTGGACAGATATTACATTGGAAGGGTGGGGAGTGGCTCTGGAAAGCACAAATTCCACATGGGCAAAAGGGGAAGGAGACAAGAGCTCCTCCATCACCTGAAGCACAAGAGATCCCTTCAAATGATTTCCAAATTTACAGCCACCTTAAGTCCTCAATTTAAGTCAGAAACTAAATGCTAGCAAACCATTTTGGAAAGAAGAAGCAGACACTGAAAACATAATTATGAAATTCTGGTTTAAATACCTTTAACACAGTATTTGTTCCCATAACAAATCATATTCATGGGCAGTTTAGACAGAAATCTGCATAAAAATCCTCAAACAGAACAATGTTTCCCAAAAGTAACTTTTGTTAAATAAACTGCAAATGATAGGCTAATGCATCATCTAATATGGAAACACTCTCCTGGATTCCTCAGAATTATATTCCTGAGGCAGGAGAGAGAGAGGCAGCAGAGAGCAGCCACCTGAGGATGCATTCCTGAAGGGAAACATTCCCTGCTTTGAGCACTGAGCATTATCCCCATGCAAGCTAAACCAGCAGATGCCAGCACCCAGCTGAGGGAATCCAGGCATTGCTTCCCTGGATCACGAGCCAAATGGAGCCCTTGGAACGAGCTCCTGCTCCCTTCCCAAAGATGTTTTGCCCTTGAAAGCACAACAAGCACTGCTAAGTCAGCCATTTCCAGCGAGGAATTAGAGAAGTTTCAGGAGGCCTATTAAAATGCAAGGGATTACCATCCCCTTCCCTTCCCTCCATCCTTTCACTCAGCTAAATTTTGCCTAATGTTTCCCCAGCACCATTATCCCACTGGCAAAACAAGCAAATGCTTCCTCTTGCTCCCTCCTCTCCTGACTCCCTACACTGCCACAAAGAAATTTCTGCTCTCTCACACTGTGGTGACAATTTTCCTGCTGGGAGAAGGAGAAATGGAAAAGAAAAGAAGGAGGAGGAAGAAAAGAAGAAAAGGAAGAAGGGAACAAGAGCTCCATACAGCATTCTCCTCAGTGATTCCATCTTATTCCCACAACCTACCATCTCCTGGGCAGCACTGGAAGAATTAGGAGCTGTCCTCTGCTCTTTCCACACAGGAGGTGCAGAACAGCTTCCACAGGAGCTCCCTCAAACTCATTCTCCAGGCAGACACACAGGTGAGTGTTTCTTCAGAAGCAAGTTTGGACAAGATCCTAATATAATCCCGATTTAAGGTTGATGCAGCCTGGCTTATGAAGAGGCAACTTGTAAGGAAAAAAGTGCCTGGAGTACCTTCATTAGGCACAGCTCTCCTCCAGGCATCTGCTGATCCGAGCTGACAGGGATGGCTGTGGAGAACACCTGGGGACGGCTGCGAAAATAACCGGAGCCGCACCGACACACACGGGTTTGTGCACGTGATGAAACTGCCTGGCCAGGCAGAGGGAAAACACAGGACACGGACACCAGGGAGTGGGCAAGGCAGCACAGAATCCTGGGGTTTTGGACCAAAAAAGCCCCAACCACAATTTGGTTTTTAGCAACAGAAACCCGAAGTGTGTAGAAACTGAGATCAGCACAGCTGAAGGAGTGCTGCAGGCTCTGGGCTCCTCAGACACCTGGATGGGTCCAGGCAGCACAATCCTACAAATCCCTAGTATGGAGGATATCCTGACACCACACTACCCTTTTCTCCTTCACATCTCCTGCTCCTGAGCTGCCCCAGCTCTTCTCCTGGGAACTGGGACAGGATAGAGGCCAGCGGACATTTGATGCTCCTGCTGCCTGCACTGCCTGGGCTGCAGATTAAGAACTCCAAGCTTAAAGGATGTTAAACCATTACATCAATTCCCAACTTTTCAATGGGAAACTTTTCCTCCAAAATCTTCCTCTTTTCCTCTAACTTCTTCCTAACTGAGACACTGACCTCTCCATATGAAGTTTCAGCCAGCTGACAATAAACTTGTTCCTTCCCAGCTGTGCTTCACAAATGCCTTGGGAAGAGGCCACGGAGCCTGAAGGGTCTGCAAACCCAAGGTCTGATATTCACCTCTAGGAATTTTAAAAATAAAAATAGCTAGTCTTTAAAAGGTAGAAATTTGGTTCCAAGTAGTAAATGGAACAAGTTCTGTTGGTGTTTTATTCTGATCTTTTCTAGATGAATGGATATTCCAGAAGGAATTGTGGGATTCAACTATAGGAAAAAAAGAAAAGTGTTTATACAAGAAACTTGGTTTGGAGCAGAAAATTCTTTAGACAAGAATTATCTACACTCCAACTGGGATACAGTATCTTGAAATAAATACTCTCCTCCAGCAGTATTTTCCAGAAGAACAATTCCTTCATATTAAGGACATATACTAGTTAAGTTCCTATTTAATTGTAATATTTATTCTCTAAGAGTTGTTTCTGACTTGAGCAATTCCTTGTAAAAATGTACACAGAAAATATTTTGGGGTCTTCAGGCTGCCCTACCTAAAACCAGTTTTAAGTGCACCCCAGGGTTGGCTCTGGACTCAGGTCTTTAGGCAAGCAGCTGAGAAGCACCAAATCCAGGGAAAAGCACAGAGCTGTTCTGAGAGATCTTAAAAACATCTCACGTAGGACTCTTCTTCCCCTCCTCCAGTTTCCAAAAGGTAAAGCTAAAAAAGCCTTTGCTCTTCCTGGGATCTGGAACCAGGCAGGCAAAACCAGATCTCAAATCTCTGCCTCGCTCTCAGCCGTGCAAGGCTTGTAAAGACTAAACAACCAAATTTAAAACATCAGCCATACAATCCCCCAGGGAAATTTTTCTCTAGATGGGAGGCAATGTGTAGTAATTCACACAAGGCTCCTTTTGAGTTTCCTAAAATCTCTCTTGTATTTTTAAGTGAAAATGTAAAATTCCCAAGGCCAAGGAATTTATTTTTAACTGTAAATTACTCACTGTGACAGTACAGAGTCCACCAAGCCTAGAAACAGAGGCAACCTATGAGTCCTTTGCATTTCACCAGAGAGGGGGGAAATATTTTAACACCAAGATTGGAAAAGCTTTTTTCACTGGGAAAAGCTTTTTTCAAGTCTGCTGTTGCCCTACAGCATCCAAATAAAGAGGTAAATTTTATGGGACACAAGTGTTTGATCTGCCTACTGTTTATGCAGTGTCAGGGAAAAAAAACCTCATCCTCTTCTCCAAGTCACATTGTGATTTAAGTGCAACTAGAAATAAAAATAAAAAAGTGTAAGAGAATTATGGTCACAATTGTACAGTGGTGGAGAAAAGCCACTCTGATGACTGCCCAGTGAAAAAAGACCAAAGATAACTCAGCTAGGGCAGAAAAATGGGAAGCTTGAAGAACAGAAGGAATAGGAACGTAATTATGATTTGAATACATAAATATTTAATATTAAGGGGCAGCTGGAAAAGCTAAGAAGAAATGACAAGAACTGATGAGTGAGTCCGGCAGTGAGACACTGGAATAGATAAACCCTGTGAAAATCTCTTTGTAAAGCATTCCAAGGCCAGGAAAAAAAAAGGAAAAAAACCAAAAAGATTGGGATTTCCTTGTGATGATACTCCAACTGTCTTCAGCCATCAGCCCCTCCTCCTGCTGTGTCCAGCTGCTGCTGAAGGATTCACCTCTGGCTTTACCCCAATCAGCAGCACCAGCTCAGCTTGAGGAAAGCCATCCTGGGTTTTATGTGGACACAAATGACTTTTCAGCCACTTTGAGTGAGCCAAGGACAAAATGCCCAAAAGCTGCTGCAGAATCAAGTAAGGGGAAGAGGAAAAAATAATGAGGTGGTATAGACAAGACAGAGAAGGCAGCAAACCTTCTAGCATGAACACCTGCCTACTGCTGCCAAGGAAAGTCAGAAAGGAGTCAGAACTTCCTTCAAAAGACAATGTTCTCCATCTCCTCCACCGCTCAGACATTCACTGGATGAATCCATCACCCAGCCAGTTCAGATTTCTCTACCAAGCCTTCCTTCCATCAGGCCACTCAAAAAAATCCTCCAGTCACTGACACCAAGGGTTCTCACAGCCAATGCTGCACCAGCAGAGGAGGACAGGAATGAGTATTCTCTACTCCCCGAAAAGGCAACATCTCCATTAAAAAAAGGAAGCTGCAGAGAAACACTGCTGCACTCACATTAATCCAGTGCTGTCTGCCCACTCCTGTGCAGCTCCAGAGCCTCTGCAGGACTGAAGTCCCACCTGTTAACAGGAATTCTCTTTTCCCAACTCCAACAGCAGCTACCTGAAGTCCACACTGACAGGGATCTTGCCAATCCTGCATCAGCCACTGCTTGGAGCTTTGCCAGGGATGCTGCACCCTCCAAGGGCCCCTCTCCTTTTAGCTGCACATCTATTCCAGTTTTAATCCCCCTTCTCTTTGTGTTGCACATATCAAGAACATTATGAAAATTAACTTGCTGTAACTCAAACCTAGACAGGGGCATGGACAGGAAGTACAGCAGGAAGCATTTAGTGGAATGGAATAAACTGGCCCCTGCATTAATTACAGAAATGCTGGAGTGGGTTGGTTTTTTCTGCAGCAATTGCTGATTGCTCCTGAAGAAGCAAACCATTAAAGGAAAGTCACTTAGCAGGATAAATGGCACTCGTCTATGTGGTGCAAATGTTAATAGTACAGAGGTTTAAAGGGTCACAATTCAAGACAGAGAAAAGACCAACTGAAAGTGAAGATATTTTCTCATTAGCAGATTTAGCTGCCCCTTCCTGGTTCTGCCTGAAGACAAAATACTGCCCATCAGTATTGCTCCAGTATTTCTTCCCAACTCTTTCAATTCTGGGCAAATATGCTTTAGAGTTAAGGCAAAGCCTTAATTCTGTGTGTTGGTAACACCTACACATGTCTGGATGAGAGAACACTACGAGCCTGCGAATCTCGGAATAGCTGGGTGCCATCTCCAGCGGATACTGGCAGCTGCCCAAGGCACGGAGCCTCTTCCAAGTGAGCCCCAAAATCCCTGCTCCTTCAAAGGGCAGCAGCTGCCATGGGTGAGAGGCACGGAGACTGCTCCAAGTGAGCCCCAAAATCCCTGCTCCTTCAAAGGGCAGCAGCTGCCACGGTGACATCAGCACGTGCCCATCCTGGTTTACAGCTCCAGCAGAAAGGACACACAAACCAGAGGAAAAACCAGGCAAGTTACACCCTCACTCTAAGAAGTCAAATTAATTAAATGCACTATTGTGCTGGACAGCTGAATAAGCACTTCCTTCCCAAAACTCCTTTTTGCCAGACCCAACAGGAGGCAGCCAGAAGCGAGCAAGGGGCTTGACAACTCAGAGCTCCCACTGAATTTATTTACATTTAGTTTCACACAATATTTGCTTCCCAGATTATCTTTTTTTTTTGTGATGCACTAGGCTTCATTTGGATAAGAGTTAAATAGTACTGAAAAACACAAAAAAGTCATTTTTTCCAGTTAATATCACTCAAATATTCCAGAACATGGTTTGAACATAAAAGGAAAATGTCTGACATAAAATAATTGATGGAATTTTTCACTGTCCCTGGGCCTTTCATAATAGTAGAGCCAGAAGAGTTTGGTTTATGCTGAGGGGAAAACAAAGAATTCATTTAGCTTGTCAACTTTTGTGAGCTCAGTAAATAAATCAAGCAAAGAGACCCAAAAAAATTGACTTTCACTGCAAGTCCACATTTTTGCTGCTGTTTGCTTGCCAAGGCACACATTTTTCATTTAAACTACTTCCATAAATAATTTATATTAACGTGTCAAACCCATCACCATTTTGATGATATCTGTTAATTTTCAAAACAGTGCTTTTAGAGAAGCGCAGGAGCATCTAGGTTGGAAAAGACCTCCAAGATCACCAAGTCCTTGATCAGCCAAGGCTTGGACCCAATGATCTTGGAGGTCTTTTCACTGCTCCATACTGGGACAGATGGATCAGCATTTCCATATCTGTTCAGAAGCATTCATGTACCACAAGGTCACTGTTCTTACAGGTTACAGGCCTAACAGGTAAATTTTGGAGGTTGACTTGAAAAATCTGACAGTGTTCATGTTGAGGCAGCAGCGTGTGGGTTTTTCTGAGCCACGTTTCAAAGCACTGAAGGATTTAGCTGGCTTGTTCTGGTTGGTTGGCTTGGGGTTTTATAATCATTAGTGTACACAACAGGTACTTGTATACGCATGAACACAACAAAATGCCTTTAAACATCTGGACTAAATTAGCAGGTAACTAAAAGGCAGCTCTTTCCTCACAGACTGATTACAGGAGACAGATTTTTAACCATCACTGAAGCTGAGAAAAATGGCTGTTGGCTCTGATAATTCCCAAATGCCACATCATCTGCTAAGGTGGGCTCAGATGAGCTTCCCTGCCTTTGTTTCTCCATTAGTCCCACTGATAGCTCCAGCAAAAGCTTTCAGGCATCTGCTTTGCAGAACCTGGATCCCATGCCAGGTACCACCACCACCCCTAGAGCTGCAGATAGAAAATCCATTATGTCACATCAAGGAAAAATGATCATTTTCCTTCCAACACACAGATTATTTCTGAGATGCAGAGAGAAAAGCACAGCAGAGTTCAGAAAGGCACAGCTACTCCTCCTTTCAAGAACAGACACAGCTCCTTCAGAGGCTTCCACAAATAGACAGGGATCAAAAGGCACCGTGAGAACAGGCACCACAAAACACTGATGTCTTTTTCTCTGTGCTTCTTCCACATGCTGCTGTAGGAAGGGATTTTTCAGCTATGGAGAAGGGAAAGAAGAGAAATGGTGGAGCTCAAGATCTTTAGGACAAGCGAGGAAGGATCAGACACCAAGCACACTGCACTATGGAAGAATCCCAGAACAGTTTGGGTGGGAAGGGACCTGTCACCAATGAAGATGTTCAACAGTGCTGATCCCATGACTGACCCCTGAGGAACACAGGTGAAGACTGAGGCAAAGAAAGTCACTGAGTGCCTCAGCCTCCTCCGTATCCTGGGTAACCAGGTCTCCTGTTTCCTTCTGGAGAGTCCCCACACTTTTCCTGGTCCTCCTTTATTGCTACAGCTTTTCTTGCTGCCCCGATGACTGGCCAGGTTTAATTCTACCAGGGCTTTGGGTTTCCTAACCTGATCTCTGGCTGCTCAGACAATTTCTGTGCATTCCTTCCAGGCAACCTGCCTCCACTTCCACCCTTCCGTTTTGGGTTTGAGGTTCTCCAGGAGCTCCTTGTTCATCCATGCAGGCCTCCTGGTGTTCCTGCCTGACTCCCCCTTTGTTGGGATGCATTGCTGATATTCCACTTCCAGATGTGAAGCCCAAGTTTAGAAACTCATGGAAAATTCATACAGTCCAAACAGAACCCCAAATATCTGAAGGCCCAGCCACAGGAAAACCACAAGGTTAGGAAATTACCCAGAGGGGAGGGGATAAGCTTTTAAACCACCAGTGCAACAAGGTAAGAGCTCTCTGGAGTTTGTGAATCCCTTAGAAACAAGGGAGTGTTAGGCAGCACAGGGAAGAGTCTGTGCCTGCTGTGAGCAGTGCTACACCAGCCCCATGTCACACACGAAGCACCTGCAGCTCCCCAGTTATCTAATGAGACACATCACACTGCTCAGCAGTGCCTGTACCAACATCGTTATGCAACAGAACAGCTCATTAGTGCTTTCCAAACAGTTATATCTCTGAAGTTATTGCACTGCACTTATCAGCGGGTTTTCAGTATTAAAAATCTCAGCTCCTGATTAAAAAAAAAACAAAATGCAACTGGTTCTAATTTCCTCCAAGATCTTATGCAGAAATGCTGGCACAGAGAGACAACAGGGAGTTCTTTTGCTTTCTGTACACGTTGGTGTCCTTCAGACCTGCTCGCCAATGAAAGCTGCAGTAGAAACTCACGTGATGAACAAATATTTCTGATGCAGTGCCCCAGCATTCACTTCTGCCCACTCAATCAAAAAATAAATCCATTTATTAAGAAGTAGAGGTGTTCCTGTGTAAAGCAGAACTAAAGAGGTTATTAATATTTGAATATGTGTCATATTTATTGTAAGCTACCCCAATGTAGGTGATGTGTCCACTCCCTGAGGTGACCCAGAAATCAGAATTCCTTAAACTTGAGGTATTAGGACTGATGAAAATCACCTGATAAAACCAGATCAAAGGCAGTAAGAAACATACTTCCCCACACACAATAGCTCTATCTAATCCCTCAGCACTCAGAGCTCTCCCTGCCTTTTTAGCAAAGATTAGCATATTTAAAACTGCTAAACTCTGTATAATCTTCAATCATTGAGAAAAGTAATTCAATTAAGGAGAGTGCTGGTGAAGCTGCCTTCTCCTAGCCAGCCAATGCTGTATCCCTGTACAAGTTAATAAAAATAGAGGTGGAAGGAGAGGAGAAGATTGCTCTGGCTGGGCACGGATGATGTTGCAGGCTCGTGATGCACCCACAGCACATGCAGCAAGTCCCCAGGCTGGGCCTGGGAGGGGCGTGGGGGACACAAGCCCCAGAGACAAGGAGATTTGGGGGACTGAGGAGCGAGGAAAACCAGCATCTGCAGCCAGTGCTGCACAGCACGAGGCAGAGCCACCGCAGTCCGTGCGAATGCTGAGGGATACGGCACTGAACTCCCACAACATGGCTGAGGAGAGCGGAGAAAAGCACACACTGCATCCACTGGGCAATCCCACTCTCAAATGGAAAGAAAACGCCCAGGGATGCTTCTAGATCTGCCATGGAAGGGCTGCAAAGCCTGCCCAGTAAGGAACTGCAGCTCAGGTTTCCTCAGCCATAAGACACACATTTATTGGCGAGGCTGTGTACAGCCAGCACAGGTCTGCCATCAGCCAGCTCTGGATGCTGAGGCAGCTAACGGCCATCACAGCCCTTTGTACCATTTCATTTGTCATCCTGAAGTCCCTGGATGTAAATGAACTCAGAGCACTCAGCCTCCCCACCAGCAGCCAGAGCATATCTTTAATTATGGCCTTCCAACAGGGCAGAGAACCTTTCATCTGAACAGGAAGCAAATGCTGCAATCCAGCGCAACAGTTGTACAAAGATCTCCTGGGTTAGGAAAGCTGCTATCCTAAAAACTTTTATTTCTGCATCTCCCTTAACCTTCCAGACAAAGAACAACAAGGTGTGAGCACAGCCCACTCCAGCTCCCTCTTTGCAACGCCAGATTCTTCCGCAGTTTTCTCCAAATATCACGAGGGCGTTTATTCCTCCAGGATCCACTTGGAACGAGAGCTCTGCATCCTTCGGGCAGTTAAAAAAATAAAAAAATGACAGGGAATGACATCATGACAGAGACATCTGAAGAGCTTCAATCCAGGAAGGGACGCGTCTCCATCGGAGGCAGGCTCACGGAGCGCCGTGTCGGAGCATGCCCACGCTGCAGCACCCGCGGGATGCGCGGACACGGAGCTGGCACGGAGTCATCGCCCAGCATCCCAGACAAAGGCAAAGGCAGGGCTGGAGCCCACCCTGCAGCTGCCAGCCCGGCCCTGGATTCCAGTCAGCTCCCACCCATCCCTAAGCCCCAGCCCAGGCAGCAGTTGCAGGGCTGGGAATATTCAGTCAGGAGGATTTCGCTGTGCTGTACCCACAGAATCCCTTCTCTCCTCCCTAGGTTTGATGCTGTGACTGGGAATTATTTAAAACCTTCCACTATAAAAACAGATGATTAGCTGAGAGGGGGGAAAAAAATTCCTAGAGGAAGCAGATATCTGACGTTATGTCTGCTAGAGCAGACAAGAAATCCACGTGTGAAGGAAGAGCGGCTGAGATTTAAGATCTGCACCAGGTGCCACAACCTTCCATGGAGGTATTTGAAAAGCTTCGTGATATTGAAGCTCAGAAATAACAGGTAAACAAGCCAAGGATTTTGCAAATGCATCGCTAATATTTCAGATTCCTGTTATCAAATACCTGGGGAAAAAAAGAACCAAACAAAAAAACTGGAAAAACCCCCAGCATTTTCTACACATGACCCTCATCCAAAATCCTCATAAAATGGCTGGCCAAATAGCACCTTACCAAGCAGATCAGGTGACTTACCCAAAAAATAATAAATAATCAAGTTGCACTCGTGCTCCCCAAATCCCTGATATGAGAAGAGCTGTTTCAACCCCAAAACCACAAAATAAAAAGAGAATGATGCAAGGAAGAGACTAAAGGAAATTGCCAATGTACAGGTAAATAATTTCAACAGTAGCCGTGTCACCAAGCTCATCCACATCTGAGTGAGAAAACACCAAGATACAACATTTGGCCAAAAAATAAAACCAACTAGTATTTCATCATCTCCTACCACACAGACCAAAGGTGGCTGAGGGAGCAAATACCCCGCCCTGAGACAGAAAATATTTTGCACCTATTCATTATGTCACGGATCGCTCAGTATCTACCCAGGATTACACAAAGCATCTCATAAAGGAGCTTTTTTTT
>VXBC01005827.1:0-35794 GCA_013399945.1 Ploceus nigricollis
CCCTGCCCTGGTCCTGCTGCCATCCTACAAAAGACAACCCTGTGTCAGGAGGTTTCTCCAGCCTCCTCATTTCCCCATCTGTTAACTCCCAGGATTAACAACCCCTGGCTGCCTGAGCAGCATTTGCCACTTCAGTCCAGGTGTGTCAGACCCCCTGACCCTGGCAATGCCCAGGGCTGGGAATAGCCCAGGGTGATAGCCCAGGGTGACAGCACAGGGGGACAGCACAGGGGGACAGCACAGGGTGATAGCCCAGGGTGACAGCCCAGGGTGATAGCCCAGGGTGATAGCCCAGGGTGATTGATAGCCCAGGGTGATAGCCCAGGGTGCCCTCATGGAGCAGAGCCAGGCTGCAGCAGCTCAGGGGCTCATGCTGCTTTAGTGTAAATACACAGCTTTAAACACAGCCACTTTTGATCTCCAATCAGAGGCAGAATAATAAAATAATCCACTAAAGATGGAGCTCAGGAAGATGCAGGCACTAAAAGCATCCTTTGTTGTGAGGCCCAGCTGGCTCTGGACCAGAGAGCTCTGCCTGGAGATGGAGAAAGCAGTTAATTTGTTCTGCTGCTAAAACACAGATTAAAGTACAAGGCTAAAGCACAGTAAATAACATTGTGTTCCTTATCAAAGCCAATTGAATGCTTGTATAAAACAAACAGAAACATTTTATAATTCAAGTGGAAAAGGGAAGGAGGTTGGATTTGCACAGACAGACCCAGGCATGGTTTTACAGAGGAATTTTCTCTCCAGGAGAGGAGCAGTCCTGACATGCCTTCATTCAGGACACACTCAGCTGTGGACATAATCCATCACCTGGAGCTCTTTTTTTCCTTCAAGCAATTATTTGGAGTTGCCAGTGTATTAATGGAAGGGGAGATCTCATCCCCACAGCCTGCTGAGAGCTCCCATTCCAGCAGCACCAGCTCTCCCTGGGCCCTGCCTGCCCCTGGCACTGCTGGGGAGGCACAAGGGATTGGTGTTTGTGGGCACACAGGGAAGGGACCCACAGCCCAGTAACTCATCCTCGGGGACATGGCCACTCCCAGGCTGGGCCAGCAGCTCAGCTGGAGCAGTTTATCCAGCTCAAACAATGGATCTGATAAAGGAAGAGCTAAAAGAGCACAGATTGAAATTGGTTATCAGGAAAAAATCCTTTCCTGGGAGGGTAGGGAGGCCCCTGGAAGCTGTGGCTGCCCCTGGATCCCTGGAAGTGTCCAAGGCCAGGCTGGATGGAACTTGCAACAACCTGGGACAGTGGAAGGTGTCCCTGAGATGAGCCTGAAGGTCACTCCAAGCCCAACTATTCCAGAATTCTCTGGTAATGGTGTAGGGATGTCACAGAAGCCAGGAGTGATCTGGGGATAAACCCAAGTGTGAGTGACAGGGTCCCTCAGCATTTGTGAATCCTCCACATCCCTTCCCAAGGCACTGCTCCCTAAGGAATGCCCCCCTTTCCTCCCAGACTGATGCAGACCCAAAGCCACCACTCTGCTTTTCACTCCAATCACCAGAGACACTCCAGGAGGTAACAAACTGAAAGGATTCTTGCCCTCTGTATTTCCACAACAATAATTTGCTTTGCTCTATGCAAAACCTGTCATGAATATGTATTCCAGCAGCAGCAGACATAAACCAGAGCTGGGGTGAACACACAGCAGGCAGCTCCTCAGTGAGAAACCATCCTTCCCTGGAGATAAGGCAGGCTTCACAGGTGTCAGAGATGCTCTGAAGCTTCCCTCATCTGCCTCACGACTGTCACAAGGATCCTGAAGACCCCACGGGAGCTCTGGCCTGGCTGAGGTGGNGCACTGCTGGGGAGGGACAAGGGCTTGGTGTTTGTGGGCACACAGGGCAAGGGACCCACAGCCCAGTAACTCATCCTCGGGGACATGGCCACTCCCAGGCTGGGCCAGCAGCTCAGCTGGAGCAGTTTATCCAGCTCAAACAATGGATCTGATAAAGGAAGAGCTAAAAGAGCACAGATTGAAATTGGTTATCAGGAAAAAATCCTTTCCTGGGAGGGTAGGGAGGCCCCTGGAAGCTGTGGCTGCCCCTGGATCCCTGGAAGTGTCCAAGGCCAGGCTGGATGGAACTTGCAACAACCTGGGACAGTGGAAGGTGTCCCTGAGATGAGCCTGAAGGTCACTCCAAGCCCAACTATTCCAGAATTCTCTGGTAATGGTGTAGGGATGTCACAGAAGCCAGGANCCCCAGGGAAAATCCTTCATCTGTGTCATGAGCACTGTGATGAACAGAGACTGGAGCCCCCTCCCAAGGACTGAGACCCCTGTAACTCTAGCACAGGGTGGGGCTGGCCTGATTGAAGCAAGATGTTTGCCAGGTGTGTTTGCTGGAAACAACAGGTCTGGCTCACTGCTGACACTGACCTGCCCTGCTTTGGAACACGGACTGNGGCCAGATGAACTGTCTGGGGTAACTCTGGTGGTCCCCCAGGGGAAATCCTTCATCTGTGTCATGAGCACTGTGATGAACAGAGACTGGAGCCCCCTCCCAAGGACTGAGACCCCTGTAACTCTAACACAGGGTGGGGCTGGCCTGATTGAAGCAAGATGTTTGCCAGGGGTGTTTGCTGGAAACAACAGGTCTGGCTCACTGCTGACACTGACCTGCCCTGCTTTGGAACACGGACTGTCTGCACCTGTTCTTCAACAGACTCATTTCTCCACTGCCTTTTACCTGCTCCCCCCACCACAGAGGACTATAAGAGATCCCTCAGTTAACCAAGACTCTGAGATTCTCCCCGACGGACAAGAGAGGATTCCTTCATCCAGACCAGTGAGGATTTCACCTCTGTGTTGGTAGCTATGCCCTTTCCCCTCTTTCTCTCTCAATCTGTTCTTCATTTCCTTTTCTGAACCCCTCTATTGCATCTGCTGTGGGCACTCAATAAAAGGTGCATCTGTTTTGATTAATACTGAAATCCCCTCCGTGTTGTTTTTTGCACTCTGAGATCAAAGAACCATCACGACCCCACTAATAGGAACAGATCCTGACAACAGGAAAACACCAGGAGCCACCTTGTCCAGAGCAGCCAGGGTTTCAGGAAAGCCCTGCCCATTTCCCAGTGCTGGGCTTGCTGTACTTCCCTCCTGGAATTATTTTATAATGTGCAGTGTTTGCCAGACCACGCAGCCCCAGCCATTCCTGGGTCCCAGAGGTCACCTGAGGCTCCTCCTCAGCAAAAAGTTCTGCTTTGAGGAGTTTGGTGATGCTCTCCTGGCACCTGGGTTAACAGAGGGATCTACAAAGGCACCAAGGCTCTGTTCTCCTCCAGACTTTTCCAGGCTGGAGCAGTGCCAGGGAGGGAGATGATTTTTTCATGTCACTTTTAAATGAAGAGGCAATATTAATGATTGCAGCCTATTTTATCTGGTGACAGGAATGATGACCTGGTGCTGCTGCAAGCCACGTTCAGCCAGGGAGGAAGTGGCACTGTGGCATTGATTTAACCCAACCCTGCAGCACACACCTGCCACAGACTGGGCAAACCTGCCTGAAGGTCCAGCCTGGCTGCTCCAGGCTCATTCCCAGGCTCAGAAATCTCCTGTCACTGACACATGTGGCTGTCCCCTGCAGCTCTCTGGCCTTTTCCCTCTCATCTCAGAACTCCTGCCCAAGCTGTGTTTCTGAGCAGGGGGGCAGGGGAGCCCCAGCATGGGGACAGGGTTCCTGTGCTGCAGGGGGCTGTGGGGACAGCCACCTTCACCCAGCTGCAGCCCCGGGGGGGACAGCAGCCCGTGCATTAAATCCCTCACAAACCCATCCCAGCAGCCTGAAGAACCTCACTGGCTTCTGGCCACCCCCAAAGCAGCAGGAGCAGGTGCTCCAGAGACACAGTGAGAATGGGAAGCAGGCCCAGATCCTGGGAAATGCAAACCTGGGAGGACAGAGCCCAGGAAAACCTCGGACACCACCAGGAGACCTCAGCAGGTGCCAAGCCTGAGCTCAAGCCCTGCTTGTGTTCAGATCACAGCTTTGGAAGGGACTCTGCTGTCAGTGACAGCAGTGCCAAGTGTGATTGCTGCCACCAGCATCCACCCCACGCCACGAGGAAGGTCCAGCTCCACTGGGACTGCTGGTTCTCCTCCCACAGCAGCCACCAGCAGCACTCCAGAGGAGATTACCCACACACAAACTGATGGCACACTCAGGGAAAACACATCTCCAAATCCTCCACTACACCCCCAGCTGGGAGGGGGCAGAGTCCCACATCCCCCAGAGCCCCTGGGAGCAGAGCAAGGATCACTGACACAGCTCCATGTGCTGGAACACTGATACCATCATGAGCAGGGTGCCAGAACTGCCACAAGGATGAGCCCACTGGGGCTGCCCCTCATTCTGCCACCTGCTGAATCACCCACAGAGGGCAACAGCACAGCAAAACCAAGATGTTGCTGCTGGATGCCCTGGAAGTGATGCCTATGAAGATGCTGGGATGCTCTGGGATTCCTGGCACAGCCCAAGGCTCTGCATTCCCACGCTTAGGGACACACCGTGCTCACCATCACTTCATCACCACTTGTTTCATCAGCAAACAGCAATAAACTGTTGGGCTCTCTGGTTCCTTAAATTCAGGAATATTCTACTCTGAGGACGTGCCAATAACAACAAAAAGAACAATAATAATAATAATAATAATAATATATATTTTAAAATCCCAACAAAGATCCCAGGGCTCCATTTACCACAGGCACTGCCACATCCCATTTTCTAAGGGAAAATTTCAACCTCCTCTGATGGTAACCAAGAGAAGCAGGAAAATGCCAGACTAAAGACTGCCTTTTTATGCTTGCAAGACTCATAAATCCAGGTGAGTTGACTCTATTTCATGTTTCAAGATTTCCCCTTAGCAAACACCAAGGAGTTGCCACTTTCTGCCTCCAAGGGAATTCGTTATGGATCAATTCAAAAAGCAGGAGAGCAGAAAAATGGGCATTTTCTGGTAACTTTCGTTGTTACCTGCTGCCCTGCACATGTTCATGGGGAAATAATAACATCTGCTTTAAGATATGATCAGGTGGCTGCCAGGACTGAGCCAGCAGCTCCCACACAAGCAGCAGGAAGCACAAGGTGAAACATGGGGAGATGTATTTGGTGCTTGTACACGCTCAGGAGAACATTTGCTGCCTTCCAAAGGACCTGAGACAGAGCAGGGAAGGCAGCCAGTGAATGCAGTCTGGGAATGAGAGCTCTGCAGGCCCTGGGCAGGACAATCCCAGAGCTCCTGCCTGCTCGGAGCCAGAGCCTGTGCCCTGAGCAGGTGAGGCACCACAGAACATCCTGGGGTGGAAGGAGCCCCAGGGATCCTGGATCAGGAATGGTGTGGCCAGCAGGAGCAGGGAGCTCATCCTTCCCCTGTCCTTGGCACTGCTGGGGGCACACCCTGAGTGCTGTGCCCAGCTCTGGCCCCTCAGTTTGGGAAGGACCTTGGGACACTCGAGAGCATCCAGGGGAGGCAACGAGGCTGGAGAGGGGCTGGGAACACAAACCCTGTGAGGAACAACTGAGGGAGCTGGGGGTGCTCAGCCTGGAGAAAAGGAGACTCAGAGGTGACCTCATCACTCTACAGCTCCTGAAAGGTGGCTGTGCTCAGCTGGGGCTGGGCTCTTCCTTCAGGAACTGACAGAACCAGAGGACACAGCCTCAGCTGCACCAAGGGAAATTCAGGTTGGATATCAGGAAAAAGGTTTTTACAGAAAGGTGACAAAGTTCTGGAATGGCTGCCCGGGGAGGTGGTGGAGTCACCATCCCTGGGTGTGTTTAACAAAGCCTGGATGTGGCACTGGGTGCCAGGGTTTGGTTGAGGTGTTGGGGCTGGGTTGGACTCGATGATCCTGAAGGTCTCTTCCAACCCAGTGATTCTGTGATTCTGTGACCAAGTCCAGCTCCTGGTCCTGCACAGCCAGCTCAGGAATCAGCTACAGCTCAGGCTGGTGGGGCTCTGGGGAGCCAGACTCTGACAAACAAGGGCTCTGCTGCCTGTGAGCTGTGGCTCTCCCTGGGCTCAGGAGTGCTGCAGAGCAGAGCACCCGTGGTCAGGCCTGGCTGCAGGGCAGGAGCTGTCCCCCACTGATGGCTCCAGCTCTGGTGACATCTCTGCTGCTCCAGACACGTCGTGTGGCCCTACTGAGGCTGTGCAGGTGTGTCTGTGCTGACCCCACCCTGGGACAGGCACACACCAGCTGCTCCACTGTGCCTCAAGCATCCTCAGTGCTTTTTCTTGCTCCTTTTTAAAAGCAGCATTTCAATCCCTCTTGGAAGAGAATCATCTTTGCTGAGGTGGGACTCAAAGCTGCTTTTCTTGGCAGTATAAATGTGTCCTGCAGTCACTTTTTTTTTGTCTGAGCTTTGCTGTTGCATCGATTCTGTTCTAACCTGCTGTTCCTGTCAAAGAACAAATCCTGGCAATAACAGCAGTGCCAGAAAAGCATTTTACAGAATCACAGAGCACCCTGAACTGGAAGAGCCCCACAAGGAGCATCCAGTCCGACTGCTGGCCCTGCTCAGGACAGAGGTTTGAGCTCTGCTCTGTCAGCTGCAGCTCCCCAGCTCACCCAGCCAGAGAGCACATCCCTGCTGCCTCGGGGTCCCTGCAGCCTCTGTGCCCCAGCTCTGAGCCCAGCCCAGGCTGTGATGGCCCAGCTGAAGCTCCCTGAAGTGACCCAGTGGAAGTGCTGATGCCTCAGCCCCGCTGCAGAGCCCCAGTGCCAAGCACAGCCCAGGAAAGGGAACAGATTCCATCTGCCAGCACCTCTGTGAGACAGCCACAAAGGAAGGGGCAAATGAGGAGCTGCAGCAGGAAAAAAATCAAGCAGAAAAGTCTGTAGCATCTGTCAGTCCTGCCTTTTAACTGGCTCAGCTGGGCTGGCAGGGACTGCAGCGAGGAGAAGTCAGGCCCACTAATCTGATTAATGGGTGATTAAAGGGCAGCCACTGCAAAAGGAAGGGGCTAAAGGGTTAACAAATACCACACTGGGAAAGAGAGAACACTGTCTGCCTTGATGATGAAATGAGTGCAGTTCTGACAGATCTGGGGCCGTGGTGCTTAACCTCTCCTGCAAGGAGATTTTGAGCTGATTTGCTCTGTCAGAAGAAATCCTTCCCACTGCCAAGCACTTCCCTCCATCTGAGGATTTAGCTGGCAGCAGGGAGCACAAACAACCTGGAAATCTCTTGCTGTAAACTTGTGTGCATGTTCTTTGTTCTCTGGCCTTGCAGGACCTGTCCTGTAACACAGCAGAGCTGTGACGTGAGGTCACCCAGGCAGAGGGGAACAAGGCCTGAGATCCATCCCTCCATCCTGAGATCCATCCTGAGATCCATCCTGAGATCCATCCTGAGATCCTGAGATCCATCTCTCCATCCTGAGATCCACCCCTCCATCCTGAGATCCATCCTGAGATCCTGAGATCCATCCTGAGATCCACCCCTCTATCCTGAGATCCACCTCTCCATCCTGAGATCCACCTCTCCATCCTGAGATCAATCTTTCCATCCTGCGATCCATCCTGAGATCCTGAGATCCATCTCTCCATCCTGAGATCCACCCCTCCATCCTGAGATCCACCTCTCCTCAGCCATCCCCAGAGCTGGATCACCTCCAGGCCTTTATCCCAACTCCCAGAGCAGGAGAGAGACTTCAGCAGGATGAATCACTCCGTGTCCAACTTTCTTCTCCTTATAAAGCACAGGAATTGTCCAGGATTTTCCATGAGATTTGGGGGAGACCCTTCAATAAGAAGCCCAGAGAATTGCCCAGCCAGAACCAGCAGAACCATCCCTGCTGTGTGCTCAGCAAAATGAGGGGGAAATGGGGGTGGAAGAGACAGAGGAGAGACAAATCCAGGAGTTCTCTCTTTGCCTTCAGCCAAATCCAAGCCCAGGTTTTGGAGAGGGAAGTGGAGCTGGGTGTAGCCACCAGCTGGTGCCTGGTGAAGAGGAGGGACAGGACACACAGTTCTGCCATCCCAGAGCTCACTCCAGCCTCGGGCAGAGATGGGGGTGACATTCAGCCTTCTGTAAATCTGACAGCCTTCAGTGGGCTTTTCATCCTGTAATTAACCCAGAAACTTGCTGAACAAATGAACTTTCAGCAGCAGCCAGGTATCCACACACAGAGTAAAGCAGCATCTTTGGTGCTCCCAAAGCCCTCTCTGCTCTGGACCCAGGGAAAAGCCTCTTTGCTTGCCCTGTCACTTCTGATTTAGAGCCTTCCCACATGCTGCTCCTCCCTCCAGGCTCCAGACTCTCTGCTGAGCACTCCCCCCTTGATGAAGGAGCCCTTTGGTGCCCTCCATCCCCTCCTGTGGGCCATTTCCAACTCAGCATCACTCGTGAGCTGCAGTCCTGGAGCAGGCAGGGTGTGGGCAGCCAGAGCAATTTATCCTCAGCTCCTTTCCTGATAACTCCCCGGGGTTCTGCTGGCAGTGGCTCAGAGGTGCTGCTTGCAGGAGGACAGAGTTTCATAAGGCACAGGAGGGACACGGGCAGGGAAGTCTGTGGGGCTTGCAGGACCCAGCATCAAACGTGGCTCAACCATCAGCAAACTTCCACCTCTGAGGGGCCAGCCAGGTCTGGAGCAATGCTAACAGAGAAACCTGCTCAGCTCTGGGAGCCACAGCCCCTCCAGGTGATTACCAGGAGCACTGTGCAATGGCTGTTCATGCCTCTCAGCTGCCAGGACCAGACACTCTCCAGTCTGCTCTCTTGACATGACTTGCAGGAGCTAAATGCTTTCCCTGCCAACACTCAGCTGCTTCTTTAGAGCACCCCTTTAACACAGCTTTCCTCTCTCCCTTCCTGTGATGCTTTCCAGTAACGAAAGCAGCCAGCCCCAACGCCCCAGGACTTGCTCTTAACTGGAATGGGAATATGGGAACCCAGGAAAAGAAATCTGATTTGTACTTCCTGAAGATGTGCTGAGAAAAGCTCAGCAGGAGCAACATCATCTCCTGGGATCTCCAGCCCTGGGTCACATTTCCTTGTACCCATAAAGAATATTGCTCTTCTCCTTCCATAAACCCCTGGATTTACACCAGCAGGGTGGGAACTACCTGAGCATAACCTCCAGCAGATATAACTCCTCATTTATCTCCAGCTCAGGTAATGGACCTGGGGCGTAGATCAGCTTGGGGAGCGTGCACTGTGCACTGCCTTAAATGTTGCTATAAAATAAGGAGGTTTATGAATTCCTGTTGTTTAGTTAATCATGGGTTTATTTCAGAACCCTGCACACTGCAAGGCAGCTCAACTCGAGGGGAAAAAGGAAGAGATACAATTTTATGGGAAGATAAAAAAAGAGGTTTATTATATATAACCATTAGAGTTCCTCCTTCAGATGTTTCAATGTCTAATGAAATTTAAAGCTCTCTCTGTGTTTTCCTCCCTCCTCTACAGTGATGATTGCCTTTAGATATACACCCCAGTTACAGTAACATAACCAGAAATGATGGCATGCCATAGGTATTTTATTATGCATTCAGTTTTTTAGGGCTCAGATTCTATCTGCACCACAGAAACCTGGTCAGTAAAACTGCCAGAACTTCTGCAAAGACAGCAAAACTGACAATTCCCCATTTCATATCACATTTTCAAACATATCTCCCTCTTAAATGTTACAGGTCTTCTAAATTTGATGCCAATAAACACATTTTCTCCTTTAAATGTGTCCCAGAAAGCCAAGCAAATCCATTAAACACAGGGAGTGCTACCCCTGCAGCAAATGAAACCAGGCAGCCCAGGCTCACACTCCCCTGGCTGCTCGTTTTTGGGAAGATACTTCTCCATTTTATTGGACATAAAGCTGTGGGAAGGGGGGAAGAGGATTCAGTGTCTACATGTCCCTCCCAGAAAATGAAAATACAGCTGCTGTAAATGTTTTTTAAATCTGAATGTAACAGAGATTTTAGAAGGAAGAGGCACTTTGAAGCAGGACATAGGGGCAAGCTCCCTGGCCTGGGGTGCAAATTTCCAGCAGAGGGTTTTGGAGCAGGGATGACACAAATCCCACACCTCCTACCCTTCTGTCAGAAGCTTCTCCCTCCCAAGAGGGAGTTGGCTCTTGCCCAGGTGGTTCCCAGCAGGACCCTCACCTCCCCAGCTGGAGACACAGCTCCTCAAACCAAGCACCCAGCAGAGCAGCAGAACTGCTCCAGACACTCCAAAAGAACTGAATCCAAACCTGTGCTCAGCCCCTCACCTCACCTGGGCACACCAGACACCCCCTCCAGGGGCTGTCCTCCCACTGGGCACCCACCCACACTGGATGCTGCTTCAGCTGCTGCAGCTGAGCTTGTACAGCAGGAAAATAATCTATTTGTTGGCTGTTCCACCTGAGGTAACCACCCTGCTCCTGCTCCTCGGATCATCCCAGTGCTAATCCCTGAACAACTGTTTGCTCCTGTAATTTGATCTAAATAGACAACAGAACTCTTGTAAAAATGAGACAAAAGACACGGCAAGACACACTCCTGTGTGCCTGACAAAAGCAGCAGTGATGGAAGTGAACAGTTCTGAAGGGCTTTTAAAATGGTTCACTTGGCTGATTTTGGGCTGTCAGCAGAAATTACCAGTGAGGTGCCCTGCTGGAAAGGGTCTGTGCTGCTCCTGCTGCTCCTGCCACGCACACACCCCAGCCACAGGGACCTGGCTCTGCCTTCTGAGCCTTTTTTTTGTTAGCTGAATTTGGAAGCAGGTGGAGATGCAGCTCCAGGCAGCCCAGGACACAGAGCCTGGGCCAGGAGGTGCAGCCCAGGTGCAGCAGATGGGGCCAGGGAGGAGCTGGGAGAGCCTTTGGCAAAGCCATGGAAAAGTGATCTGTGGCAGGCACGTTTTCTCCCTCTCAGGATTTTTTCATGGAGAAGCACAGAGAGAAGAGAAAACAATTCCTATCTCTGCTCCTTGTTTTCCCCCATGTGGAATGTGTTTGGAGATGGTTTACCTGGGGTGATTGTCTCGTTGGATTCTGGTGAAGATTGTTTGGGCCTGGTGGCCAATCTGATCCAGCTGTGTCTGGACTCTCAGAGAGAGGGTCACGAGTAGTTGGAGTTAGGTATGGTAAGTTAGTAAATAAGTATGTAGTTTTAGTATCTCTTTTAAATAGCATATTAATGTATTATGATATAGTTATAATAAAGAAATCATTCAGCCTTCTGATCTGGAATCAGACATCATCATCTCTTCCCATCGGTTTGCTGTATTTCCAACAGTGCTCTCCCTGCTCTGCTGGATTTGGCTGTGGCTGAAGGAGCCTGGCTGGCACAGGGGCTTTGCCAGGGCAGCTCGGGGCAGGAGCTGCTGGGAACATCAGGAAACTGCGTTTTTTTCCAGCTCTGCTGTTTTCAAGTGTGGAATGAAGACATCTGTGCTGGCCATTAAAGCAGGAACATCTCCTGTGACTCCCCACCTCTGAGCACCCTCTGGAACAAGCAGACATAAGGAGAAAACCATTCCTGCCAAAATCTGAGTTCACCAGGCTGGTGAGAGGTTCCAGGATCTGGAAGTGGCTGAGCACAAAGCAAAGCCACAGGAATGCTGGGTTTCAATGGTCACAGCCAAAGGCCAGGTTCCTGATCCTGGAATAATCCAACAAGGAACATGAGCTCGTTGCAGACCCACGGAGCTTCAAAATGGCCAAAGCCAAAATGCTAAATAGAAACCAGATGTAATTCTGTATATTTAGATGGATTTGAACCCAAAATCCCAGGAAGGAGAGGAGAAGCATTGAACTTCCAGATGCAAGCTTTGTTTTTGTTTGCAGCTCTACAGCTGCAGAGTTGACCAAATCCAACCTGATGGGGGGTGACAGCTGAGCCCCAGGTGTGGGCTTGGGTTCACTCTCCTGGAGCTCACACTGACTGGAGGGGACTGGAAAGAGGAAAATGTGTCCTGACAGCACAGATTTCACAGAGGGACAGTTCAGCCCCGGGATTTGCATCAATTCCCTCTGTCCAGAGCTCCAGGAACAAAATGGGCAGGCACAGGAGGGACCCAGGGCAGCTGGGGTTCACACTGGGAACCCTCCTGTGCCACCTGAAAGGTGAAAATCAACAGCTGTCTCCCTTTGGTGGGGGATCAACATGTGAGGATAGAAAAGACCAGAGAACAAGGAGTTTCTTCATCATTCACAATGTCTTTGCCAGCTCTTCTTGAACACTGAAGGCTCCAGCACCTTCCCCCAGTCCTGGCTCATCAGTTAATACCCAATATTTCCTTTGGGAAGGAACCAAACACATCCTGCTAAGCAATGCTACAGGCACTGCTCTGCCCTTGGCACAACCAGCCTGAGCCATGCCAGAGGCACAATCAGATCCAGGAGATGCTGGGTGAGCTCAGCCCTGAGCCTGCTCATTGCCAAAGCTCCTCCTGCAGACAGGAGCCCCCTCCCAGGCCTGGGAGATGATGCCCCAGCAGGACAGGGCTGTGCAAAGTGCTGGGCACAGATCTGGGGAACTTCCAAGCTGAGGAATTGCCAGGAGCACCCCCAGTGCCCCTGGCAGAGGCACTCAGGGAGCAGGGAAGGGACACTGCCCAAGGATCCCCTTCTGAGCAGCTGTCCCAGCCCCAGGGCAGGTCCTGGGGGTCACCCTGTGCCTTGGAAAAGCAGAGCTGCAGACTCACAACTCCCATTTTCCATCTTAAATCCGATAGATTTAGTCCAAATGTGAATTTATGCCTAATTGTCTCTCTCAGTTTAACTCTGCTGCTCTGACAGAATGAAACACCTCCTAGAAAAATAAACTGGGGTTCTCTGTGCCTGAGGCAGATCCAGACAGTTCTGTCCTCCCTGGGATTACACAGGAATTCTTCATTATCAGCTGCATCATTTCCAGTGGGTTCTGCAGTGCTGGGAGATTCTGAGGCTCTTTGCAGGCTGAGCTTCGAGGCACAGATCTGATATTAAAGGAACTGCAGTCAGCACAAAATTGTATTTCTTAATAAAGGAAAAACTCAAAAAAAAAGGTGATCCTGGCCTGATTGATGCCACTTCATTTGCATATGCCCACTAGCAGCACTTTGGTTAATTAACACATATTTTGTGTCTGTAGATGAGTATGGAATAATGGGTTTGGTACTGAGGCTTTGGGTATAAATTCAAGCACTGAACAGGTTCACTTCCCTCCTTCTGTGTTTTCTGTGTAAATAAGACATAATAACTCCTGAGAAGGTGGTGACACATGACAAAAACCAAGAAGAATGTACTTGTATTTTAGAGCCAGATGAGTTAATTAGCTCATCAAATGGAAGCCCTGTTTGGAGGGGCAGGGATGAGGAACAACACCTTCCTCCAGGGGAAAATTTAATTCTGGAAATATTAACCCTTGTGGCTCAAGTTCAGCTCCAGAGGCCTCGATCCAGAACTGCACTTAAGCAGGTGGAACAGCACCACCAAAATTAAAAAGGGCTGCCCAGGTGGCTGAAGTTAAGTGCTCTGCTGGATCCCAGCCTGGGCAGTCAGAGCTGGAATTTAATTTCATTTTCTCATCTGCTTCCTGCACCAGCAGCTTCCAACAGAGGCAGGAAATGCTGCTCCAACCCCTTGAGCAGAAAAACCCCAAGAGATCCTTCAGTTCCACAGCACCCAGTGCCTCAGTGGCAGAGCTTTCAGCAAAGCCAGGGAAGGCTGAGGCACCCACTGGATCCTTCTGGAAACTGAGGCAGGACAGGGCTGGAGGGCAGCTCCAGCAGGAGGAGGCTGCTGAGGGACTCCTGAGGAAACATCAGGGGAGGGATGGAAGAGGTTGAACACCTCTCAGGCCTTAGGCAGAGGTGCATCAGAGCCATCAGGTCATCTCTGAGCCAAGAGCCTGGCTGTGAATAATAAATCACCTCAGAGGAGGCAGACAGCTCACTGCTGGGAGGGAATTCCCTTCCCAGGAGCTCCAGCTGGGAATGCTGCTCAGAAGGAGCCCCACAGAGCTCCTGGGGATCACAAGGACACTCCAGACAGGGATAAATGCACAGGGAGATGGAAATCCTGCCCAGCTGTTCCCACTGTTAGCTCAGGGCAAGGCTCAGTGGTGACACATCAAGGGACACACGGCCAGTGCCTCCAGTGCCAGGCTCCTCCTGCCCATGGAAGGCAAGGGGAGATTTTCCAGGGTGGCTGGAGAAGAGAAATGATCAGCTCCCACTGAATCTGGCTGGGAATTTTCTCCTCCCTGTGGCACTGAAGCAGTCCCACAGCTCTGCCAGTACTGGGAAAGCTGTGGCAGAAGGGAGCCAGTGACTCTGAGAGGACCCAAGAGCTGCTGGGATCCTGGCAGAGCCCAAGGATGCCAACACCTTTCCTACACCCAGGAGGTGCTGCAATTCCTACCCCAGCCCACCTCCAGGCCCACCAAATGCACCTGAACAGGGCACACCAAGCCCAGCAAGCCCCAGGGTTTGTCTGGATCAGAGGAGCCACAGGCTGGACACGGCACAAACCCACAGGGACCTTCCAGAGCCTTTCCCAAAGCCCTGGAGCCAGGCAGGGTCCTGCAGCCAGAGCTGACATCCCTGCTCTGCTGGAGACTGACAGAGGGGAGGGTGGGAAACCCAGAAACTTCCACAGACACTGAAGGGTTTGACCTGCAGCCTTGGGAGAAGCTTGGATTGATGTAAAAATACAACACACAGACATTGAGCAGAAAAACTATAAATGTATGTTTCTATAGTTGTAAGTAAGAATATGCCAATGATGCCTCAGGTTTTACTTTTCTATTTTTCACATTCTGTGCTGCTTTAGTGTGTGGGGCTGGGCTTCATATTATGGGATGGTGAGCTCTGTGCACAGAGCAGGGAGACAAAACAATTCCTCCTCTAGCTGGGGACCAAGGACAAATGATCCAAATCTCAGGCCCAGGAGCACAAACAACGTGGGCTGGAGAGAGAAAAACAAGCAGGATGGGACTGCATGGGCTAAAGCTGGAACTGGACAATGAACTCCAATATGCAAATGGAGCAGAACTGATAAAAGTGAGAGACCCCATGACCAGTTGTCCATTTTGGGTTGTGCTGCCCAAGGTGGATCCATTGAGGCCTCTTAATAAATCCCTGCTTTATTCTTTAGCTCCATCTAGTCTCTGTTCTAGGGCAGCCTTCACAAGGCATCACCCTCAGTAAGTGAGAAGCTGCACTGATAAGGTGGTGAAGGGTTTACAGTGTAGGGGTGGGGTTGGACAGAGCAGCTCAGAGTTTAGAGGTTACAACAGAAGCAGATGTGTGCATGTGAGACAGAAGCCATTGGACAAAAGTATCCAATTGCAGCAAAGTAAGTCAAGGTGATAGGTCAGAAAAGCAAAATAAATCCTGTCCATTGGGCTAGAAAGTTCTGTATTGCCTTGTAACAAAGAACTTGTGACTGCTCTGAGCTATGGCTGAATGCTTGCTCCTCTGAAATCTCACAGCCTCTGAGACTGGTGTTGACCTGAGCAATAAATCATCCTTAGCCCAAAAACAGTCCCATCCCTTCGTTATTGCAGTGACAGTGACAGGGAGCACAGCCAGCCACACCACAGGCCAAGGAGCAGGGACTGCCACCAACACTGGGACTGGGGGGCTGGGAATGGCAGCACCCAGCCAGCCTGGCCCTGGCACCAAACCCAGGGCTCTGCAGTGACCCCAAAAACAACACCAAACCCAGGGCTCTGCAGTGACCCCAAAAACAACACCAAACCCAGGGCTCTGCAGTGACCCCAAAGGGAACACCAAACCCAGGGCTCTGCAGTGACCCCAAAGGCAAGGACTGGGCACCCAAGGGATTTGGGTGCCCAAGGGGCATCCAGGAGGAGATGCTGGGTGCTGCAGCCACGTGGGATGGTGTGTGGCAGGCACATTTCTTCACTCTCAGGAATTTTTCATAGAGGAGCACAGAGAGAAGAAAGAGGAAACAATTTCTATTTCTGCTCCTTGTTTTCCCACGTGGAATGTGTTTGGAGAATTGTTTACCTGGGGTGATTGTCTCATTGGATTCTGGTGAAGATTTTTTGGGACTGATGGCCAATGAGAGCCAGGTGTGTCTGGACTCTCAGGGGCAAAGTCACAAGCTTGTTAGAGTAGATATGGTAGTTAGAAATGTAGGATGTAGTTGTAGTATCTCCTTTAAATAGTCTATTAATGTATTATAATATAGATATAATAAAGAAATCATTCAGGTTCTGAACTGGAGTCAGACATCATCATTTCCTCCCATCCTGGGTTCACCTGCATTTTTACAATAATGGAGGAGGAGGCAGCTGCACTCCCAGGTTCAGGGAGAGCTTCCTGCCTCCTCCAGGGCTGGGACAAGGCTGGGTCACAAACTCTGCCATTGTCACTGCAGTTTCCTGCTGACTCTGCAGGGCTGGGATGGCTGTGGGCAGGGAAATGCTGTCACTCTGCTCCCTGCCATCCCACCAGGCTGTCAGCTGCCCCAGCTGCGTTCCCTGCCCAGGAGGAGCAAATGTGCTGAAACCAGCTCTAAGAGCCTCGAAACAGGGGGCTGTTTGTAAAAATGAACAGGTTTGACCTCAAAGTTCTTGGGAGAGGACAACAACAAAGCCTCACAGAGACCCCAAACACACTAAAAGCTGCTTGGGGATTTTTAACTCTGAGGTTTTGGGTTGAAAATCACAGGAGTGCAACAGCATTGATTACATCTTACCAGGGATAATCCTCGAGCTTAGGGGAAATCTGTGGTCAGTGAAGAGAGAGTCTTACCCCTGGAAAAAGCCAACACTCAGTGAGACAGGGCTGCTCCTGCCCTGCCTGAGTCACCAGACACCAGAAGAGGGATAAAATCAACTTTGTGGCTCTGGCTGAGGAGAGAAGGGACCACAGCCCCAGCAGGTGCATCACAAGTGAGCCTGCTCGTAAGAAAGGAGAGATAAAAAGAAAAAAAATCCCCTTGCTTTGCAGTCATGACAGGCAGGGAACTTTCCAAAGGCTTTAGGAAAATAATGGGATGAAAAATCTCCTCATTCCTCACCTCAGTTCATGATGAGCCTCATTTCTTGGTGTCACATTTTCCTTGGCATTTCCCAAGAGTGTTTTTTTGTCAGAAGACAAAGTTCAGCTTTGCTGGGAGTTGGATTTTAGGCAGAGACAAGCCTGGTTTTTCTGGTTTATGGGGTAATTTATATCCCAGACACTGCAGCACAGAGCAAATGTGCTGATGCTCACCTTGCCCAGGGAAGAGGGAGGGCAGATTTCAGGGCTTGTTCCAGGCACCCAGGAGTACTTTGGAGGACGGTTGTCCTCCAGGGAGAGCTGCTATAAAATAGCTTCCAGAGGGCTTCACTTTGCTGCAGCTCAGCAATTCCAGACCCAGCTGCAGCCTCCAGGCACTGGGGGAGCCAGGGCTGCTCCAGCTGATGGATCATCCCCACAGGAAGGAGATCTCAGGGCTGGAAATGTGGCTGTGGCCCAGGCAATGGGGACAGGGAGGGCTGGCCCAGGGAAGGGCAGTGTGCCTTGCAGGATGCTGGCAAGATGGAATTCAAATGATTTCTTTCCCTGCTGGCACCCCCATGGCAGCTCCTGCTGCAGGGAGCTCTCTGAATCCTCCCCACAGCAGCAAGAGTGCCTGGGGATGAGTCCTGGATGGGGCAGCACTGAGGGATCCCTGGGGATGCAGAGGAAGGGGCTCCTGAGCACCCCAGGGAACAGGGACACAGCCCCAGGCTGCACCTGGGGAGGCCCAGCTTGGACACCAGCAGGAATCTCTCCCTGGAAAGGGCTGTCAGGCACTGAACTGCCCAGGGGGGATGGAGTCCCCATCCCTGGAGTGTCCCAGAACATGTGGCACTCAGTGAAAACAGGAAAATGCAGACTCAGGTGCCTCCTCTGCCACCTCCTTCCCCACACAGGATGGAGAGCTGGAAGCCCAGGAGAAGTTCAAGTGATGGAAGTCATGCCCAAGAAAAACAGTGTGGGATGGAAAAGCAAAAACCAGCTCTCCTGGGGACACTGGAGGTGTCTTTGGTGTCCCCAGCTGGGCTGGCAGCACCTGTCCAAGGAGTCCCTGGAGCAGCCTCAGTGCCCAGAGTCAGTGAGAGCCAAATCCTGCAGCAGGGGAAGATCAAACCTCACCAAAATGCAGCGGAATGAGCACCGTGGGTGCGTCCTGCTGAGGAGGAGCAGAGTCAGAGCACAGCTGAGCAGGGCAGGAGCTCCCTCAGGGGTTCTGAAACCTGCTGCTNCAAAAACCAGCTCTCCTGGGGACACTGGAGGTGTCTTTGGTGTCCCCAGCTGGGCTGGCAGCACCTGTCCAAGGAGTCCCTGGAGCAGCCTCAGTGCCCAGAGTCAGTGAGAGCCAAATCCTGCAGCAGGGGAAGATCAAACCTCACCAAAATGCAGCGGAATGAGCACCGTGGGTGCGTCCTGCTGAGGAGGAGCAGAGTCAGAGCACAGCTGAGCAGGGCAGGAGCTCCCTCAGGGGTTCTGAAACCTGCTGCTAAAGGGCACACAGAAAGCAAACATTGCCAGATCCATGAACCTGCCCAGCCCCTTGTCCTGGCCCCACAGCCCAACAGCCCCAGGGGTGCTGCTCCTGCTCTCCACATCTGGATTTCACCATCCAGGCCCCTGGGCAGGCTCAGTGTTAAACCAACCCCTGACAAACCCCAAGCACTGCCTGCCAGAGGCACCAGTCCCATGAAAATCACTAAAAAGCTGACACCTGCCAGGGTTTCAAGTGACAACAAGGCATGGCTGAGTCCTGAAATGGATTTCTTCACCCACCAGTGCCTCTCACACGGATGTTGCACGGGCAGAGCCATCACGTTTGCCAGCAAAGATGATCAGAGTCTTCCCAGCATAAAAATCAACTTGTCAAGGACAACAGGAGAATCAGCTGGGTGGAAATATCAGTCCTTTCTCCCTGCTCTAGCTGTCCCATCTGCCAGCAGGTAACAAGGGTGACAAATCCTTGGCTCTCAGAGGGAAGCGAGCCGGAGCCTCCTGCCACCCCTTCCCCAGGAGGGACAGCCACAACCCCAGCACCTCCTGCCCAGAAACATCCAACCACAGCTCCAGCTCCTGCACAGGGCTGGGATGAAAAGCATTTTATCAGTTTAGAATTTTTTAGCAGAGCTTCAGCTGAAGCACCCTGGAGCAGCCCCTGTAAATCTGAGCTGGCAGCTCAAAGGGCAGAGCTCGGAGCTGAGCTCACACTTGTGCTGATTCCTGCTCTCCACAGAAATGCAGGCACTGATTGGACATTGTTCAGGGCTGGAAATATTTCTTCCAACCACACCACAATCACTCTGAAGAGCAAAATCTCCTCTAACAGGGGTGCAGGTACAAATAAACAGATGGAGGGTGTGTGTTCCTGGTGTATCAGTATTTCTAAGAGCTTTTCCAAGGTCAGTCCTACCCCAGTCTTATTTCCCTCCAAATTAACTTGATTTTTATTTGGAAACATCCTTAAGCCCCAATTCTAACTGGTTTTTGGTGTCTGACAGATAAAATAAAATACTGGTCTTGAGTTTATATTGCTGGCAAGTTTGGGTTGTGGGGTTTTTTGTTTGATTGTTTCAACCTCTTTTAATGTTTGGGGTTTTTTTGTTTGTTTTGTTTTTTGTTTTTTGTTTTGTTTTGGTTTGGTTTTTTTTAATCTTTGCTGAACTGCAGGAGTCTCCAAGGTCCTGCAAGGCATCAGCAGGTCTGGAGTAGCTGCTCCATGCTCCTTGTGCCTGGAGATGGAGGAGGGAGAGCTGATCCATCCCCACACAGCCCCATCCCACAGAGCAGTGCCAGATGCAACTCCCGTGGCTGATAAACAGAATTTCTCCAGGTTTTTGTGCTTTCCCTGTTGGCTTTTCCACATCTTGCTCTAACTCAAACACTCCTTTCCCTGGTAGGTGAGCACAGAGTTTCATTCCCTGCTGGAGGGAGGGCAGCTCTGGGGTCCCAGCACAGGAAGGACATGGAGCAAGTCCTGAGGAGGCCACGGAGCTGCTGCAGGTCTGGGACACCTCTGGAGCCAGGCTGGGGGAGCTGGGGGTGCTCACCTGGAGAGGAGAAGGCTCCAGGGAGAGCTCAGAGCCATTTCCAGGGCCTGAAGGGGCTCCAGGAGAGCTGGAGAGGGACTGGGGACAAGGGATGGAGGGACAGGACACAGGGAATGGCTCCCACTGCCAGAGGGCAGGGCTGGATGGGATATTGGGAATTAGGAATTGTTCCCTGGCAGGGTGGGCAGGCCCTGGCACAGGGTGCCCAGAGCAGCTGGGGCTGCCCCTGGATCCCTGGCAGTGCCCAAGGCCAGGCTGGATGGGGTTGGAGCAGCCTGGGACAGTGGGAGGTGTCCCTGCCATGGCAGGGGTGGGATGGGATGGTTTTTCACATCCCTCCCAACCCAACCATTCCATGATTCCATGATTCCCATACCATGGGAATGCCACCCCATATGCTCCATGCACATAAATCCTCTGGCTTGGCAGCAGCAGTGATCTGCCTTGTTGGATTTAGAGGACAAATCTGGGGGAAGAAGGTCTGGGATATGAAGAGGAGATGCCATGCTTTCCTTCTGGAAATGCTTTTAAGGCTCCAAGCTGACCCTCAGCCCATTTAACAGCAGCAGGAAAAGCAGCTCAAGGCAGTGGCTAAACCTCAAAGGGATCCCTGAATTGTGCTTGACTTAATGAATCCAATAATCGATTCCTGCAGCACAAATAAGGTGTGGGGTGGATCAGCTAATAAGCATTCTCAGTTAATTGCTTTCTTCAAGTGACAATTTGTACAAATGATACCATCAAAGTAGTAATAATATCCCTATTGATTAAATTAATCTCGAAAAGACAACTCAAATAACTTTAATTAGCAATGCATGACACAAGCACAAAATACTCTGAAAACAACCTTGCAGCCCATCCCAGACTTTGAAACCATGGCAGCAGCCACGGCACAGACTTTGGCATCTTTATCCCAACAGATCCACACAATTTTATGGAGCATCTTTAGGGAATGTCTGTGACTAACCATGAAAAGCCATTAAGCCTCCCTGCAGAGCACAGGAGCACAGGCAGCCTCCCCACTTAGTCACACTCACTGAAACCCAGGGCCACAAACAGCTCCAAAAGAAATGAAAACTTTCCAGCAGGAGGAGCAGGGATGGGGAACGAAGTCTCTGTGCCAGAATTCCCACTTGGAGCTGCCAGGGACAGGCAGCAGCAGCAGCACTGTCAAGCCATGAGAATTGGGCAGCAGGCTGATGAAATCAGAGCAGAAACTCCTCCAGAATAGGAAGGGGTTAAAGAGTTGGCCCAAAGCTGGTTCAGAGAGAGCAGGAGCTGAGCTGGGCCAGGAGAGGGGGACACAGCTCCCCAGGATGAGGAACTGAACTGGGGAGTGCCAGAGTGACACTCAGGAGCCCAGGGCCACCCTGAGAATGGGACTAACAGAGCTGGGTTTAGGGCTTTAGGGGGGGTTTAAGAGGCTCCTGCAGGACTTTTCTCATTTTGCTCTCTGAACTCAGCAGCTGAAAGAAACATAAGGCCCAGATATTTCCCCACAACAGGCACAGCTCATTTTGCAGCACTTACAGAATCATGAAATCCTTTAGGCTGGAAAGGTTCTCTGAGATCTTTGAGTTCAACCAAAGATCTGCCCCCAGATCTGCTAAGGCCACCAGTGCCACCAGCACCATGTCCCCAGGTGCCACATCCCCACTGTTAAAGCCCTCAGGGATGGGACTCCCCCACCCTGAAGCACATTAATAAATCAGGACTCTTGTACAAGGTTAGTCCAGCCCAACCTTCTCAATTCTTTATTTCCATTTGTTACTCAGATTCCTCCATTTCATTTCCCATCACAGGTGAGCTTGTGCTTTTGCCTGAAACACTGCAAATTTTCCACGTCCTTCTTGTAGCCTCCATGGATTTATTACTTGTTTTTGTTCTTTGGGCAGTTCTGGCTTCAGATTTTTCAGATATTTTGGTGCCAAAACTGCTGCCAGGATTTGAGTTGAGGCTGCACCAGTGCAGAGCAGAGAGGGACAATCACATCCATAAAACATTTAAAAGTGCCCCAGGATTCTCAGAACGATGATGGAATTTGCACCATCATCAAAAAGAAACACTTTCTGGGTTTATTTTCATCCAGGAATCACCGAAACAACCAAGGAACCCCCAAGTTACTTTTGGGACTCCAGACAGCCACTTATGAGGCAAAACAGCAAAACACCCACAAATAGATTTTTGGAGCTCAAGAATCTTTAAAATTCTACTTTCTGTGCAGCCTCACAAGGCAGATTTTTAAGTATTTTGGCTCTCAAAACCACCAGTAATTTAAAAACCTTGACCAGAACACACAGCACGAGTGTGAAAATGTGTGGCTTGGAAACCCAAGCTTGGGGAAGTCACTTGGGGAAGAGAAGGGTGGGGTTTTTTTTCCCCCCCAAGGATGTTTATTGGCCTTTCCAAAAAAAAATCCAGCACATGAACAAGAAGAGGACAAATGCTCACCACTTTCTCTGAGACATCCATCTGATTTTTCCAGTTAAGAAGCCAATCTTCAATGAAATCCCCCCAAACCAGGCAAATTAGCTGAAATTATTGTGATCAGAGCAGCTCCACAGTGAGACCAGGAATCCCAGATCCAAACCAACCAGGAGAGGCAGGAGAGAAGCTGGGTTTGGAGGGGGATCTCTCCAGCCCCACTGCAGGATGAGCAGTAATTACTGCATGAGCAGAGCAGCTCTGTGGCACATTGAAAGCCTTTAATTTCCACTCCCTTGTTTAAGTGAGATTATTGCTCCCCATAGCCAACAACAACAACAGATTTCCTAAGTTTCCTGTGCCTTGCCAGCAAAGCAAATATCCTCTGGTAAATCTCTGAGCTGAACAATGATTTTTCATTTTTACAACAGCACAATCAATGCAATTTTCCAGTTAGAAGCCTCCAGCCTCCCCCTATCAGCTTATTAATGCACAAGTGTACTCCAAACCATGCCTGGAAGAATCTCCACAGACTCTGCCATCCCAGGTTACTCTGAACATGGAATTCATCACTTATGAATCACTTCAGTGTGTGTAAACACTTGAATCACTAAGCCAGATCTAATATTGTACACAGTAATCAAGGGATGCTGTCAGGGGGGAGGCACTGAGGCAGCTCTGAAATCCTGCCTTGTAGAGTTTTACTGTTCAAAGCAGGTTTTGTGCTTGTGAGCACGTTTTATTTGCAGATGTTAAATGCCTGGAAAATATTTGCAGGCTTTGTGTCTTCATGAGACACTCACAGGAGTCCCTGCACCCCCAAACTCTGTTCACCCAGCTGTGTTTTTCCTGCTATTAAAGATGCCTGTAACTTCCAGCAACACTGTGACAACACAGCCAGGTTCAAGCTGGAAATGCCATTTCATTCCAGCAGCTTTTTGCATCAGGTCACACAGATTGGAATCCAAGGGAAAAAATTAAACTCATCCCCAAAACCGAATCATTTTTCTCCCGTGAAGTGAAATTAAAATGCTGAGAATGCCAGCACCTCCCAGCTCCCCTGGAGGATCCCAGTAACTGTCCACCTCAGTGACAGCTCTGGGTTCCTGAGGGCACTGTAGGTGACATTTTGCTGCCCAGTGGCACCAACCTTGATGCCCAGCTCGATGTTCTCCCCTCCGTACACGTCCATGCCGGGGTCCAGCAGCCCGATCTCCCCGAAGAACTTCCTGTCGACCACGAAGGAGCAGCCGATCATGGCCGGGGTCCTGCAGGGGACAGGAGCACAGGGGTGACATTGAGGGACACTGAGGGACACTGCCCTGACGGATCCCCATCCCCGGATGTTGGGGAATGGCTTCAGGAGAAGGGTCATGGATCAACAGACCAGCTATTCTGTGATTCTTCTGTATGAGACCTTAAAATCATGTATTGAGGGAAAATCCCTGTCAGGCCTGAGAACAATACTCTGTTCAGTCCTGGGAAAGACAGTGCCCTGTAGTCTGCACACATACATAGATAGCACAGCCTGTCCTTGAGATATGAAGACCTTGGCAGAGCTGAAGAACTTGGCAGGAACAGGATGTAGAGACGAGATGTCCCTAAAAGAAGATGTACCTTTAAGAGATATTGCTGTGTTAGAGCTTTGTNAGTAAACAATCTCTATTTCCCATTCCACAGGGAAGAACAGAGATAAGGATTACCCTTCCCTCTGCAGCTCTTTATGAAAAGTTTGTGCCCTGTTCCCCTCTTAGAGGGGAGTGAGGCAACAAATATCTATCACCTACATTGAACTGTGTGCTCCCAGCATAACCCAACAGAAAAGTGCCAACATCACAGTGAAAGATGGCGGGCATAGAGGAGAAGGATGAGACACACCCAATTTCCTCCATCTTGCCCCCTTTAGATCTCTCATCTAAAAGCCTTAAAACTCTACTTTCACACCCGTGCCACACTAATTACTGCTTGTATCAAACACCCAGAGCCTGTAATTCATGTTGTAGGATTGGGAACTCTTTTCCATGGATAGAGAAGAGAGACAGTGTCTCTCTGGGTTCTGTACAGGGGGGTTTCCAACCCCCTGCCAGGGTCTCAAACCTTCCAGGCCAGTCCAGAGGGATGCTCTGGACTCCCACACTGCCCCATCCCTGCTGGCCCACGGGCTCATTGCTGCTCAGCTGCTGGGCTCAGCTGCCTCCCACCACTGCTCATCCCAAAGATTTCATGGCAATGTGCCTTTGAAGACATTGTTTCACCACTGCAATACATGGTCCAAAATCCAAGCTCATTCCAGGCTGTGCAGACTGGAGAAAGGTTTTCCTGGAGTTAAATTGTGGAGGAGCTCTCAGGCTGTGCTTTACTGGAAATACCTTGAGGTGGCCAAGGGCACAACTCTGCCATAAATGAAGGAAATACAATAATGGAAACACAAGAATGGCCTTTCCCTTCTCTTACTTCCAGCATGTCTGGAATGGAGTGGACTTCAGGATGGGTATTTTTAGGGTATTCCAGGAAAGAGCATTTCCAGCTGGAATCACAAAGGAGCCATGGCCACCAGCAACAAGCTCACTGCAAATCTGTAGAAGCAAATCCTTTAAAAGCTGTTTGGAGAAGCATCTGTGGGGTCATTTCCCAGTTCCTCCAGGATCAGCAGGGCTCTGGGTTAGGGATCAGGTTGTCACATCCATCCTGCACCTCGTGCCCTCCAGCTCAGAGCTCTCAGCTCACCCTGCAGGAGCAGCCAGGGCAGGGAAATAACCCAGAAAACTGGGAGCATCAGTGGAATAGCACGAGGAGGGAGGAAAATCACAGTGCCAGGAGTTAATTTGTCATAACTGTGCAATTTTAAGGACATTATAGATGGTTGTGTTTACTAATGGCCCTCATTACTCACAAACCCCTGGACCAGCTCTCCAGCTGCTCCAGCTGCCCTGAGATGAGGATGCAGCTCTGATTCACACTCTGAGATCACATTTCAGGGGATTTTCTGAGTGCTTAGCCCTTCTGACCCTCTCCATAAAGCTGCACTTTGCCCAGAGCCCAGCAGTGCACAGTCCCACGTGCTCCTGCTCGTGCTGCTCGGGGACATCCAGCTGCTGCTGCTGCCATGGTGTGTGCACAGTGTGCCCCTGGGATATTCCCTGTGCTGGAACAGAAATAGAAAAAGCATTCTCCCATCTGACTGCTGCTCTCTGAATCCGTGCTGTAAAGAAAAAACCCAGGGAGCCACTCAGTCCAGCAGGGAGGTGCCAGTGAATTTTACAGCAAGGTCCTGCCAGAGTCTGATTTTTTGGGAGCTCCAGGTGATGCCTTGTGAAGGCTGACCTAGAACAGAGACTAGATGGAGCTAAAGAATAAAGCAGGGATTTATTAAGAGGCCTCAATGGATCCNGCCCTGCCCACCCTGAGCTCTGAACAGGGGGATGGGATGCCCATGGAACTCCCACAGCCCCAGGAATGCCTGCTCTCCAGAGGGAAGCTGCTCTCCAGGCAGGAATGGGGGGACAGGAGCCTGTGTGGGAACAGCAGCCCCCAAATCCTGGCTCAAAGCCCATTCCAGCCCTGTCCATGCCATGGAGCATGTCCAAGGCTGGACTGAGCAGGTTTGGCCTGCAGAGGTGGAGAGCAGCCCTGGATTCCCCCAGAGCTGGCTCACACACAGCAAGGCCCAGCTCTCCATCCACACCTCACACGGTGCCCAGATCTCCTGGGCTCCCCAGGGCAGCTCAGGAATTTCAAGGATTTCACAGCTCAGCTCCACCAACAGCCACCAAACCCATCCTGATGAAAACCATGAGTTCCTTGCATGAAAGCTTCTGCCCACTTTAATATTATTATTTATAGACATTTTAATATTTCTAATAGAAAGTAGAAGAGCTGGATGCTGCTGCCACGTTAAATTAGTTCCAATTGGAATCCATCAGAGGGTTTTTCCAATAGATTTCTTCCCTGACAGCTGGCTCAGCCTTCCTTCCACGGAGCAGGATAATGTTTCATGGTTTGCTGCCACTCTGGTACTTAAGATTTCAATTCTCTTGCTTTATTTGTAGCAAGTTAACTGCCATTAACAGAAACAATTCCTTCTGAAATGATAACCACCTTACAGATGCCAAATCTAATAGTTCCATTATCTTAGATTACCTCCTGGAATTTAAGAGAAGGGAAAATTGCTCTGGTTTTATCCAGAGTATGAACGACCCAGTTCATCTCCTCCACTGGGAATAGGTGTGGAAACCTCTGACTTCTCCTGTCAAAAACTGTTAGAGGCACTCAGAGGAGAGGTAAGAGCCAGAAAAAGAATCCAGGAGAAAGTTTCAGACAAAGGAAGCTACATTTTGGACCCAACAATGTGGATCAGTGGGAACTCTCAATCAGGTAAATGAGGTTTTCTGGGCTGGAAACAGCTCAGGAGCCACGAACAGGAGCTGTACCCTGAGAGCTTCTTTCGTTGTTATTTATAAATCATGCAATGGGTGGGGTTGGAAGGACCTTAAATCCCATCCAGTGCCGTGGCAGGGACACCTTGCACTGTCCCAGGCTGCTCCCAGCCCTGTCCAGCCTGGCCTTGGGCACTGCCAGGGATCCAGGTATAGAAAAAACGCAGGCGACCCCCATGGGATGAGAAGTGAAGGATGTCTGAGGATATCAGAAGGATTTTGAGGTGCTGAATATACTTTATTAAATCTATATTAAATACATTAATAATAATTGAAGAGAGGCTATTCTACATACTTACTTCTCACTTACTTATCTTAGTCTTGTCACTCGTCTCGTGACCTTCAATCCAAGTCCAGACACAGCTGGACCAGGATTGGTCCCTGAAGATAAACAATCTCCATTTCACATTCCACAGGGGAGAACAGAGAACAGAGATAAGGATTATTTTCCTTTGTCTGCAGCTCTACATGCCTTTCCCAGCAAATCTTTAGGAAAAGCTTGTGCCCCATTCTCCTCTTAGGGAGGAGCGAGGCAACATCCAGGGGCAGCCCCAGCTGCTCTGGGCACCCTGTGCCAGGGCCTGCCCACCCTGCCAGGAAGGAAGTTCTTCCTGAGACCTCACAACATGACTTCACTTTATAAATAAAGCACAGAGCCATCAATCCTTCCCAAAATTCCCTTGGAAACAGCTAAAGTGGGATTTAGCAACTCCACCTCCAAGTTTTCCCCTTCCCCACTGTGCTCGTGTCCTGCTCCAGCCCAGGACCCTGGGCAGCTCCCCAGGCACCAGCCCTGCTCCCTCCAGCAATCCAAACTAAGAGCTCCATTCTCCTCTGCAACAATGCCTCCACATTAAATAAATGAAGAATCAAGCAGCACTCAACAATTTAAATAAAACCACCATTTGATTTGGGAGTAAATCCCTCAAAAAGGTGCTGCTGACAATAATGGATTGCTCATCCCCAACGAAATAATGGCCTGCAGACAAAGAGCTGATAAAGCCTCTTGTTCCCCTGCCCTTTAATTAAAAGCATTTACACAGCTTGTTTTTAAAAATCACCCAGCTCAGCCAAATGCATTTTTATTTGTCTGATAGCGATTCTTCCTTTAATGAGAAAGGAAAAGCAGGATTTGGCAGGAAGGAAGAGCAGAGATGCTGAGCAGAATTATTTGGTTTGTCTCCAGAACTCCACAGTGTTACTTCCTTGCCATTCTTTTGGTTGGTGCTTCTATAGAACAAGTGAAGAAAGGTCAAGAAGAGCAGCTTTTATGAAATATCCTCCTCATGGATCTCTAAATAAAGATGAAGCAGATACAGGGAAAAACGTTTATCCTACTCTATTAAGTTACTTTAATGGTCTGCCTTTCTTTAGCTCACAGTTATCATCTAATGATTAAAAAGTCTCAAGGAGATTGCCCCTTCAATTTAAGGAAATTAATTTTCCCCCACAATTGGATTTGGCTTCCAATTTTACACTAAAGAGGAGGTTATAAAATATGTAGAAAAAAGATATTAAAAAAATAATTAGTGTGTTTAGCATCCACTGCAAGAGGCTGAGAACAGACTGGAAGAACTTCCAGGGTGTCCAATTCCTGCTGAGCTGCTGCTGGCTCTAAAAAACTGGGATCATGGAATTGCTCACCTTCCACACCACAAGGCCCTGCCCCACACTCAGAGCATTTGGGGCAGTCCTGTACCTGCCCAGAAGGAATTTCTTTGTCCCTCTCCCAGCCTTGCCATTCCTGTTTCAACACACCAAACCCACACATCTCACAATCATGGAATCATGGAATGGGTTCAAACTCATCCGGTTCCACCCAGCAGGGACACCTCCCACCGTCCCAGGCTGCTCCAAGCCCTGTCCAGCCTGGCCTTGGGCACTGCCAGGGATGGGGAACCCATGGAATAACCTGTGCCAGGGCCTCCTCACCCTCACAGGGAAGGATTCCTTCCCAACATCCCGTCCACCCTGGCAGTTTGACCCCATTCCCCTTGTCCTGTCCCTCAGATCCTGGTGCAGGGTCCCTCTCTGCCTTCCCTGTGTCCCCTCCACACCCTGGCAGGTGCTGGGAGGTCTCCAACCCCCTCCTCTTCCCCAGGCTGAACAATCCCAAATTTCCCAGCCCATCTCCATAGGGGAGGAGCTCCAGTCCCTTTATCAATGTGGCCTCCCCTGGCCTTGCCCCCAGAGCTCCCCACCCTGCCCATGCTGGGGACACCACAGCTGTGCAGGGCTCCATGGGGCTCATGGAACAATCCCATTTCCCACTCTGGGACTGCCCACCCCACCCTGCTGCCTCTCTGTGCCTCCACCACCCAGCTGGGGCTCACTGGTGGGACCCAGCACTCAGCAGGAAACCCTGGGAGCCTCTGAGCTCCAGGGCTGAAATTCACCCAACTCCCAACATGCAGGAAATGTCAGGTAAATGATCAAATGAAGGCCTGTGGCTTTAATTAGTGGCCTGTCAATGATTCCCCTGATGGCAGCAGGGAAGGGAAGAACACCACCTTTGTTTTCATGTGACACTCTGTGATAAAAACACTGGATTTTCTCTTGGCCAGAGGCAAGATTAAGGACCTGCCTGCAAAAGAAGCAACTCAGTGCTGTCCCCTCTGTGCTCAGAGAATAAATAAAAAAAATTCAAGTTTGGGATGAGTAGCACAGGTTTAGACAAGGGAATGTTTGTGTGGAAATTTAATACAAGGATTGGCCCCTCTGATCATCAAACAGGGATAGTCAGAGCCTGCCCCAGGGCAGGTCCTGTGGGACAGAACCCCCCCAAACCCTCTGCTCCACTGGCAGCTGTGGAATCAGGGATGCCAGGACAGAGCCTCCAGCTCTGACTCCCCTGACCAGTCCAGCCCACTGCAGCACCACCCTGGGCCCAGTCTGAGCTCACAGGACGTGCTGAGGGGTGCTGAGTGTCCCCAGGCCACCCTGGAGCTGCCACCACCCCCAGGTGACATCCTGTTCTCAGGGCACCCCTCCACAAAGCCACGGAGGAAACCTCTGCTCCTCAGAGATGGAGGAGGAGGGGAACTGGAGGAATTAAAAGGTCACTGGAGAGCAGCAGGTTCCAGTGACACTTGGCTTCTGGAGCAGCCAGTCCCTCGGGAAGTGCCCTGTGGAGCCTGGCCTGTCCCCTGGGGTCCCTGGAGGGGCAGGCTGGCATGGGAGAGGCCAGGCAGAGCTGGAGTCAGCCCCTCCCTGAAATGGGACTGCAGCGAGACAGGAGGGGTCCCTGCACTGGGAAATGGGTCAGGCAGGGCAAGAGCTGGCCCTGCCCCAGCTGCCACTGTCCCTCAGCTTCACCCCAGTCCCTGTCCCCAGACAGGGCTGGGCCACACCCAGGGGAGCTGAGCATGAGGCAGAGCCTCCTGCCTGGCCCTGGCCCCCTCAGCCTTCTCCCCACGGGCTCCTCAGTGCCACAGATGGGTAAGGAGATGGTTGGCTCCCACAGTTAAGTTTATATTACATAAATATAATGATCATTATATTTATGTTAAGAGAAGTTTTGTAGATGTATGGTTGTTACTGTAATGTGTTCTGCCCCTTGCATTGTTCTCATGGCATGGCCTTGGTACTCGGGGCATTTGGGAGGGTTGGTTTGTGACTGTGGCAACACCTGACCCCAAATCAAGGTGTAAGAAAGTGATCTGCACCCCTGGATGGCAAGGAAGGAGTCACTGACAGGACTTTAGGAGAGGCTAGAGGTATAAAAGGTGGAGCATCCATTCTGAAGATGAGCACGTGGCTGATAATCACAGGGGCTCCCAGTGCTGAAATTCTTCCTTATTCAGTCCTTTGTTGTATTTTTTGTTAAGGTTTAATAAACCTTTACAATTCTAAAAGCGAGCAGTCGTTTCTCACATCAGCCACAACCCCGAGCACAGGGCACCTCCATCTCACCCCTTCCTCACCCCATCCCAGCCCTATCCCAACCCCAAACACGTGGAGCCCCCATCCCAGCCCTTCCCAACCCCAAACACGTGGAGNCCCCTTCCTCACCCCATCCCAGCCCCATCCCAGCCCCATCCCAGCTCCTCCCCAGACAGCCCAGCAGGATGCAGGATGCATTCCATGGAGCAGGGTTTGCTTTGTTAGTGACCTCAGCCCTGGATTTCTGCAGGAAGGGCCGAGTGCCCGAGGCCAGGGCAGCCAGGGGAGGCAGTGCCCAGGCAGGAGCCCCAAATCTGGTGTCACACACAAAGGGGGATCCCACATTCCTGTGGGACACCTCGGTGCAGAGCAGGAGTGTTGCATNTGTACAGGAGCTGGAAGAGCCACGCTCCCAGCTCCCCTTCACTGCCTGGGAATGGAGAAAGCTGGATGTCTTTCCCAGGGATGTAACCAAGTGTCCATGAAGGAATGGCATTTCATTCCCCAGCAGCATCCCTTCCTTAATCTCATCCCCAGGGCAGCATCTCCAAGAGCTGTTCCTTGAACAATTCTGGTTTCCCTGCCCCAGTGCCCTTGGTTAATTGTCTGTTTCCAATGGGTTTATTTCCCTGCTGTTGCTAAGTACCACAGAACCTGTGAAACAAATTAAAAATAAGAGATACCACATAAAAGAGATGCTGGATTGAATGGCTTTGCTGAATTTACTAGAGATTAATACCACTTAAACTTTAATGGCAAGGAGCCTGTGAAAACAGGATTTTTAAAAATACCTCTTACATCTACCCATGCCTGTGACCTTGCTGAACACACATTTGACTTTGTCACTGTTCTCTGCCTGCTCTGGAACTTCAGGCAAAGCATTTAACTCCTTTGTAGCTCTGTTTCCTCCTCTGTCAGGTGAGGTTAACACCTGGATGCTCTTGAGAAAAACCATTTACAGATCAGTTTAGTGCTTTCCCCATTGGAGGTGCCGAACTGACTGCTGATACTGCCACAGGTGCCAGAGCCCTCAGTCTCTGGTGAGAAAAGCACTGTGGCTAACAACCTTCTGAGCAAGGCTTTGCTGTTTCCCAGCCTTGCTGCTTGAGCAGCACCAAAAGCTGGTGCCCACCCTGTGCCCAGACACAGCCTGGGAACCACTGCTGATTTTGATTTCCTTGTCCAAGCTCAATGACAGAACTTCCCCTCCAGGATGAAACTGCTGCCTCAGCCACTGGCAAAAAGCCTTTTCCTTCCTGCTGTGTTCTCAAAGCCCAAGGATGTCCCAGCACTGAAGATCTCTGGATGCTTGGACACCTCCTTCATGGCCCAGGCACTTTGTGCAGGAGTTCCCAGATGGATGTGCTGCTCCAGGCTGCCAAAATGCTCGTGTGCAGGGAGCAGTTGTCCCCAGCTCTCTGAGTTTTGTCACCTGATGTAAAACCCCAGCCCAAGGATCGGGGCTGATCCCATTCCCACAGCAGGAGCCCTCATGCCAAGAGCCCATGCAGCTCCCACACCCACCCTGCTGGGACCTCACAAAAGGCACCAACCTGGAAAACCCTTCCAGGCCAAGAGCCCTGAGCTGGGATGAGCCTTGCTCAGGGCCATGAGCACGTGCAGAAGGTGTTTGGGGCTGTTCTCCATCACTGGCAATAACTGCAGGTGACATCTCCAATGGCCCTGGTGCTCCTGTGCTCTGTCACAGCAGGGCCAGCATCTGGGGGCTGCACTCTGAGTCCCAGAGGACAAACCCCAGAGGAGGCAGCTTGGCCAAAGTTAATTTGATAATCACCTTCAGATGGGACTGGGGGCTGTTGAGTAGAGGAATAGCTGCAATGGCAAGAATCTCCCTTGGAAGAGGGCTCCTCACCTGAGCCCATGTCCTGGTGCTGGGTCACCTGTCCTTCACACCTGGGGGCCCTTCTGGCACACAGGGACCTGCCCAGGTGCCTGTCCTGAGCCCAGGGGCTGAGACCCCTTCCCACAGCCCCTACAGCACATCTGCAAACATCTGCATGCCGGGGGTTTGACCCTTAACAGGCCCCATTTATCCACCAAGGCAGAACTGGGGAATAACTGTGATCACTCTCTGTGATTTATTAGGACACTCCCACAGGAGAGGCCACACAGAGTCTCAGACTTGGGGCTGAGATAAAACAGAGCAAGACTTTCATTTGTGCTCCGGCTCATACTGGAAGCCACTGAAAAATGCGTAAAAGATGCAAGAAAAACACTTTCCCTGCCTGGAAAGGCACTGCAAACCAAGGCAGGGCACAAAGGGAGCCCAGATCAGCAGAGATGAGGAGTCAGGAAGGCTCAGGATCTGGTGAACCTGGTTTTATTTTCCCTCTGTGCTGGTGCCCTGAAGGTGTGACCCTCAGAGCAGCTCTGGAAACCTCTGTTCCATGTTCCCTGCACAGACAGCTCCAGCACACTCTGAGCAGCCCAGGAGCTGAGCTCCAGCAGGGACAGGATGTTTGCTGCTGTCCCATCCTTACAGCATGGCCACCCATTGTAGCTGTAGGGGTAACTCTATGGGAGAGGAGAGATGAAGGATGTCTAAGGATATTAGAAGGTTTTTTGAGGTGCTGAATATACTTTATTAAATTTATACTAAAATACATTAATAATAATTGAAGAGAGGATATACTACATACTTACTTCTAACTTACTCATCTTAGACTTGCTAACTCAGTCTTGTGACTTTGTTTACCTACAAAGACCAATCAAGTCCAGCTGTGTCTAGACTCTGAACAATCTCTATTTCACATTCCACAGGGAAGAACAGAGATAAGGATTACTTTTCTCTCTGCAGCTCTTCATGAAAAGTTTGTGCCCTGTTCCCCTCTTAGAGGGGAGTGAGGCAACAGCCACCAGCAGGAGATAAAGGTCTGACAAAAACAAGCAGTTTGAAATTTCAGCCTGAGCCGGGAGGTGAGGAAATCCAAGAGTCCCCACCCGTGGATCCCTCCTCCGGAGTGGGGCAGGGAAGGAGAGCACACCCCAAATTAACCCCAAAAGGACCATCAGCCACCTCAACCCAGCCTCAAGTGCCTCCTCAGAGCTCCCTGGGGGCTCCAGTCCCGCAGGAATCTCCATTAACCTGGCACTGTTTGCCTGTGCCAATCAGACCTATTTATTCCAGGCAGGGATGCACAGCTCCCCAGGGCAAAGTCAGCCAGTGGCTTCAAAGTTCCCCCAGAAGTAGTTTAAAAGCTCATTTGTGCTAATTGGCAGCCACTGAAATCCAGCTCATTGGCAGCTGGAGCAGAGCAGGAGGGGCCTCACCAGATCCTGGGATTTAACACTCACAGCACCTTCAAACCCGTCCTCAGCTCAATAAAGTCTGATCATAAATCCCAGATTTAAGGATTTGAGTTTGCACCACTTCAAAACCCCCAGGGACAGCACATGCGNCAAGGATTTCTTTAATGCCTGGCACTTACAGCCTGACTGACAACAAAATAAAGTGCAGGAAAAGGCAAAGAGAAAAGGGGCCAAACATTGCTCCTCAGAAACCCCTCAGATGGTGAGCAGAGTTTGGGTGGCCAGGACTGCACAGTGCTCATCTAATCCCAAATCTAATCCTAAATCCACTCCCAGTGCCCTGCAGGGAGGAACACCTCACTCCTTGTGCCACAGCAAAGGGAACCCTGCAGCTTCTGGGTCTCTGCTGCCCTGGGGGTTTGGCTCCTGCTGCTGCTCACACTCCCTGAAGGGCCCTTCCAGGAATGCAGGAATTCCTCATCAGGAACACAACTCTTCAGCAAGAACTGCACTGTAACTCCATCTTCTTCCACTGCTGCCAGAGTGCTAATTAAATGATAATTACTCTGGGATGTAATATGTATAACTATCAGGCACTTAACAGGGACGTGTTATTTACTTTGCTGGTTTTAACATGAATATATTTTTTCTCAAGGGCAGCCAAGCAGCTGACTTTGAGTTGTGTTCTTTCTTTCCACTGAGCACAAAAATCACAATGAGCAAATTTCACAGGTAAACAAAGTTCTCTTTGTCTCAGGCACAACAACAACAACCATGCCCTGGTTAAAGCACTGAGCTGGGGCTGAAGGATCAGGATTAACCCTGAGCCTGAGCTTGGTACCAAACTGGGACTTGGGCAGTGATTTCTGACCTATCTTCTACCAAAGTACTCCCACCCTTGCTCCAAGTGACATCAGATGAAAGAAACTACAATAAACTGACTTTGAAGGTGAAGATGGGCTGAGGTGAGCGTCTCTGCAGGACAAACCTGCTCTGTTTACAGCTGAAACACCATTTTTAATCTCTGAACACTCAAGTCAAACTGCAGAAATCAGGAGAGAAATCTCCCTGAGCAAATCATTGCCTGGAACAAAGATGCTGCAAGCCCGAGCTGTGCATCTGGGGACAGACACACAAAGGGAGCTGCCACAAAGCCGAGCTGAGAAGTAATTCCCTTGCCAGGGAGAGCAGAGCACAGGCCCCTGTCAGCTCCTAGGAAAGAGCAGGAACAGCAGAGCAGGGAAGGCTGAGGCCAGGGTAAGGTCAGGCTGAGCTGGGGGACAGCCCCAGAGCCCCTCTGCCACCACAGGGTCACTGTGGGGTGACTGTGGGGTGACTTTGGGGTGATTTTTGGGTGATTTTGGGGAGATTTTGGGGTGACTTTGGGGTGATTTTTGGGTGATTTTTTTGGGTGACTTTGGGGTAATTTTGGAGTGACTTTGGGGTGATTTTGGGATGATTTNATTTAACACTCACAGCACCTTCAAACCCGTCCTCAGCTCAATAAAGTCTGATCATAAATCCCAGATTTAAGGATTTGAGTTTGCACCACTTCAAAACTCCCAGGGACAGCACATGCATGCAGAGATTTCACCCCTGTGAAGGGGAAAGATTTTGTGGCCTTTTATTTCAGAGGATGGTTTGGGCTGGAGCCTTGCAGACCATCTCATTTCAACTCCTCCACCCCAAACCCTAAAGATCAGGTGGAGTAAAAAGGAAATAGATATTGGTATTGAATATAAAAATAGGAATAAAAAGAATATAAAATTTATATTGAATATAAAA
>VXBC01005827.1:36869-65636 GCA_013399945.1 Ploceus nigricollis
GGTGATTTTTTTGGGTGATTTTGGGATGATTTTGGGGTGATTCAGGGTGATTTTGGGGTGATTTTTGGGTGATTTTTTTGGGTGATTTTGGGATGATTTTGGGGTGATTCAGGGTGATTTTGGGGTGATTCGGGGTGATTTTGGGATGACTGTGGGGTGATTTTGGGGTGATTTAGGGGTGATTTTGGGGTGATTTTTTTGGGTGACTTTTGGGTGATTTTGGGGTGATTTTGGGGTGACTTTGGGGTGATTTTGGGGTGATTTTGGGGTGATTTTGGGGTGACTTTGGGGTGATTTTGGGATGACTGTGGGGTGATTTTGGGGTGATTTTGCACAATCCCATTCAAAGCTCCAGTACAACCACAATTCACCCACTGGTCCCAGTTCCCTCCAGTCCCTCAGCAGCAGCTCCTAAACCCCAATCCCTCCTCAGCCCCACAGTGCAGGCACTGCTGGAAGCCTGTGGGGCTGATGCCATCAGCAGTGGGGTTTGCACAGCCCCTGGTGCTCTGTGCCAGATCCCTGCAATGGCTGGGGAAGATTCAGGAGCCTCAAGTGCTTGGGAATTGCAGGGATATTCCTGCAGACAGAGTTTGGGTGAGTGATTTCCATCCCCATCACGGGTGTGAGGAGTGGTTATTGACAGCTGGAGCAGCTGCACTCGCTGGGAAATGAGGGAGCAGTGAAAGAGCCCTGTAAGCACCTCGAGGAGCTGAGTAATGCATTTATTGTGACACCTCCTTGATAGCAGCTCTTGGTGGGGAGGGAGCTCCCAGCTTTATCACACATCCCTGGCACAGCAGCAGATCCATCCTGTGCCTTTAACAGCAAATGTCACTCACTGCTCAGTGCTGGGCTTTGTTTTGTTTTACAACACTGAGAGAAGCTGATGGAAAACAAAAATGAAAATGGGGAAAACTGCAGTGAAATGTAAATGCAAGCTTGGTAAAGATGATTGCCAGGTAAGGGAATTCAGGGATGGAGAGGATGGTTTGGGTTCACCTCCACCTGGATTAGTGCAGATCCACACAACCACAAAGCTCAGAGGCTGATGCTGGCAGAGAGATTTATCCCAGCTGCTTGTTTAAGGGTCAGGCACCCTGAGCCAACAGCTCCCAGAGCTGCAGCCCCATCCCAGGGACACTGACCACACCAGGGGACCCTGGAAATCCCTGTTTCCTCCACAGCTGCACAAGCTGGGAAACACAAAGTGATCCAAGAGCTCTTGAAAAGGCAGAGTGGAGCAATGCTGAGCACAGGGCAGCCAGGGAAAAGCTGCAGATCAGCTCCTGCCTTCAAACCCTGAGCACCAGCACAGCCTTGACTGACTCCTGCTGGGATGGGGCACACCACCATGAGCCCCCTCTGGGACAGCTGCTTGTGGTTTAGAGATTCTTTTTTATTGAGTGGAGAGGGTGCTGGTGTTGCTTTTTTAGTTTGCTTTGGCTTGTTGTTTGTGGGGGTTTTAAATCACCAAATGCAAAATGCATTGATTTTTCTTGAATCACAGAATCCCAGAATGCCTTGGTTTTAAAGGGACTTTAGAGATCATCCCCATAAAGGGACTTTAGAGATCCCCCCCATCCCCCCCCTGCCATGCAGGGACCCCTCCCACTGTCCCAGGCTGCTCCCAGCCCCAGTGTCCAGCCTGGCCTTGGGCACTGCCAGGGATCCCGGGGCAGCCCCAGCTGCTCTGGGCACCCTGTGCCAGGGCCTGCCCACCCTGCCCGGGAACAATTCCCAATTCCCAATATCCCATCCATCCCTGCCCTCTGGCAGTGGGAGCCATTCCCTGTGTCCTGTCCCTCCATCCCTTGTCCCCAGTCCCTCTCCAGCTCTCCTGGAGCCCCTTTAGGTCCTGCAAGGGGCTCTGAGGTGTCTCCAAAACCTTCTCATCTCTACCCTGAGCACCCCCAGCTCTCCCAGCCTGGTTCCAGCCCTCTGGAGCCTCCTCTCCCAGGGGAGGCTTGGATTCCAGGCCCACTCAAAGTCATCAGCAAAACCCTCAGCAAGCTCCTGGGTGGCAAGAGTTCACCTTCCTGTATGAAATGTGTAAGGAAAAACTGAAAAATGTGTTTGGCTCACAGGCTGAGCACCAGGGGCCATCCCAGGCAGCTCCTGTGCTCTGCCACCTGGCAGTGGGTGACGAGTTGGGATGAAGGGCTCAGCCCTGTGTCCAGGTGCCATCAGCCCAGGGAGAACTGGACCTGGAGAGCCAGGATTTCATTCTGCACTGCACAGAGGGGAGCTGGTTTGATGTCAGCATTCAGGGGGCAGAAGAAATTCAGGAATCAGGGCCCCCTCCCCCTGCAGTGCCATCCCAAGGAGCAGATCCTCATTCCCTGCTGCACTCAGGGCAGCCAGCAGGAATGGTCATTCCTGTGTCTGCAGGGCTTTCCTGACAGTCACAACCAGCTGGCAACAACCCCAGGGCTGAGAGGGAGGGGGATGAGGGAACTCTGCTTCCCCAGTCCCGGGGGGACCTGCCTGTCACCAGCTCTGCAGGCTGAGTTCCCATCCTGATGGATAAAAATGCAGCTGGGAGCAGAGGGAGCTGCTCCCAACTCCTCGGGCAAGGTGCCACCTGGCACAGGGGATGCCAAGGGCTCCAGGTAGTGGGTTTGGTTTGTTGATTTGAAATTTTGCTATTTTTGACTTTTTTTTTGGTTAATGCACTAATGAGTGTGGGGGGTTTAGTGTTGGCTAATTACCAGTGTGTTTACTTCTTGTTGTGAGGGGGGATTAGCAGAAAGGTAAAGTGGGTTTAAAACTTTAAAAGGGTATAAAGAAAATTTATTAACAGTAACTAAAAGAAAGAGTAATAAGAATTAGAATAAAACTTTCAGAACACTTCTCTTTCCAACTTTCTTTTTCTTACTGACAATGTAAAGAAACAAAACCTGAAACTTTAGTTCGTGTACTATTTTTAGAATAGGTTTTTTTTTCAGTTTACTTAGGGAGAGAAGTCTTTCTTGTTAATGTTATGGAGACTTTTTTACAAGATAAAAAAAGGTTATTTTGTGGCTCTCAATTTTATCATGAATAGCAGCTGCTCAGGGAAATCTGTAATTGTGAAGTCTCTCTTATTTTCTGCTTTCATCTTGAACATGTATTTTTCACAGAGGTGTGTCACAGTGGCTGGAAGCTTTCCATCACTTCCCTAGATGTCTTTCCTGTAAAACCATGCCACTCCACCGTTCCCATGTGGCTCAGGAGGGATCTGTCTCCCACTCCAGGAGTTCTGTGGCCTGGGGCTGAGCCTTCCTTGTGTTTTGCCTCGAAGCTGAGCAGTGTCAGATTCCAGGGGAAAGGATCTGCAGCTTGCCCTGGCACAGCTCCAGCAGGCTGCAGCCTTTAACAAATCCAGACTGATGGAATCTGCAGGCTGGGAAAGCCTGGAGGGAGGGCATGTCAGTGTCTGAAGCCCTAAAAAGAAGTTGGCTTAGCAGGGAACCTTTGCCAGGGGATCATCTGCAGAGCCCTGCACGTCCCAAGGCTGGGGAACCACACCAGGAGCTGCCCTGAGTTCATTCCCTCAGGACGTGCCCCAAGAATTCCAACCCAGCTCTGATTCTTGGACAAACCTACAGTGCATTTATGCTGTGTCTTTGCAGAGGCTTCCTGCTTGTGGAGAATCAGCAGTGGGAAGGAAAGAGAAAAAATTCCAGTCCTGTGCCAGGAGCTGCTGCTGGCTTTACCCCAGGGAGGAACAACTCTGCCCTCTGTGCCCTTTTCCTACAGAGCACCACTGCCAAAAGAGCCAGGAGCACTTTCACTCCAGCTTGAATGAGGGATTTCAGTCAGAGAAAAGGTGCTGATTGCACAGCCTGAGGCAGAGCAGGAGGAGTGAGGAGAAGCTGCAACATCTGGGTGCCAGATGCAGGGGCAGGAGGTGGAAATGTTAAGGGGGGATTGAAGACAGCTCCAAACCTTCCCTGAGCTGTGGGATAAGAGTGCACACGTCCTCCATGGGACAAGGGCTGCCATGGAAAGGTTCCCAATCCCCACCTGAAACACATCTGAGCACTTCAGTGCTGCAGCTGAGCTGCAAAACCTCCTCATCCCAGTCCCACTGCTGGGAGAGGTGACACTGACATTTTCACAGGTGGCAGCAAATTGTGGCTGGCAGGCTCTCACTGAGGAATTCTCTGGGAATTAAGAGAACCATTAAACCCCACACTGAGGGCTTGTGATGTATTTTAGAGATTCTTGCCTGGCAGTTTTAAAAAATCCAAGAGTTCTGTCCTACAAAACCCTGCCCAGATTGACATTCCCAGAAATTGTTGCTCCCTGCCTGCAGCTGGGCAGCACCAAAGGGCAGCAAAGGCACTGAAATAACTTATCCTGGGCCAAAATCTCCCAGACTGGGGAAAAACCTACCCAAAAATTTACTCTCATCAATAACCCTGAACCATCACAGAGTCCCAGACTGGTTTGGGGTGGAAGGAACTCAAAACTCATCCAGTGATCCTGGAGCTCTCTGTCCCTCAGCATTTAGAAACAGTTTGGCCAAATTTGGTCCTAATCCTGCAAACAGCACCTCATGCAATGTTTGCAATTAGAAGATGTGAGAGAATCCCAAAATATGTATTTTCCATAGGATCAGTGCTTACTCCTGATCTTGTCTTTAACCCCAACTCAGCAAAACCCTGAACACATCCTTGGCATTGAACTCCCACACCTTCACATCCCTGATTTTATACATTCCACTCTTCTGCTCCAGAGCTGGTTCCACTGAGGCCAAACCAGCTCATTCTAATTAACAAAACTGCTGCCTTCTACCTGGAGGTTTGGGAACTCCTCCAACAGCTTTTAGGAGACAAAGGAAATCCATGGCCAGGGCACCAGTGATGAGCACTCCTGGGGTCACCAGGAGAGTCCAGCCCTTCATCTGGAGCATTCTTGGAAATGGAAATGGAAATGGAAATGGAAAGGAAAGGAAAGGAAAGGAAAGGAAAGGAAAGGAAAGGAAAGGAAAGGAAAGGAAAGGAAAGGAAAGGAGAGGCAAGGAGAGGAAAGGAAAGGAAAGGAAAGGAAAGGAAAGGAAAGGAAAGGAAAGGAAAGGAGGAGCCATTGGAGAGGTGGCAGGAGAAGGTCTGAGCCAAATGAAAAGCCAAATTAAAGCAATTTACAGAAGAACAGAGTTACATGGGTTCTTTGACACGGTTAAAGCCACAAATTCATTTTATCTCCCCTCAGCTTGTGCTCCTTGGCAGTGCAATGAGCAGAAGGTAAAAGCAGTTGGCTGGTGCCCTGCCCGCTGCACCCTCTGCCTTCCTTATTCCCTGCACAAAGCTGGGATTTGAATGCACAGGTTCTGCCCTTGGGGGGCTGCAAAGCTCAGCCCCGTGCATTTGTGACTGGGGCCACTGGGTCTGGAGCTGCTCTGCAGGTCCTGTGCTGGCTGCAAAGAAGGAGATGACTTTGAGTGATGTTAGAAACATCAAACTGCCCCAAAAGAGTCTAATCTCCAAAGCACATGCACAGGGCTCTGGGCCACCTGCTGGGTTTCCACCCCTGCCCCTCCCAGGTGCTTTGCTGGGAGCTGCAGGTGGAGGAGGCACCTCCCTCACACTCCCAGAAGATTCCCAGTTCTGTTCTTTTTTTATACATTTTATACAATGAAATTATTAAATTTATACAATTTAATAATTTTATACAATTATTTTAGCAGAAAAGCCCATCTGGCCAATGCAAGCATTGGAAAACCTCTGTGCACTGCCACAGGAAACCATCACACATGCACACACCCCCAGATTCCACAGCTCACCTTTCAGAGCAGGCTGAAAAATTCAGCTCTCCCTTTAAACATGAAAAGTGCTGTTCTTTTACCTTTTCTGAGTGCCCCAAGTGCCTCCAGAGTTGCTTTTGAACCACACTGAGAGTCAGATGCAAGAGCCAAAACTCTGCAGCTCCAGCCTGGGATTTGGAGCATCTGTGTGGTTGTTTTTTCTCCCCATTAATTTAATTTGACAGAAACGAGCAGGAAAGCTTCTGGCTCCCGTGTGGGCAAAGTGGATAAACAGCAGGAATTTTAAGGGAAGCTGAAACTAAACTGAAGAGAAAGAGGCTGGTGCCCTGGCTAACAGCCTTGTGTGCTTCCTCTTCCCATCCCAGGCTCCGTGCCCTGCATGTTATAATGAGACTCTTTGCCTGCCCACCACTTGTTCCAACCTATCCTTTGCATTTCATTTGGACCATTTGGACTGGAAAAACAACACATCCTCTCCCAGGAGGGATTCCGGGATGCAGGAGCAGAGGCAGTGACCCATCACTGCCTGGCTGCCCCCAAATCCACCAGATTTGGACTCCAGAGCAGCAAATTTTCATCCCACTGCTCTGGAAAAACCTGCAAGAGTGAGTAATTCCTTAATGGGAAAACGTTTGTGTAGCTCTGTAGTGAGAACTGCATGAATTTAACATCCCAATTATCCTTGCAGAGTTGATCTTGAAACCTTGTTTGGTTTTATGATTTCCCTGTTTGGTTTTATGATGTCCCTGTTTGGTTTTATGATGTCCCTGTTTCCAGATGTGGGCAGCACTTGGCCCTTGCCCCCTGCCCCTGCTCCTGGATCCAGAGGACACCTTAGGGATGGCTGCTGGCTCCAGCTGGCTCCCAGCCTGTGCACAGCCAGGGCTTGAGCCAAAGGGGAACCTCTCTGACCTCCCTGAGCAGAAGCTTTTCCAGAAAAGAAAGAATTTCACGGACTGAAATGCATGCAGGGCTGGAGGAGGCTCAGGGCTCATCCCACTGCTGGACTGGGAGCTCTGCTCCCCAGGGGAAGGGACAGGGGGATTTCTGTGCAGGGACAGGGGGATTTCTGTGCAGGGACAGGGGGGTTTCTGTGCAGGGACAGGGGGGTTTCTGTGCAGGGACAGGGGGATNCAGCAGAGCTCTCACCACCATCAGTCACCCATCCTAAACCTGACCCATCCCTCTCCAATCAATGGAAAATCTGGGCTCAAGAGGGTTTTTTGCAATCAGGTTCAGCTGGGAAAGGGGTTTTGGTCCAACCAGGAATCCAGGGGCAGCCACAGCTTCTCTGTGCCAGGGCCTCCCCTCCCTCACAGGGAACAATTCCATCCCTGTATCTGACCTAAATTCCCTCTGGCAGTTTGACCCCATTCCCCTTGTCCTGTCCTTCCAGATCCTGGTGCAGGGTCCCTCTCTGCCTTCCCTGTGTCCCCTCCACACCCTGGCAGGTGCTGGGAGGTCTCCAACCCCCTCCTCTTCCCCAGTATTCAGCACTAGCTGCTTTGGGATTTTCCACAGGGTTATCAGCCCCTCATCTGGACAATGTAAACAGGTAAAGACCCTGCTCTGAGGGATGGCCAATGGTTTAGAGCTGAAAGAGGGTGATGCTGTGGGACAAAAAGCCCCAACAACCCTCTCTGTCATGAGGGACAAACCCCACTGAGAGCCCAGGCACAGAGAGGGGACAGGGACACACAGGGCTGTGCTGGTGCCACGATCTCTGGTGGCTCTGTGGGAGCCAGGATCCAGAGACATCACAAACCCCTCATGAGCTCTTCAGCAAGCACTTTGGTTTTATTTTACCCACTGCACACCCACCACAGCCCCTTGCCTGTTTCTCCTGCAGCCTTCTCAACTATCTTCTCTTAACAATTTTCTCTTTACTTCTCTTTCTCTTTTGTTTTGAGAACCTTGATTAGATTAATCCCCCCAAAATCCCCAGACTAACATCTTCATTTCAGGTGACATCACTGCCTGATTTCCATTCAGCTTCACAAAGACATGGTCCTTCCACCAAATAAGGATGGAAACAAAAATCCCAGACAGAAATCACTGAGAACTGACCAGCTGCCTTAGGAAGTGATGCAGGCTCCAAAATTGCATTTGAGGAGCTGCCAGCAGCAGTTCTGCCCACAGCAAGCCAGGGAAACTAAAGTGCACTTGCCCAAGGCAGGGAGTCCTGTCCCCAGGGTCACCCAGCACAGGTGCCTGCCTGGGGCTCTCTCACATTAATGGCTCAGCACAAATTAAGAAGAAAGAGGGCTTGGAGGGCACTGCCTTTGGGGCTGGGTTATTTTTAATCCCAGTGCAGAGAATAATTCATTATGGGCATGATCAACACAGAGGGATCAGCTTCACAAAACAACCAGACAGCTTCAATTTAATTTTTAAAAGAAGGTTATTTTCATTTGTACAAACATGGAAAGCACTTCAGAAATGTTAAACTGGTGGTGTAAGAGTTGTTTCCATCAACCAAAGAGGATAAGAAAGGCAATACAATTTCTAATACCTCTATTAATAAAATTTATGCAGGTTTGAGACAGTGAGAATGGCTCTTGTGAACAATAACCCCCTGCAGAAGTGGAGTGCACTTCCTTATTTTGCAGCTCCACATCTGCACTGCATCTCCCAGGCTCAGGGAAGGGATTTAAAATCCTTGAAATTCTTTATGGAATGTGAGAACTGCCAGCAAATTCCACCATCTCAGTTCTGTATTCCCAAGCAACACTGAAAAGATGGAAAAATAGCAGGAAATATAAGGAGTGCTGGGGAAGCACTGCCACAGGACACAGGTTATTCTTATAAAACTTCATCATTCAGGTAACCAATTTCCTGATTTATTTTCATATTAAATGTTTCATGCAGTGCCCTGGATGCCCTGACAATCAAAACATTCAACATCACAGCTGAGAGACAGATCCAGTGTATTTCCCAGTACTGTTTTCCTGGAAAGGACCTTGCCTTTGTTCTGCCTGAAATCCAACATTTCAGCAGNTAAAACATTCAACAGCACAGCTGAGAGACAGACTCAGTACAGTTTTCTTGGCCTGAAATCCAACATTTCAGCAGCCAAACTGTGCCTTCTGACATTCCCAGCCCACGAGAGCCCTGTGCTGCTCCACTGGGACTGACCTGAACAGAACCCAGGAACTGGGGACCAGCACAAGGAAATCTGGATATTGGGCAGGAATTGTTCCCTGGCAGGGTGGGCAGGGTGGCACAGGGTGCCCAGAGCAGGGCACACACAGGGGAATTAGGAATTGTTCCCTGTGAGGGTGGGCAGCCCTGGCACAGGGTGCCCAGAGCAGCTGGGGCTGCCCCTGGATCCCTGGCAGTGCCCAAGGCCAGGCTGGACACTGGGGCTTGGAGCAACCTGGGACAGTGGGAGGTGTCCCTGCCATGGCAGGGGTGGCACTGGATGGGCTTTGAGGTCCATCCAGCCCCTGCTCACAAACACAGCAGGACACACAACACACACATCCCTTTGTCATTTCCTGGGTGGAATCCCCTTCTCTTCCAGTGGCCCTCATATTTTCATGTTTCTAATTCCACTGCTATGCTTTTTGGAGCATCAAATATTCCCTGACCTTCCCTGAGCATCAAATAACCCTGAGTTAGGGTTTTAATATAGGCAAAATTCTGCCTGCCATATGTGAGGGGGAGCAGAACATGCTGAGTGCACAAGTGGGTGGAAGAGTCCAGGGGGAGTTGCAGCAGAAGGAAGGGAAGACACTGCATTAAATATTGGTGTTTGAAAGCTGCTGAGCAAAGGAGGAAGGCTGTGGCAGCCAGGTCTGAAATCCCTCCCTGCTCCATCACTGCAGCCCCAGCAGCAAGGCACAGAGTGCAGAGCCTGATGCCCAGAGGGGAACATATGGTGAGCAATTCCAAACTCATCCATTTTCCTGCTGAAAACTCAGCAGATAAATATGCCAGTGTTTGTCTGATCCTTTTTCCTGCACAAGGGGACAAACCCTGCAAGGTGCTGAGCACCAGCAAGTTTTTGGAGGCAGACCCCAGAGCTGAACCTTGTGGGCGATGGGCACCTCATGTCCAGAGCTCTCCTTATCCTTGTCACCTGCATTTGCAACCCCACTGCCTCACTTCTGTCCCCTTTGCTCCTTTCAGAGGCTGAATATTGGCCAGGGCTGGGTGAGAACAGACTGATCCTGTAGGAGCCCAAGGGATTCTGCTGCAGCCTGGGGGCAGGAGCAGCTGTCCACTGAGGGTTTCATTCCTGTAAATGTTTCCAGTGGCAGTGAGTGACAGTTACAGAGTTTGTGATGTTTTGGCTCATGAGGAAGAGTAATGCAGCCCAAAACCTCAGCTCTTCACTGCAGCAAATCACTCAGCAGTGCTCAGAGGTCCTCAGGACCAAAATCCAATCTCCAAAGGTGACCTGGACACCCACAATGCTGATCCTCATCGATTTGGGGCTGATCCCTCCTTTCTCTGGCTGTTCTGAGGAAAATGGCTCTGAAATCCATCCCATTTGCTTCCCAAACACTGCAGGGGAAGCTCAGAATGAATGAGGTGTGATCAGTACACATTCCCTCAGCTGGGCACCCGGTCAGCAATGCAGCAGGAAGCTTTCCCACCAGAACACCTGGGCAGAGCTGGGCAGCAGCCTGGATTTTCAGGTGTCCTCCTTGCTCTCAGTGCCCCTGGGGCTGGGCCCTGGCACCCACACTCCAAGCCCTGCCCAGCTCAGGTGCTCCTCATGTTCCAGAGCTCCCAGTGGTGGCAGCGAGGCCACCCAGGCCCCCTGTCCTTAGGGCCATGGAGAAATCCCAGATATGTCCCCTGTCACTCCATCCTCCAACCCCTTCCAAAGCTGCTCTGAAACCCCAAAGCTGTGCTCACCCAGCAGGTGCCAGGATTTTGGAGCTGGTTTGGGCACACAGCAGCACAGCCCTGCTGCTGGGAAGGACCCTTATTCCAGAGCCTTCCCAAAGACAGACTTTCCTGGGGAGACAGTGCTGCTGCTCTCCCTCCTTCCAAAGCCAGGCTGTCCTTGTGGCTTGTCCCAGCAGCCCCTGATCTGGATGAAATCACTACAAACTCTTTATACTCTTCCACTACTCCAAATCTCTCCACACCTGGGCTCCCTCGGTGCCTCAGGGGCAAAAGGTGGGAAACACCAACATCCAACACCCCTGGAGGCCCTGCAGGAGCAGTCCCAGGTCCCTGCAGAGCATGTCCCAGGTGGGATACTGCAGCTTTTCTTCAGCAGCAGCCAGAGCTGGGCTCTGCCAAGCCCCTGAGGCTCCCTGCAGCTGCCTGGTGACACTCAGCCCCAGGGACCTGCTCTGGAGTGACAGGGCTGTCACAAAGCCAGCCTCATGGATTAAACATCAGAGCACTCCCCTGCTGCTGCCAGGCCCTGCCAGAGCCAGCAGGGTCCCCTGGCATGCCTGGGGACACTCCCTGCAGTGCTCAGGGCTCCTGGCATCACTCCCCAGGCTTGTTCAGGCTTTGGGACACTGCAGGTGCTGCTCTGGCTGTGCCAGGAAGGTCTGTGGGTGACACCTCCACCCCTGGCAGGTTTTCCAGGGCATGTCATGTAACACAACAGGCTTTTCCCAGCAGGATCATTTGTGTTCTGTTCCTCACTGTGCCAGACTGAGAGCTCAGGCCAGGCCTCACACGAGCTGAGCCTAAAGGAGGCAGGAACAGAAAGCAACGTGCTGAGAGAGGCTGGGAATTGGTGTTTGGCTGCCAGGGCACTGCCAGGGCACTGATGGAGAAGGACCTGTGACACCTCCTCCCACCTGGGGACACCTTCCTCCAGCTACTCCCACTCCAAGGCACCATGGATCACTCCTGGGTGGATTCCACCCATGGCTGCTCAATCTTTTGGGACCTTTTGGGAGCCCTGAGATACAGAGAGAGACAAAACATCCACCGTGCTGCCAGTGGGTCCAGGAGGGAACGTGCTCATGCTCAACACCCTCCTTCCTGCCAGGGCAAAAAAGCAAACAAAGGAGGATGAGGATGGATCCTGTGGGCCAAAAGGAGCTCCCCTGGCCAAGCTGGTAACAAAGACCTGCCCCTGCCACCAGTAAATCAAACTGGTAACCTCCAGAGCTGCCAGGATGCTTTATTAACCATCTGCTCCCTTTGCTGCTGGCTGTGACTGATGTTTGCAGCTGGCAAACTTTGTCATTTTCAGACAGCTCCTCACTGCTGTGAATTTATCTGAGCCTGGTGGCTCCCAGTGCTGGTAGAGGAGATCCTGGCAGCAGGACACTTCTCCAAGACAGAGAGGGCACCAGCCAGCCCCTGGCATCCTTCTGCCTGCCCCCAGTCCCACCTTGCTCCCTGCCACATCTACAGGCAGCTAAAGGCTTTTCTCACCCTGCTTAAAGCCCAGATCCTGTGGTGGGAACCCCAAACCTTCCACAAAGGCCCCTTCCAGGAGCTCACCCTTTCCATGACTTTTGAAAGAGCATTTGCAAGCAATTAATAGTCCTTTGCCTTTTTTCTCTCCCACACAGAACTGGGCAAAAAAAAAAAAATCTCTCCTTCAGAAAGCACAGGACACAAACCAAGCAGGGCATTTAATGGCCTCTGTACTGATACACTGGGAAAATTCCTCTTTTCAGGAGCATCCTTGATGGGATGCTAATGAGAGACGATCTTTCAGAGCAGGAAAGCTCCTCAGAGAATTTAAATATCCATTTCTCAGGATCTCAGAACTTGAGTCAATATTTCACATCTACAAGGGATGAAAGGAAAGCTCGTGGGGCCTCTGCAAGCTGACTTCCAGCTCCCTGCTCCTGTGCCCTGCCTCCTTAGAAACATTTCTGTGAGGCAAACCCCAGTGGCAACACGCAGGGTTTTTATTTATATCATTCAGGATATAAATCCTCTCCCATCCATTACCACTGTCCAGAGTCTCAGAGCACTCCCACAGATTGTCCCTTTCTGTGCAGGGTACTTCACCTTCCCCACCTGGGTGAGGAAGAACCCAACTCCATTTTTAGGCTCTCACATATTAAAGCCAACAGAAAAGAGCTGAAAAGTTCATTCTGCAGAAGCCCTGAAGAAGCCAGTCAGCAATGTTTACATCTCCCATGGAAGGAGTTCTTTAAGTTTACTCAGAAGTAGAAGACCATGGATTGTTTCTTACACTTTCTGCCCTGTGTTTGAAGGGAGCAGAGGCAGAGCTGTTACAGATCTCTGTGCAGGTGTGGGCAAGGGGAGCTGGAAGAGTTTAACAGGGACATCCTGCACTGCTGAAACTCGGGATTGCTGGCACTGGGAGTGCTGGTAGGCAAGGTCAGGATAAAATCATGGAGTTCTTTGGGTTGGAAAAGGCCACGGAGTCCAACTGTTCTCCATCACTGCCCAGGCCACCACTGCCCCATGTCCCCAAGTGCCACATCCACAAGGCTGCTGAACCCCTCCAGGGATGGGGACTCCACCACTGCCCTGGGCAGCTGTGCCAGGGCTGGACAACAAATTCCAGGAAGGAATTTCCCCAAAATCCACCCTGAGCCTGCCCTGGCCCAGCCTGAGGCCGTTCCCTCTCCTCCTGTCCCTGTTCCCTGGAGCACAGCCCGACCCCCCCGGCTGTCCCCTCCTGGCAGGAGTTGTGCAGAGCCACAAGGGCCCCCCTGAGCCTCCTTCTCTCCAGGCTGAGCCCCTTCCCAGCTCCCTCAGCCCCTCCTGGGGCTCCAGCCCCTCCCCAGCTCTGTTGCCCTTTTTACACCCAGCAGTTCTCCCATTCCAGTTTGATTCCTGCTGAATTCCCAGGTCAGCTCTGCCCTGCTCCAGCCCAGAACTCTGGATGTGACACTCAGCCACCCCCTCTGGGCTCTCTCAGAGTGTGTGTCCCTGCAGAGCAGCCCAGGCTGAGGATGTGCTGCAGCTCCAGGTGGCACTGAGCACACGGGAGCTCCACACTCACTCATGTGCTTGGTCTCCTCTGAACTCTGACTCACCCCCAGAGAGGCAGCAGGCTGCAGAAAGAGCTCCTACCACACAAGGCAGAAAAGTTCTGCTCTGTCCCTGCTCACCGAGCCCTGAGCCAAACTCCCTGCAGGGCTTCAGGCTGGCTCTGAGCAGGGCAGGAGCAGGAAAGAGCTCTGCCCTCCATCCAGCCAGACTGTGGGACAGCCCTCCCCTAAAAATCCACCTTGCACCCTCAGCCAAGGCAGTCTGGCAAACCAAAGGGCTCCAGTAAACTGATGGAGAAGGCCCCTTCTCTTCTGAGCCTGCTCATGGAATCAGAGGGTCCTGGGCTGGAAAAGCCCCACAGGGATCATCCAGTGCAACTCCTGGCCCTGCACAGACACCTCAACAATCCCCCCCTGCCCCTGCCAGTGTTGTCCAAACCCTCCTTGAACCATGGCAGAGCTGCTCCTCACCAAGCCCTGAACTCTGCTTTATTCCAAGCCCCAACTCACAGGGTTTGCTCTGGGGAAAATAAAGAAACAAATAAATAAAATTCCCTTTGCTTGTACACAGCAAGAAAGATAATGCTGGTTTGCTGTGGAATAAAAATGCCACCAGTTATTTATCCAGGTGAAGAATTAGGTACTGCACGAGCTGGGAAAGCTCAATGAGAAAGTAAATCCTTAGGATGGAGCACATAGGGAAAAAAAAGATTAATTGATTTGTGACTACAAGGAGGTTTATTCAGAACCATATTTATCACTACAGCGTGCTTGAATTCGGCAGGAACTCCACTCAATCTTCTTCTGCAGCCTTTCTTTGCTGCTCAAGGAAATACATCAGCAAGAAGAGAGAAATGACACTTAATTTTAAGGAGCATCACCTTACTTTAGGGAATAAACTCTCCTTGGAGCTGCAGCTCTGGGACACGTGCCCAGCTGAGCCCAGGTGGGATCTGGCAGGCTCCTGAGCTGGCACACCCAGAGCTTTGCTGCCACACTGAAGGGACCCCAGATTTACATCCCAGCTGGGGCCATTTCCTCCTCAGGGTGCTGAAGGTGACAAGTTGCTTGGAGTGGAAGAAAGGGGGGAAAGGGAAGATGCAGGAAGAGGGAGGATGGGCATTTTCCCCTCTGTGCCACCTCTGCCTCTGGGCTGTGCCAGGGGTGCCAGGGAGCCTCTGGCCCTGCAGAGCTCAGCCCCAGCACAGCTTGTCTGTGAAATGCTCTGTGGAGACCTGGTGCAGCTGAGACTGAATCCCACTCCAACCCAGCAGCCCAGCTTCTCCCTCTGCACCCCTCTGTGCACAGCAGCACCAGGGAAGAGCTGTCCAGCTCCTTCATTTATCTCCACACAGAAATGGCTCTGTCCTTTAAAGAACTCCCAGTTCACAGCTCACACCTGAACCCAGGGCTCTTACAGCCATGCCACAGGGAAACTGATACCAGAAACAGAGATAACTGAGCCTGCCAGGAGCTGGGCAGACCCTGAGCTGGGAATTCTCGTGGATTCTGCTTCCCTGATCCTCCTGTCACTCCTCTACTGCCTGTTCAAACACTTATTTGCTCTTATTTACCCACTACAGCCTTAAAATACATAGAGATTTCAATACTCTAAAGACAGGTTAATCATTTATTTATTGTTTGCTTCTTATTTCAGAGGCCTGAATTACACCATCATTACTTGGAGAATGGCTCTAACAACCCAAGCTGTTTGTCTAGCAGCCTCATTTATTTTTGCATTATTCCCCCTCAAAATCAGAACAAAATAAGAAAAATACCCTTGAGCACTTCATCCAATTTTAAAGAGCTGTGTTAGTCCCCACAAGAGCCAGCAGCTGAGCTCCCAATTATGGGACAGATCAAGCAATAACTCTGGATCATCTGGCACAGCTCAGGCAACTCGGAATGGAGCAGGCAACTGCAGGAACTGGGCTGCAAAGGCTGGGAAGGAGCAAAGTGAGGGAAAGCTGCTGCCCTGTGCAGTGCCCTGAGGGAGGCAGGGGAAGCCCAGCCAGCCCAGGGGTGCTGCAGCCCTGCTGCCCCAGCAAGGGGAAGGAGAAGGGTGGTCCAGGAATGCTGCAGACCCTGCCCCAGGTGTGCTTTGGGCTCCCCACACTCAGCACTCCCAACATTTGTCCCTGCACAGCCCCGGCCCTGCCTCGCTGCAAACATTTAAAGATGTTTTCCCTTAATTCCCAGTTTTCCCTGCTTCTTCTGGAAAATGAGCCATGACACATGAGCCATTTGCAACGCTGCCAGTGTGACACTGGCTGTATTTCCATGGCAACTCTCCCCTCTCCATGCCCAGCCTCTGGATGTGCATTCCCAGGCTGCAGACACACATCATTATATTTAATCTGAACAAGTGTGTACCTGAGTTGACTTTATTGCATGAAACTGCATAAGAAATTAAATTTCTCTCACTATTTCCTGCTCTCCCATCCCGGTGTCATTACTTGCAGGGCTCTGCCATTACTTGTTGGCATTTTGCATCAGTACATAATGATACAATATCAGATAATGTTAAGATGCAGAAACCACTCCAAACACCAGACAGCAATTTTCTGCTCAGTTTCCCAATTTAACCTGAATTGATACTACACTGTAAGTCTGCATGAGGTTCAGGGACTGCTCTAATTAGAGCAGCATCTTGGGCAGCAGCACTCACTTGCATCCTGCCTGTTTGGTCCTGGCCTTGATAGGGCAATTAAGAGGCAGAGGAGAGAATTCCTCTCCCACATTTGTCCTCATGAACAGCACCAGGTCCTCCTGTTACAGCTCATCTTCTGATCCTCCAGCCCAGAGCAGCTCTCAGCCCTCATGAAATTCACTGTGTTTTATAAATCCCACTCAAATGGACAAGTTTAACTTCCCCTGCCCAGGAAAATGCTGTGGGATGGTGAGCACACCTCGTGGGGCACAGCACCTGCAGCGAGGCCGCGGCAGCTCAGGAGTTAAAAAGTGCCCAGCAGTGGCACCAGAGCCACGGGCAGGGCCTGAGCCAGGAGCTGCCCCTGCCCAGGAGGCAGAACTTCTGCCCTGGGCAGTGCCCAGCCCTGAACAGGCTGCCCAGGGAGGGGCTGGAGTCTCCCTCAGCGGGGACACTGCAGAGCCCTCTGCACACAATCCTGTGCCCTGTGCTCTGGGATGGCCCTGCCTGAGCAGGGAGGTGGCACCGGTGACCCTCTGTGCCCCTTCCAGCCCGAGCCACCTCTCTGGTTCCCCACCTCCCCTCACCACTGGCACAGCAAATCTTCTCCTGCTGACTCAGCTCTGGTCTTTTCCACCCCTGGATGGAAATGGTTTTTCCCTGCTGTCAGTCCAAAGAACCTGTGGGAGCTGTGCTGACCCCCAGGAACCCCCCAGGCCCCTGAGCAGGCAGAGGGACCCTGCCCACACTGTGGGATGGCAGCAGGCACTGAACCCCCTGACTGAGGGAGGAGCTGCTCCAGGATAAATCCTTCTTCCACAGGATCCCTAAGAGCTCCAGTGAAGAGGAGCAGAGGCAGTGAAATACCCTCTTGAGTCCTCATTAACCCCTTTTCCCCAGAAAACAGTGCAGGAGCTCAGAGAACAGCACAGTCTGGACAACACACTGGGGCAGGGGGTGGGATTCTTGGAGCTGTCCAGTGCAGCTGGACCTTGATGATCCTGGTGAGTCCCTTCCAGCTCAGGATGTTCTGTCCAGTGACTTTTATGGTGCTATGGAGAGGACCCACGTCCCTGTGGGGGACACAAACACGGCCCCACTGCAGCCATGGGGCTGAATCCCAGCCCAGGGCATTCAGAGAACGACTCCATGGGGTGTGATAAAAACCAGAAACCACTGGGTAGGAAGTGCCTGAAGGAGACTTGGCAGCATTCTTCCCTCTTGGAAAGCCACTGGCAGGAGCTGCCTTCTGTGCAGCTCCAAGGCCAAATGCAGGAGGAAAGCATTCCTCTGGCAGCACAATGTTCCCATCAGGGACTGAGCCTTTTGTGCTGCCTTCATCTGAACTCAGCTGGGGGGACTCCTGCAGCCTCAGAAACTCCTTTTAGCTGATGCCTGTGGCTAGAACTTCCTGCTTTTTCAGAGAAGCCTAGAAGGACAGAGAAAATGAAGCCATCACTCTCAGTTCTGACTGCCCCATCTTGCAGAAACAGAACCTAAATGAGGCAAAGCTGGGATGAGACAAAAACTAAATAAAGCCAGGATTTGCTAGTTTAAGCTGTCAGAAATGCATCTTGCATCTCTCCTCAAGAACGATTCCACATGTTCACAAAGATGCTCGTGGCAGATGAAAAAATCCATGTGGAAACCCTGGAAGTGTAAATGGATATATTCAAACCAAAGGCACAGCAGTGTTTTGTCACATATTTTGTGTGCTCACCTCTCACTGGGGAAGCATTTCCATGTGTTTGATCTGAGTTTTTCTAAACAGTGTTAGAAACAGCTGGAAAGTTCTAAACTTCATTTTTCCAAATGAAAAACTTCATCAAAATGGGCATTTACACATGGCTGGGGCAGGGCAGGGGAGGTACCAGCAAATTTTCCATCCCTGAAAAATCTCCCAATTTTTTCATTTTTTAATACTGAGGGTGCAAATCAGCCCAATTTCCTTTCATTAGGACTTGTTATGTTGCTCTTGCTTTCTCTGAAAAATTTCACAGGAGAAAAAGAATTCCCAACAAGCTTTAATTTTAATTGATTCCTATTCAACCCAATGAGGTCATGCATGTTTAATTATCATCATCCCTATTACAGATGGAAAATCAACTTCCTCTGATGTTGCTATGCTAATTATCATCTCAATTGTTTAGCAGTGGCATCCCACAACTGATGGAGATTATGGCAAACAAAGAGCAAAAAGACCTGCACAGAACATTGCAAACAGTGGCCAGGACTCAGCAAAGCCCTGGATGGAACACGTGGATCACACCCAGCACCATTCAGAGATTCCTTTTAGCTCCCCAAGCTCAAAGATTTTGCCATGCTGAACTTCCAGTAAAATAAAGAGGAAAACCAGGATAAAAATATCATCCCATTCCTTGAAGTGCTGGGAATGGAGGGGGAGAGGAATTAAAAACGAGGCTTTGAAAGGGATAAAGCATTTGTGAAATTCAAGGCTGCTCCAAACACCAGCTCAGGTCTCTCAGACTGGGAATGAAACACAGAATCCCAGAATGGTTTGGGTTGGGAGGGGCATCAGTTCCACCCCTGCCATGGCAGGGACACCTTCCACTGTCCCAAGGTGTTCCAATCCCATCCAACCTGGCCTTGGGCACTTCCAGGGATCCAGGGGCAGCCACAGCTGCTCTTTGCCCGCCCCACCTCACTCTCCCCTGCTCTGGGCACATTTTTGTACATCCCTGGCAGCAGCAGCCCCTCCATCCCTCTGCCAGTCTGTCCCTGAGGTGCTCCCAGCTGCCTGCCAGTGATGGTCACTTTCCCTCCTGATGATGCTGCTGCTCCAAGACTCTTCAAAAGTGAGCTGGGCTCAGGTCTGAGAGTAAACAAAGGCCACCCAAGAGCTGCAGGGGACTGGAAATGCTCCTTTTTCCTCACAGGGGGGGAAGGTAAACTTGATGCAAATCTCTGCTCCAAGCAAGCATAATCCCTCTGCATCCCAATAAATTGTGGCATCTACAAGGACAGCTCCAGCACATCAGTGCAGTGATGTGTGTGACCCAAAATAAGAACATGAGGATCAGGAGGCTGCTCTCCAGAGCAGCTGGGTGTGCAGAGCTCTGCAATGCTTATTAGGTTCGTTTAAGCACCAAATTAAGCAAAAAGTGGGAGGAAAGACTGATGAAACCATAATCTGATCTCCTGCTCCAAGTTTAACCTTAGCTTGGCAGCTCTGTCTGCTTCTATGCTTATTTTTAATTTAGTAATGCTCTGATGATTTATTTCTATATTAAAGCCTATTTCACAAAAGCTGAAAGAGAAACGACTGCAGGAAAAGCAAATTCTCCCTCGCAACTGAAACGAAGCCACTTCTGCAGGCACACAGGGAATTTGAGCCAGCTTGGCCAAGGGAAGCACTGCTCCCTGGAAAAAGCACTCAAACTACACTGTCCTCCCTGCTGAAATGGAAAATGGGGCTCTGCTGGGAGCCCTGAGCACTGCTAGGGCTGCACTGCCCCTTGGTTTGTGTCAAGGCCTCCCTGGAAATCTTGGACAGCCTTGAGAGCCCCTTTGGAGGGAAGATGTGAGGGACACCAGCCTGGTGCCACAGCCCACAAAAAACTGCTAATCCTGCAGAATCCCTGTTTCCATGGATTCCCAAGGGATTTTTCCTGGAAATAACTGCAAGTCCCCATCCAAAATGAGATGGAACAATCCAGCAAAGCAGCCATCTGCTTCCCCCATCTCCTCATTCCTGCTCCAAAAGGAACTGGAACCTCTCCTCTCCTCTCCTTCCTTCCCACTTTATTTTTAGAGCATCTTCAGCCAGGGCTCTTCAAGGCTGCTCCAAACACCAGCTAAAAGCTCTCAGACTGGGAATGGAACACAGAAAACCAGAAGAGGATTTCACCCCTAACACTCTCTCCTTCCACACATATTTTCTTCCAGCAGGAATATTCAAGAGGACACCAGGCATTTGTTGACCGGTGGACAGAGAGCTTTGCAACACAAAGAAAACCAAAATACCTTGTGGATTAGACAGACCTAGATCCTGAAATTCACTCTGAGGAAGGGGAAAGAGCTTCAGCAGACTTAAAAAACATCTTAAAAAGCGCCAGATTTATCATGTTGTTCCCTCTCAGAAAAGTGACAAAGCCATGACTGCCCACATACAAGAGCAAAATACAGAACTCAGAGCTCCTGGAGTTGTTTATTTTCTGCTTTGGTGATGATACCCACACAGCTGTCAAGTGAAGCAGAGAGATAAGCCTGAACACGGGGCTGATCCAGCTCTCAGGAAGTGTTCCCATCCCTTCCCCTTCCCAGGAAGGAGCAGGAGATGCACTGGGACATCCCAATTCCCTGGGAAGGAGAGAGAGCCTCAGGGGAGGTGCTGGATGAGGTTCATGGGGGGACTGGAGCACCTCCCCATGGACACAGGCTGGGAAAGCTGGCAGTGTTCAAGGGGAACAGGAGGGGGTTGGAGACCTCCAGCAGCTCCCAGGGTCTGGAGGGGCCATGGGGAAGGCAGAGAGGGACCCTGCACCAGGAGCTGGAGGGACAGGACAAGGGGAACGGGGTCAAACTGCCAGAGGAGAAATTTAGGTTAAAGGTAGGGAATAAATCCTTCCCTGGCAGGCTGGGCAGGCCCTGGCACAGGGTGCCCAGAGCAGCTGGGGCTGCCCCTGGATCCCTGGCAGTGCCCAAGGCCAGGCTGGACGGGGCCTGGAGCACCCTGAGACAGTGGAAGAATCAATAATTTGATCTTGGAAATGCCAACACATGCAGGGAAGAGCAGTTTTTAACACTCCCATTTTCCTGAATCAACTACTCCATCCCAATCTGCCTTATTGTCCCTTCCACAGCTTCCCAATTCCCCCAAACTTGGAGCAAAAGGCATCAAGCTGCATCCCCCAACCCCTTCTCAGTGCCAGCCTTTGCTTCTGCCTCTGTTTTGGCAGCAAATGTTCTTGACAGATTTCATGGTTCAGCTGCAGTCCCACTCAGGACTGCCACAGCTTCAAAATCTGATGTGGCACCTTCCCTGGAGCCTGCAGTTCTCCAAGTTTTTAGTTCTGCCTGCATGGAGTTTGTACCATGAGGAACTCACAATTCCTTGGCACCCTGCCTCAGCTGACTTCCCACACCTAAAGAAAAAGTTCTGTCATTGCAACAGGAAAAAACCAGAACTTTTCCCTAAAAAAGCAGCCAGAACCATGGGATCACGTGGCCATTAAATCCCATTTGTGGAGAATCTGGGAAACCTGTCAGCTGCTCTTTCCTCCCAGGGCCTGGCAGGGGCAGCAGTGTTAACCAGGGAGCCCGGGAAGGCACCCAGGGGTGCACACCTGGCTGTGACTGAGGGCTTCTCTAATGGCCAGGAGAACAGAGCTGTGCTGGCCCTGGCAGGGCTGGGGACAGCAGGGACCAGTGCCCTGCAGGCATCAGTCCCTGCTCAGGAGAGGGAAGAGCTCCTTCCAGACAGTCCCAGCGGTGCCTTTGGGAAGGACTGACAGCAAACCTGAGCCTCCCTCTCTGCAGGCAGTGAGGAACCTCTGTGGGGGCTGCTCTGGATGTGGGAACCACCCTGTGCCACCTCCTCCCAGCAGCAAACCCTCCTCCCAAGCCCAGCTCTCCCATTCAGACCAGTTTGCTGCAGCTACAGAACTCTGAGGTCTCTTGGCAGCACACAAAAACACTGACAGGCGCTCACCTGAATATTCCATGTCTTTTTCTTTTCCCTTCCCAAAGTACTTTTTCCTGAAGAGAAAGCACAGAGAGTGCAGAAAGGAAGGGGAAGGACATGAAAGGAAAGGCTGGTGTCAGCAGGGATGTCACCCTGTCAGCCAGAGCTGTGCTGGGTTAGTGCCACACCAGGGCAGCACTAATGCCCAAAGAGCTGCAGATTGAAACCAGGCCTGGAGAAGGGAGGGGATGGGATGCAGGGCTGGGCTGCAGGGATAGGATGCAGGGATGGGCTGCAGGGATGGGCTGCAGGGATGGGATGCAGGGATGGGATGCAGGGCTGCTCTCCCCGGGGCAGATGAGTCCAGAGCAGACCCAGCCCCCTCACACAACCCCAAGTTCTGTGCTCCCTGTGCCAGGCTCAGAGCAGAGCTCAGAGCTGAGTGTGCCCAGGCATTAATCACAGCAAATCCAGCAGGAGTCAGATCCAGCTCAGAACAGCCCCAACCTGAGTGCTCATTAGCAAGGACCTGCTCGTTTTCTGAGCAGCAGAGCAGCTACAAGGCACCAGGGATGTGAGCACGGTGTTCATTAGGCACCACAGGACCCACACAGGGTCTGGAGCTGCCTCAGCTGGCACAGCACACCTTGGCCAGAGCTGCTCCCAGCCTGCTCCCCTGGGCAGACGTTCCCTCTGCCCAGGTCCTCTCAGCACCGCAAGCACAGAGAGTTTGTGGTTTGGAGAGCCCAGAAATCCTAACGAGCTATGAGGACTCCTCCCCAGCCCTGAGGCAAAGCTGAGGGGTTCATGGTGGGGAAGGTGGGAGCAGGGATGAGCCAGCACCTCACCAAACCCTTCAGGATGAGCAGGGCTGATAATGCTCCTACACATGGGCTTCTGTGGCTAGGCAGCCCAGAGCCAGCCCCAGGTATGTCATTTCCAGGCACTGACAGGATCTGGAGCCTCAAAAAACAGCAACTCAAACATGTTCCTGGGTGACCTCACTCCCACAGGAACACCAAAACTTCCCTGGCAGCAGTGCAGCCCTCCAGTGCTCGAGCTGTGCTGTGCAGGAGCCCAGCAGTAACTCCACCAAGGGCCACTCTGGCTGCAGAGAGCAGCAAATCCCAACTTTGGAGTTGTTCATCCCCAAAGGGGAGGAGGGGAAAGGCTGGGTGCCCCCACAGCTGTCACGGAGTCACAGAATGGTTTGGGTTGGGAGGAACCTGAAAGAGCACCTTGTTCCACCCCTCCCACTGTCCCAGGGTGCCCCAAGCCCTGTCCAGCCTGGCCTTGGGCACTGCCAGGGATCCAGGGGCAGCCCCAGCTGCTCTGGGCACCCTGTGCCAGGGCCTGCCCACCCTCACACCCAGAATTCCATCCCAATATCCCATCTAAAGCCACTCTCAGTTTAATGCCACCTGCCTTGTCCTGTCACTCCATGTCCTTGTCCAAAGTCCCCTCTCCAGCTCTCCTGGAGCTCCTTCAGGCACTGGAAGGTCCCAATTCACTCACCCCAAAGCTTCTCCTGTGCAGGTGAACATTCCCAGCTGTGCCAGCCTTTCCTGCCAGCAGAGCTGCTCCATCCCTCTGCTCATCCTGGAGCCTCCTCTGGGCTCCTGCAGCAGCTCCAGCTCCTGCCTGTGCTGGCCCCAGGGCTGATTTTCTGGTGGGATCTCAGGGAGCATCAGGACCTTGCCAGCTGCCCTCCCCCAGATTTCCCACCTGCAGATTTCCAAACCTGTGCTGTGATGAAGGGAGGTGGCTGTGGCTGGCTGGGTTTGCTCACAGCCCTGGGCAGACACTCCAGGAGCACCAGGAGAGCATCCCAAGGGGGAACCTCAGCAGGATTTAGTTCAGGCTCTCCAGGAGAAAGCAGCAGGTCTGGACTCAGGGCAGGGAGGCAGTGGGAGTTTATAAAAGCTGCTGTGCTCCAAGGCAGAGCCAGCTGGGAGCTCCCAGCACTGACTGCTGCAGCCTGTGAGGATGAGAGCAGGGATCCATTTTTCCTTTAATTCAATCTAGGCCTATTTATGCACCACTGCCTGCAAAGGACAGTGAATTAAAGTGCACATGAAAGGAAATCATCGCCCTCAGCACTGGCTCTCAAACACTCTTTAAAGTCTGTTTGATGAAGGGCTGCTCTGCTGTGTCACCCAGCTCGATTATCACTTCTTTGTTTTCAGTCCCCACCCCCAAAGCCATTAAATACTTGCTTTCTAATGAAAATTGATTGGTTTTGGCCAATAAATCGCTTAAAAGCCATCTGCCAATGAAAAAAAAAAATTCAAAGAGCCAAATTCCCCCAACTCCTCCTCACATATTTTTCCCCTCTGCTTTGGATTTAGAGGGAAAATACATTTGGATAATCCATCAACAGCAGCTTTCTCCTGGGAAGTGTGAACAGACCACAGAAAAGGCTCAGCTTGGCTGTGACTTCCAAAATCACTTCATGGACCACTCGGAAACAATTCAGCAGCAGGGTATGAGCTCTGAATATTGGTGCTGCCCCAGATTGTTTTGTTTTCATTAATAAGATTATTGCAGTGAAAACAGGCTCTCTGAAGCTTAATTTTCCTAGCAATTGTTAAATAATTCAATACCCATCTTTTCTGTCTCTTTAATGCCTCTGAAAAATCAAAACCCTTCACAAATTAAAGGCCAAATCCTGTTTACTCTTTTCGTTTCTAAAGCAACTCTGACATCAATAAAGGCTGTTTTTGTGACTTGGGCTCAGATTAAAGTTCTGTCAGGGTGAGCATTTTTTATTTTTTTCAACCAGGAGCATAATTTTTTTTTTCTTTTTTAATCAAAATAATTTTCTTATGCAAAGCTCTAAAAATACAAAAGCAAACGCTTCCAGTATGGCCAGCGTGGTTTTCTTCATAAAAATGGATTACATGAACATTTTCTACCCATAAACTACAGCTCCCTTCAGGAAGGAGAATTGGCTCCCTTGCCTGGACCTCTGCTCTCCTGAAGGGACAAGCCAGAGGCTCAATGTCCCTGCCCAGTTTTCAAGGCCCTCCAGGGAGAAGCTGGGCTTGACTGGTGCTTGAAGGAGGCCTTTAAGGTTTAACTTGAAGCAATAACACTTGATTTGGCCAAGAATAATGGTTTTGTAGGATGATAGAATATGCTGAGCTGGAAGGGACCCACAGGATCATGGATCCAGCTCCTGGCCCTGCACAGACACCCCAACAACCCCCCCCTCCAGGCCCTTCCCCACCTCCCTGTCCCTCCTTTGGATGATCTCCAGTAACTCTGGATCTGTCTTACACTGCCCCAAACTGCCCCCAGAGCAGAGCAGAGCCCAGCAGAGCAGGACAATCACACCCATAAAACTTTTAAAAAGTGTTCTCTGATTCCCAGAAGGATGATGGCATCTGCACCATCATCAAAAGGCAAAGGAAGACTGCCTGCATTTATTTTCATCAACAGCCAAGGAACCCCTAAATGACTTTCCTGACTCCAGACAGCCCCTTCTCAGGCAAAGCAGGGAAATGTTTTGGTGACAAGTCCCACCCAAGGCTGGGCAGGGGGTTCCATCTGCACCAAGCTGGTCTGAAGGCTCAGCACCCAAGGGAGGATCTCCTCCAGCCCAGGAAAGGCACAGCCTTCTCTGGGGCAGGTATTGAATACTGAACCCAAATCCCACTCCATGTCCCACCCAAAGAGGACCAAACACTGCTTTTTCAAGGTCACTTGGCCAAAGCAGCCAGGCACGAGCCCACTCAGGTCCCTGTGCTGTGTTCCTGTGCCACCACCCTGGTGGCTCTGATGACAACTCTGCCCATGACACTGGGAAGCTGCACAAACACGGATCCTCCACTCCAAAAGCTTTTCCCTAATTCACAGAGAATCACACAGCTTTGGGCCCTCTCCCAAGCCCTGGGGCTGGGTGGGGACCTTGCCAGGTTTCAGCAAGGTTTGGATCTTCTGCTCTGGATGCAGCCAATCCCGAGGGGAATCCTCCAAGAATACAGAGACTGAAACGAGAGCCAGCACTGACATCCACGGGGAGCTTGCTCATCCCTGGGCTGCTGCCAGCCAGCTCCAGGGACACCAACCTCAGCTGCACCCTCAGCACACCAATCTGCCCATCTTGTAAAACCTGACACCATCAAAAAGTATTACAGAGCCTTCTTTTACACTTGGCACTAAATTAGGTGACATTAAAAACCAGCAGATGAAGAATTCCTCATAAAGAGGCCCAACAGCAGCAGCCTGAGCTCCAACATGTCCATGGCAGCTTTCTCACACCACAGGGAATCTCTGGGAAGTTTAAGAGCTTCAAATTAGCACACCAGGGAGTGAAAGTCACTTTGTGCAGCCAGTTGAGGATCACTCCTCCCAGTACCGTTAACATAAAAATCGAGAAAGTCAATTAAAATTTTTATTATGTGGCCTCAAATCATCCCCAAAAACCCCTCAGCACTAAAAGGAAAACCCAGACTGAGAACACTGAAGAGGCTCTTGCTGGAGTACTTTAGAAGCTGATAAAGCACTTGATGGTTTTAATTTAATCTGGAGCTGGATGACAAAGTTATTGAGGTCGCAATTCTGACCTAAATCTTCCCTCTCCTACATTCAGCCCAAACAAGACTGACACTAATTAAACAAAAAAAATCCCTCCATTTCTTCTCTGCAAGGCCAGGCTGGACAGGACTTGGAGAAGCCTGGGATAGTGGAAGGTGTCCTTGCCCATGGCAGGGGGTGGAATGAGATGAGCTTTAAGGTCCTTTCCAACCCAAAACATTCTGTGATTCTGTGATTCTTCTGTTGTTTTCAAGTTTTCAGAAACTTTCATTACCCATGCCAGCCAGGAGTGATCAAACCTTAGGTTTCAGCTTCACATCCCTGGAAGCACAATTCTCCAGGAGCTAGGGCTGGATGGGTCTGATTTCTTGAGGTGTTTGCATGACAAGATGTTTGCAGCAGCTCTTTCCAGAAGCACCAACCAAACCTTGCCTGGGGAAGAGCCACAGAATCCCAGAAGGGTTTGGGTTGGAAGGCACCTAAAATCCATCCAGTGCCACCCCTGCCATGGGCAGGGACACCTTCCTCTAGGCTGCTCCAGGCCCTGTCCAGCCTGGCCTTGGACAAATCCATGTTGTTCCCATGCTGGACCAAGGCCTGGCCCAAAGTCCTTTGGGGCTCCATGGATTTTGGTGGAAATGATGCTGAGCCCTGACATGGAACTGCAGCCAGTNTTCCAAAAACAATTCACATTTCACCACCCCACATTTGGCTCCTATGGAAATCTTCCCCTCAACTTCCAAATGCTAGAAGAGTGAGAACATTTTAAACCATCTTCACACAGAAACAGGAATCTTCCTGCAGTTTGGAGATGTTAAAGCCAGANATCCATGTTGTTCCCATGCTGGACCAAGGCCTGGCCCAAAGTCCTTTGGGGCTCCGTGGATTTTGGTGGAAATGATGCTGAGCCCTGACATGGAACTGCAGCCAGTGCAGGGGTGGAGGAGAACCAGACTTCAAGGATGACCAACACAGAGCTTTGGTCTCCTTGACCTGCTCCAGGAGAGCAGCTTCAGAGCCTGGGGAGGATCACTCCTGCCAACAATTTATCTTCCTGTTTGATTTAAATTTTATCTGTTTAAGTTTTATATGTAGCCATTGAAGAGCTCCATGAGCCTTCTGCAGCTGTTGGGACATTCCCACCCATCCCATCCCATCCCATCCCATCCCATNTATTTATAATTATTTGTTTAAGCAAACCTGTCTAAATCTGTTACTGAGGGTCTGATGTGCACCTTGCTGACCCTGCAAGGGTGAGGATGTGCTACAGGAACATCTTGTCCCAGCCATGGAGATCCTCTTCCATCACTTTGTGGCAGCAGAGGTTGTTCCCAAGAGCTCTGTTCCTCTGGCTGTTCCAGAGTTTGTGCACATCCTGTGTGCACAGGAGTTTGAGGCTGTTACAGGCCTGAAAGAAGTCTCAGAGGTTGGACTAAAAGAGGAAAGAAACAGCGTTTATTTAATTAAAATAAAGAAAGCTCTGAGTCTTTGGGCTTTTGAACACCACCATGGGATGAGGGCTGCAGGAAGCCCCATGGAAAAATCAATAGCTAGTGGTTTCTGGAATGAATAAATAAATATAATAATGATCCCACCCCAAATGAAAGCCCAGCCAGCAGAGAGGGAGCTCAGCACCACCTGAGCTCCGTGGCTGAGGAACACTTTAATTAAACACAAAAATCTTGTTAGCAGCAGAGCCTTCACTCCTGGGCCACACTCAGTAACCTCAAACCCCTCTGTTCTCCCATCTCCACCCCTGCACCATTCCCACACCTGGGATGAAGTTTGCTCTTTCCTAAGCACGTTGCAAGAGCAAATTCATTAACATTGCTGAGGCTGAGGCAGCAGGTAATTGGGCGGGTTAATTAACATTATTTTCATCTTTACAAAAAACCCCAAACCCATCAGCCCTTCTATTCTTTCACAATCCATAACTCTCAAACCCCATTTCCTCCTCACAATGATCTTAATTCTAATTAAATGAGCTTTTGTCTTCCAGCAGCAGGAAAGATGAAGTGCCACATAAAACATCTGTAGCCCTGTCCAAAGTCCACTGCAACCCAAAAGCTGCTGCTGGTTTTTTAACTTTTTTTTGTTTGTTTTTGTTAGGGTTGGGATTGATGGTGTTTGAGATGGTAATTTGTGTTTAGATTTAGATGTTTATTCTTTTTATTTACATTATAGTTTTATAAATTGTGAGTTTTACAGTATTTTATTAATAAGTTATTAAAGAGTTATGTATTTATTTTTATTAAGGTTTTTTAAGGAAAAACTATTT